>CAXAMN010028028.1:624554-726504 GCA_963970005.1 Durusdinium trenchii
GTGAGAGTGAGAGTGAGAGTGAGAGTGAGAGTGAGAGTGAGAGTGAGTGAGTGTGAGTGGCTTGGGTGGAACCACACCAGGTTCACCTGCAACGAAAAAGGCATAGACAAGTAGAGATCGCTCTAGATAGAAACCAAGCTGTGCCAAAACTACCCGGTGGAACCACGCCAGGTGCGTCGGATAGAAGAATAGCTGGGTGTAACCGCACCAAATCGCTCTTGGTGTGCTGATCAGTCTAAAGAAAAGCACACACATGAGAACAAGCGTCAGACCACGCAGCGCTTGAGTGAGTGCGCGAGTGAATATGAGCGTGAGTGAGAATGAGAAACCATATAAGTGAGAGAAGCGTGGGTGTTCTAAGTGCGAGTGAGAGCGAGAGAGTCAGAGTGAGAGTGGACGTAGTCAGCGTAAGAAGACAGAGGTCAGATCACCAAATTAAATGCTGTGCCTGCCACGAAACCTGTACTTCGAGGTTCACCAAGTACGTGCTGCGCCTGCCACGAAATCTGCACATCGAGGATCACCAAGTGCTGCACCTGCCACGAAATCTATACTTCGAGGGTCACCAAGTGCTGTACCTGCCACGAAATCTACACTTCGAGGTTCACCAACTGCTGCACCTGCTACGAAATCTATACTTCGAAGGTCACCAAGTGCTGTACCTGCCACGAAATCTACACTTCGAGGTTCACCAACTGCTGCGCCTGTCACGAAATCTGTACTTCGAGGTTCACCAAGTGCTGCACCTGCCACGAAATCTGCACATCCAGGGTCACAGAGTGCTGTGCCTGCCACGAAATCTGCACTTCGAGTGCTGTACCTGCCACGAAATCTGCACATCGAGGGTCACAGAGTGCTGTGCCTGCTACGAAATCTGCACTTCGAGGTTCACCAATTGCTGCACCTACCACAAAATCTGCATTTCGAGGTTCACCAAGTGCTGCACCTGCCACGAAATCTGCACTTCGAGGTTCACCAAGTGCTGCGCCTGCCACGAAATCTGCAATCGAGCCACATGTCCAAAAGTCACGATTCACTGCACCTGTCACGAAATCTCAGCTCCTCGACGATCACCACCATGTCCAAAGCGCTGCACCTGCCACGAAAACTGCATTTCGAAGTAAAACAGCTCCCATCCCTTGCACCTGTCACAAAAAGTCGACACGAGGTTTCCCTTGTGCCTGCCACGAAAAATGACCACCATGTTCCGAAATGCGCACGACACCACAACGAGAGCGCAGTCGCCTGAAGCACCCGCCGCGGACACCCAGATTCAGCGAGCCTGCGCGGTCGAAGTGCACATGGACGATGTCGAGAGTCATGAATGTACTGTAAATAGCAGCGAATTAGCCGGACACGCCCGCGCGGAACAGCGATCTAAGCACACCTTCCTTTCTCCTACCGTAAGAACCCCTCAGTGTGCCCACACTGTTTGGGGAAAAAATGTATAGACCATTTCTGTTTGCCTTTGTGTTGTACTATATATAATATATATCTATACGGTCTATACTGTACAATGCTTTTATGTGTGTTTTTTGTCAAATTCTCTTTTGGGGGGTGAGTTCTTGGACTTGGGAAAGAACGTCTGGACAGGTACAGGTATGAGAAACCATGGATTCAACCCTAAGAACCAAGCCCGACCTTATGGAAGGGGCTCCTTGCTTATCCTTGGTTGTCGGTTTGATTGTTTGTGCTTGCCATCCAGCAACACATGATGACGCAGAATCAGAAATTGCAAGCAGGATACATCAGTCAGATTATTTCAATGATGCAACCACGGTCCCCTGAGCTCACATGATGTCTTTCCATTTGCTTGTGTTTTGCGCTGAACTCACAGGTCTTCTAGGAAGACCATTGACCTTGCAGCCCCCCAATTGCAGCTCCTTGTATCTATGTAACATCGCAACACATCCTTGTTGCCCGGTTTTGCCGAAGAAAACAAAAAAAAGGCACCAAGTGGCGCCTTAAGTCGCCTTGGCGTCACCCTGCGTCTCCACTCTACGCCTCGAGACGACCGGTCGTCACCGGTTCGCGGCTAGGCCCATCCCGGTGCCTGCCGTTCCAGGCTTCGATGGGCGGATGGATTCTTTGGGGGATCGATTTTTGCTGGTCTAGCAGACCAGAAGAGGGGCCCAGCAGAAGAGGGATCCATGGATGAAAACAGGGGCCCAGAAAAACGAAGTCTCTCATTTTCGTTCACAGTTGTGCTGATCTCATTCATCTTCATCCTGCGCCTGCCAGTCAATGGCACACAAGTACTACCACTCGCACAGGGAGGCTGGTCGAGAGGGGAAGGGGAGGAGTGCGTATTGGGGGCGAGAAAAGCCTTGCTGCGACGGATGGTTCATGTGCAGGTGGCCCAGACGGCTATGAGAACCAGCATTTTCAAGAGCTGGTGTGGCGGACGGCTGGCAAGGAAAGGGTTATACTTGAGATCTGAATGATTTCTGATTAGAATTGATATTCTCGTTTAGAGGGTTTCCCCCGCAGGACATGGAAGCACCGGGGGTGAGTATTTCTGGCCATTCTTAGTTGGTGGAATGGTTTGGCTAAGTACGATTTCCCACTGTTTCCATTCCATTTCTGGTTGCTGTGCCAAGTTCGCTGCAAGTCATGCATCGCGGCCCCTCTTAGGCCTTTGATTTCCCGAAGAAACAGACAGTTGCATATGGATTTGAATGACGTGAAGAGAAGAATACACCATGATGTTCCCCATAGTTTCCAGAAGAAAAGCTTCTAAAAAGTCCGCTCCTGATGTTGCCATTGATGTTTTCCCCCAAACGAACGGGCCGATAGCTGCTCGTTGGACAGCGGCCCGACGGTTACCCTGCTCCAGGTCAGATGAGCGGCTCCCTTTCGGTACCCATCAGCCGACCAGGCCAAAAAGGAACGTGGAGAACTCCCCCGGGGAGAAGGGCGCCCAAAAGGGTGCAAAACGGTGTTTGAAGGTGTTTCTGTCAAAAAGCCAAAAAGCAGGTGGTTGCTTCATGTGGTTCATTGATAGAAATGGATGGATGCTTCGACCTTTTAAAGACTTTTTGTTGGTTTAAAGTCGTTGGTCGACTGAGTCTCCGTTAGAATGTTTCGTGATGTGGGTCCGTTGACTGCACTGTGTGGCAGTCTCTATGACTGAATGACCGACAGCACAGACGCAGAGGAGCTGTGATGGGCTCTTGAAAGACGTTGATCAAAAAAACAGAGATTGCCAGGGAGGGCTGACCGGCGAGTCTCTTTGCCGGCGTGTCTTTGTCTAAGATGGTTTTCCATGTTTTCTCTATCTCGTTGGACGTGTTGGTACAATAGTTGCAACAACTATGTATATGTGTGTTTTCACCCTGTCAAGCGCGGGTTGGTCCCAGATCTGGTTGCATTCCTTTGCTCCATAGGGGCGTTCTGTGAAAAAGTACTATCTACCGATGGGGCGTGGTGCTGTGCTCCGAATCGTGTGCTCCGACTTCCATGTCGTGTGCTCCCTGGAATCCCCACCAATGCAGGTCATGGCAGCAAAAGATCAGGACCTGCGTCCGGACCGACCACCGACCGCTGACCTGACATCCTGACCGACCGACCTACTGACGCGTGGCCTAGCCACTCCAGTGCCCGTGTACCGCTGCGGAAGGCCCCTGCGTCAATGGCACAGTGCCAGGTGCGAGAGAGAGGGAGAGAGGAAGGTAGAGAGGTAGGTGGTGAACTGTAGCGATGCTCGAGGAGTGCTCTAGCATGTGCCTGAATTAATCTCAACAAGGGAATCATGGTTGATGTAGAGTGCAAAGCCGTGCAAAGCTCTGAAAACCGTTTGCCATCAAATTGAAGAGATTGGAAGCTGCAAATGGAAGAGATTGCACTCTGGAAACCGTTTCAATTGAAGAGATTGGAAGCTGCAATCCATTGTGAACAATCCATGCCTGTGATCCCATGCCGCTTGGAGCCGTTCGATCATCGGATCAGATGGAGCCGTTGTAAACGGGTCTCCCAAACCGACTCGACCACTCGACCACTCGATCTGGAAAGATGTAAGTCTAAAAGTATCTCAAAGTGCTGAATCATGGTGCACCTGAACTATACATGCAAGACTCAATGCAAGCCCAGTTTGCTTCATCAGTTTTGGAGTGATTTTCAGACAGTTGTTTTGGTATGTTTTGGTTCTTGCCGATGTGGACTATTGAGCAAATAGGTTTCGTGGAGACGATTCCAAGCTGGACCCATCCATTCTATCGAACAAATTAAAGAAGAATTGTCTCAAACATGGATTGGCTTAATTCGGATCTTGTTAAATCTACAAGTATGTGTGGTGGAGAAAGTATGTGTGGTGGAGAGACAGTGCTTCGCACTGGAGGTGGGGTCCACTCAAAACCCCTGGTGTTTCGATCAACATTGACTACTTGACCCTACTTGACAGTACTTGACACTACCATGCATCAAAGATGGAGACCAACGTTCAGAGGTTCCTCCGTTGAAGCCTCCACGCACGTCTCATCGTTCACGGCTCACCTTCTCACGGCCAGGTCTCGCTGGATCGATGACGATTCCAGGAAGTCCAGGCGCGGTGCACTGGCGTCCTTTCAACAAGTGGGGGGCCCCCGGATGGTCCGACTGGGGCCGATTGGAGGGTTTCGGGGTTCTGTCCTGAAGGGAGTCGGAACGCCGACTGGAGGTCTCCTATTTGAGCTACACACCCACGCGGCGCTATGGTGGTTCAGGTACACTCCGACTTGGTTTGTAGAGGACCAAACAGCATCGTGGAAGCGGTGGACAATCCGCGGCTGTCGACATGAGGACCATTGCCCTGCCCCTCGCCAGGCAACATGGCTGGTTCGATGAGACTTCCGCTAGCGGAAGGCTGGGCATATGGGGCAGATTGGTTTGGCCATGCGCCCAAAGATCATGACGACTGAGAGTCTGAGAGAGGACTGCCAGTCACTCACTGAAATCAGGATAAATCAGGGCATCCATGGGCATGCACTAGTATATTGAAATATATGAATACATAGACTTCCTGGCCCAAGTGGTAGACTGGTCTATAGGAGATGTTGCTGGTGTAAGGTCTCCCTGTTTGAGCTACGAATGATCTACAAACTTACAAAACCAACCGTTTTTTCTCAAGTGTCCAACACTAATTCCAGCACCGATGCATGGGAACGTTCCTTTCCAAATACCACCAGACTACACTTCATGTTGCGTATTATACACGTATGCATGTTATCTTACGTTCTTTTTCAGTAAGAGCGTCTTCTGGTGGCCTTTTCCCGGTCAGCTTTCCCCGCTCTGCGACATCGCCCCCCCCCCACCGGCAGAATTGGCGGGCTCGATGAGAATCCCGTCCAGCCCGGGGCGTGCTGCAGGCATGGGGGCGAAGAGTCGGGTTCAACGACGTGAACTAGATCGATGTTCGAAAAGTCGCCAAAAACCGGTACAGTAACATGAACAGCAAAGGCAGTGACCGACGTCAACCAGACCTTTAGTCCGATCTTGAAAACGTGGGAAGGGTTGAGAAGATGGGGATAGGTTCAACAAAAAAGCAAAAATAGTCTTTTAAAAGACAATAAGCATCAACAAAATAGTCCCTTAGTCCTTTTGGTTCCTTGATCCCCCTGGTCCCTTGGCCTAATCCTCTCTTGGTCCCTTGGTTCCCCTCATCCCCTCGTCCATTGGTCTCCTAATCTTAATTGGTCATCATCATCAACCACTTCATTTTGAAGGTGGTTCGCCGGTTCGCAACACTAAGACAAGAGCCGAGCACAGCGCACAACGGTGCAGGAGCGCATCCATGAAGACTGCAAACTGGAAGCAGATAGGCAAAACGCACAGCAAGTGACCTGTTTCTTCCCTGTTTTGCCACAGTTGGGGAGTTTTGGCCAACACCAATCCCATTCGCCAACTCCGAGCCCGCTGACGACCGGATGTCTCCCCGCACCTCGGAGTCCGCGAGGCGCGGTGGAAGCACCTCATCCAGGCCAGCGACTGACAGAAGTCTGAAGTGTGTGTGTGTGTGTCCACCCCTGGACAAAGGGCTCTTTACCACCACCTCGTTTCCACCCAACCTCGGCAGGGGGGCAGTGAATCTCATTCCATCCACTGCCCAACGAAGACGGTGGTTTGAGATTGTGAAATGACTCCGGGACGCTGGAGTCACGTACCTGCCAAATGAACTTTTGAACAAGCTGTCCAATTTGATCGGTTTGTTTCCACGGTCCTTCACGTTTCCTCCCCCTAAACCGTCTCCTCCCCAGCAGCGCTGCAGCCTGAGCCGCCCCGTCACCGCAGTCAAGGGAAACAACTTTGTTCAAACACCTACAATTTTCTCGGACTTTTCGCCATGCTGTTCCACCGCCATCCTTCCCATCGTGGTAACTGAGTTAACTGAATACAATTGTCAGAGTGTGTTTCGCTCAGCCGTCCCACTCGGGTGCTGCGTGTGATCCCCGTCACAGGGGCGCTGTTTTTGCATAGGAAATCACCCACCTCAACTTACCACCTACCACTGGATTTCCACTGGAAATCATTGACACATCCATCGAATCAACTGATGCATTGGCCGCCGGGCCCAAACACGGCAGCTTTTCCTCCACGGAATTTTGCAGACTTTTGTAGCGTCTTGCAAGGGTTTTGCATGATTTTGCATGTATTTGCCTTTTGACGTGTGACATGACTTTTCCGCAAGAAGAACTCAAGCCCGCATACCGGAGTTCTCAGATCTAATTCGAGATGCATGACCACACCCTACAACACTTCTACATTTTACATCAAGCTCAAAAATCAGGGACTCCACCACCGCCGGGAGCCAGCGCTTGGCTCTGTCAGGCCTCCAATCCAGACTTCACACCATTCGAAAATACACATTTCCACCCTCCAGCGCTGAAGCTGCAGCCGCCGAGCTAGTGAGGCTCTATGTCCAAAAAGGACACAACCACCACGCCTGCCACCGTTTTTTGAAAAAAGCGCCGAAGCCGGCGATTTGTGTGTGTCCACCCCTGGACAAAGGGCTCTTTACCACCACCTCGTTTCCACCCAACCTCGGCAGGGGGGCAGTGAATCTCATTCCATCCACTGCCCAACGAAGACGGTGGTTTGAGATTGTGAAATGACTCCGGGACGCTGGAGTCACGTACCTGCCAAATGAACTTTTGAACAAGCTGTCCAATTTGATCTGTTTGTTTCCACGGTCCTTCACGTTTCCTCCCCCTAAACCGTCTCCTCCCCAGCAGCGCTGCAGCCTGAGCCGCCCCGTCACCGCAGTCAAGGGAAACAACCTTTGTTCAAACACCTACAATTTTCTCGGACTTTTCACCATGCTGTTCCACCGCCATCCTTCCCATCGTGGTAACTGAGTTAACTGAATACAATTGTCAGAGTGTGTGTCTGTGTGTGTGTCCACCCCTGGACAAAGGGTCTTCCACCACCACTCTTTCCATGCTTTTCAACTACCTTGGACAACCACCTTATATAGGCAGGGGAGTGGAGCAGGCCTGCAGAGCTCCACTTAACAAAGCTCTCTGCAGTGTCCTGAGGATATCGGCCAGGACGCTGGCCGACGTACCTGCTCGTTCTTTCACAAGCTGTTACACCACTCTTCCGCGTTTTGTTTCATGGTCCTTCATGTTTCTCCCCCTAAACCATTTCCTCCCCAGCAGCGCTGCAGCTTGAGCCGCTTCGTCACCGCAGTCAAGGGAAACAACTTTTGTTCAAACATCTACAATTTTCTCGGACCTTTCGCCATGCTGTTCCACCACCTTCCTTCCCAGCGGAGAAATTGAGCTTTAACGGAAAACCAGTGTCGAAGTGTCGAAGTGTGTAAAAAGTAGCCGCCTTGAAGTTTGTTTTTGAGTGCTAGCATGTTTGTCTATATACATAAATATGTGTATATATATATATTATAGTTATATACATCGTAAGCACTTCATACCCTGTTGGAAAGACGGGCTATGAGACGCGCACCGGTTGCAAGGGTTCCGGCTTTGAACATCACGTTCTTCGTGTTAAGGTGGAATGTTGCCTTTCGTGGGAGCCACCCCAACACTTTGTTGGAAAATGGTGGATTGGTTTTTACCTCGGTAAATGTCCCGAATCTCTGAGTCTGAATCTTTGAAGGAACAAAGATATAGATCATCATTCTACATGTTTTTACGTCTAAAAAAACCGCCTCATGGTGAAGATGCTCAAATCCTGGAAGTTCATCCATGGTTTTTCAACGAACGCTCCCGTCATGTGGCTGGCTTCGAGGCCATGCACCGCCCTTGTGGGCGGCACCTGCGGCACCTAGAGGCGGTACGGGATCGGGAGGTCCAACCCGGTAGCCTGGTCGAAGGGGATGTCCAACCCCTTCGAACATATGTCTTGGTGTGGGTTTGGAACCGACACAGCCAACAGAGGGTGAAGAACCCTTGTTCGACTATCCCAGCTCGGTACCCCAGTAAGGTCCTATAAGGTCACTTAACCTCTCTTGGAGGGTTTTCACCAAAACAGATCTGACAGGTCGCAAATCTTGTGACCTGTGAAATTGGTGCCTCAAACTCGCTGGCATGTGAAAAAAACAAAGACGAGTATCTGAAACCACCCACCCTTGCATGGTCATGAAAGAAGTTTGACCAGAGACAAAACACAGTTTGTCATTCAAGTGGCCCTTCTGCAGAACACATGAAAAACGTTGCACCTGACGAATTTGTGATATGTGATGTTGGTAAATGATCCGGTGATATGTTTTTCCTCCATTCCAATGGATGGATGGGATCGAAGTCTCCAGCTGTGAGTCACGTGTCGTTTTCCTCGGGTTTCTCTCCGACGCGATCGAGATCGTCGGGTGACCGACCGACGTGGCAACCGCCCCCGAGAGACATCGGGGGTTTCCCCGAAGCGAAAGAGACTCCGGTTTCAGATCTTCAATGTCGCTTCCGAAACACAGCAACTCCCAGCTGGGACGCGCTTGATGCTGCGCCCAGCCAGTGACAGTGCCCTTTTTGGTCGGCCTGGCCATGTAGAACCGGAGACGAGGGGTGTGTGGATATATGTGTGTTCGAATGTCTACATTCATGTGTCCAGGTATTTAATCCAGGGGGTACAAAGGTACACATTCCTTGGGCTCCCAGAATTGGTTGAAGGGAAAATCGACAGGAAACCCATATGTTTGACGACCATCAAGATGCAAGATCACGTCTGAAGGCTTTGGTTCACATTCACATCTGAAGACTTGCTTTGTCACGATGTCGGTGGCCGAGGTGCAACCTGATGATCTTATTCGGGTTTTGTGGTTGAATGGCGATGTCTTTTGCCCGACGGATGAATCCTTTTCTGGAGAAGATGTTCCTTTTCCGGTTCGGTTCCCAACTGGACCAAGCTTTCCGCCCCCCTCCCCTCTCTCTCACCTCTTCCCAAGTATGCTTCTGAGCCCAAAACAAGTCTCCAACGGTTAGATGTTTTCTTTTGGAACCTCTTGCAGGTAGTCTGCCTGGCGCTGTGCCACTTGCAGCCACTGCGCCAGGCACTATGGACCCCCACCTCCGGCTGGGATCGTCCCTTGGTTCCCCCTGTTTAACATGACTGCGCGCGGAGGATCACATTGGTGCACGTTCCTAAACAGGGATCTGCTTTGTCGAGGAAACCCTGCAGGAAGATGCACAGTTAGATCATCACATTGATCATCTCCTGGAAGACATGTTCACTAGAAACATTTGCAGAAACATGTAGAACCCCCTGCTGTTTTGCTCGGCAGCCGTTGTTGCACTAGACAATCATCCACCATGGTGGGGAACGAAGCCCTTTGAGAAAATGTTGTTACACCCCACACCCTGGCATACGTTATACGGACGAATCTGTGACCTACTTCCTCATATGGGTTTTCTTGTCGATGGTAACTCCCCCACTATAGTGCATCTTCAGCTCCCTCTCACTCTCTCTCCCTCTCTCTCTCTCTCTCTCCCCCTTCCTTCCCTGGTAGAATGTTCCGCTGTTAGCAGTGCTGGGACACCCCAATCTTTACCATCTTGCTGTTTTTCCGTTGGACCCATTCTTTCATACCACTTTCGGCGGGGATGACGTTGCAGTTCCCATTCTTCGCTATTGCTGAAAGGTCTGGGCACCAGGGCAGCAAGATGTCCCAGCATTTGGGCAGGGGACGTTGCTCAGGTTGCAGCTTTCATCAACGTGCCAAGCAGTTGAGACCTGTTTGGACGTGTTTGGACCAGCTTCGCCAGGCTATTTGGCCAACCCTTGCGCTCCCACTAGCCCACCACCAGGCTCAGGCCTGGCGGGTCGTGAAGGCGTCGGCTGGGTGAAGATCATTCCGGTCTCGGCATGAGACCTGAGTAGATGGCACAGTTCTTTCCATAAGTCATCAGAAGCATAAGTGAAGTGACTCATAAGTGCAAACTGCCATCGTGCCCGTCGTGCCCAGTGTTTTTTTGGTGTGAGGGGCACGTTCTGTGCGATCATCTCTGAACTGACTAATGAGTCGACCGGACTCTGACAGTGTGCGGTTCACGAACAAGGCTCGTGGATGGTGTGGCAAACGATTCAGATCGGAGCACGTATCCCTTTGAGGGAAGTTCCAGCATCCTCGGCAAGCCTAAACCAAATCACGGCAGAAAAAGAACCGACCGAAAACCCAGAGGAAAAGAACAGCTCGCGCGAGCAGCCTTGTGCGTTTGCCTTTTCTTTTTGTCCCAGAAAGGTCAAACCGAGTGTCTTCCAAGCGGCGAGTCCACGCCACCAGCTCAATCACAGATGACCTACAGCCTTGGTTGGAGCTGATCTTGCCCAACCTGTCGTGTATGTACAACCAGTCGTTCGGTTGATGGCAGTGGCAGGATCTTCCCTCCCCCCGAACTCCACCAGATCGAACCAAACCTCGTCGCACTGACCCCAGGACGGCCCATCTTCGCGCGGAGCGTCACGCCCCCGGCGGCACCGGCCGGCCCCTACCAGGGCCGCTCGAATGCAGAGGAGGAGGTTATGGATCTCGGTGAAGAGTAGAAGGGGCACCCACAACAGCTCTAAAATCAATGGAAGTCTGTTGAATTCCCTCTTTTTTGAGGTGTCAATGAGAGAAAAGAACCCCGGTTTTGGGGGGAGGGTTCCTCATTTCACTCGCCTTGAGCCCGTGGGAGTGAATGAGAAGATGACATTTGGGCGGGACATGGATTTGTTGATCTCATTCGACTTCTTGAAGATGTGCCATCGAACAACGAAGTCGCCCAATAAAGAGGGCTCGTGAGTCGTGGCGTACAACGAAGTCGGTGACAGACAGGAAAACACCCGCCATGTTCGCACCACACTCCACACTCCATGGTGACAGTGAAATGGGGTGGTGCCTTGCCTCAAAAGACCGAGCCTTGCCGGCCTACCTCAGTCCGACCTCGGTCCGAGCAGAGGGTGGTGGGTTGACCGTTCAGTGGACCCGGCGAAACATCGATGGTCGGTTGTCCCAAAAGCAGCCGGCTGGCGATGGTCGGTAAGTGTGCTGCTGCTGCGTTCGATGGGTAAAGGAGTTCGATGAGCGACTCAAACGATATCATTCCATCAACTACAGTAATATGTAAACAGTCATATGACATAGTTCGACTGAGCTCATCAATTAGTCATATGTAAACATCTTAAATCTAAACTGTTTGAACAAACTAACTAATCTGAGTGTTTAACATATAGACTAGTCTACTCAACCTTCTCCTTTGGACATTCCGAAGATGGTTGGTGGACGTACCACCATGTGACCTCGAGTGGTTCGTTCTTGGAATCTCTTCAAGATGCTTTTCGCACCTCCGCGAAGAACACTTCGGATCTTCGCCTGTCCTAAATGATGCAGACGTGTTTTTTCTGTCCAACTCGACTAGGTTGAACACCTCCACAACCCGAGGTGTTTCGCCCCTGCCAGCGATGCCAGCCTTCCTGAAGAGGTGGGGAGTGGAGAGCGCGTCCGCGCATCCCGGATCCCGAGCACCCGCGGATCCCGACGTGAAGCGATAGCGCAGGGCGACAAGGGTTCAATGCAGATGACCATCATAGGCGGATTTGGGATGCAACGATCACCAAACATCCATGTTGATCGTCGTTGCGTTATCGGGTCTAGAGAGATCTCGGTTGCCACATGGCGGGATGCCGACGGTTTCGGGGGTTTCGCGAAGGATGGATGGAATTCTGGGGAGTGACCAGGGGGTTTAGGGAACGAACGCGAGCTGATGGTCTAGTAGAGCTGATGAAGAAGAATTGAAGGTGGACCATGAAGGGCAAAAGGTTGTACTCAGCACGTCTGCCGGCCTACAGGCTGACAGACCGGTAGTCTCATGTTCATTGAAAACAACTTTGATATGTTCCAGGCCCAGGGAAGACATGGGAAGACTGAGCTTCTCCGGAACCTTGCTTCTCCCAGTTGCTTCTCGAGGCCAGAGTCTCCCATGATGAACCACTTGCGGCGCTTGGGCGACTTGGGCGCCAATGAGGCGTCATGTAGAGCCTCCTAAGACTTGACCAACACGGACGGGAAAATGGTCTTCCAAGGCTAGCACTCCACCTCCAGGCTAGAACGTTGGTGGGATGGTAATGAAGAGCCCCAGGCGTGGAGAAGTTTCACGTGGTTGAATGGAGGGGGCTTCTCAATCAACCCTCTACATGATGGATACTATGCCAACCAGAAACCTAGGTTTGCGATGCTTCAATGCAACATATGGCACATTCATCCGATCAGCAGTGCACTAGTTTCAGCAGCAACATGCATCAAACATCATCCAACACCAATTCTCTTGTTTGATCAGGTCGTTTCTCATGTTTCCTACTGGAAATCCCAAAAACAAGGAAATCAACTGCGTGAGGAGTGTATAAAGTGTGCTTCCGCATATCTTCGAAAATCCGAGATTAAAGCCTCTCGTGTGGTTTGTTGAACGAAGGTATGTTTTCTTTCAGGTAGACCCAATTGAATCCATACCCGAGCAACCAACAAGCGACATCGTCAGTTCTATCCGCTGGAATATCTCAGGTGGTTCGTCAAAAGAGTAATGTTGACAAGTCTGGACTCTCTTGTTCAACCAATCTGTGCTTCAGTGGAACAGCCACCAAAAAGGCGGGCAAATCTCTGAACAAACTGCAAGAACACATGTGATAATTGACGAACCACCTGAGATATTCCAGCGGATAGAACTGACGATGTCGCTTGTTTGTTGCTCGGGTGTCCAAGATTGTTCATGTGTAGCCAATCTTGAATGTGCAAAGAGCTCGCTCCATGGTACTTGCATGTAATTGCGCAGGTGTCTGCAAAAAATTACCTAAGTGCATCTAAGTGCTAGTTTGCAAAGACTGGTTCATGATTGTCATGCATTCTCGGCTTTTTGGGGTGAATCTGCCTGAAGACGGTTTTTTCAGACGAGCAGGCCTGGTAGGTTCCCTGCGCCTTTTCGGAGAGTTGGCCGCAAAGAAGGCCTGTGGGCGTCCCAAAATTTGATTACGCACCCAAACCCTATAAATTTGTAGGGTCGATGGAAAAACCTAGGGTTTCTGAAGGAAACCCCAGGTTTTCCAAACCAATATTAAAATACGGGTTTAGTACGGGTATGTACGGGTTAAATATGGGTTTAGTACGGGTTAAATATGGGTTTAGCACGGTTTAGAAAAGCAAGACCCGAGGTTTTAAGAACAAACCTGAGGTATTTTTGATTTCACAAGAATACCCGAGGTTCCGATTGAGACCCTACAAATTTATAGGGTTTGGTTGCGTATATATACTGTGTTTGTTCCCATCTTTCGCAATTCGATCGGGGAGCAGCATTTCACTCAGGAACGATGAACTCCAGCCCCGAATACCAGCACTTGCTGAACATTGCGGCCTGGTAAAGCTGGTTTTCAAGGGGTCGCGGCATCAACGTCACCTTTAAAACACGTGCAGCAAGCCCAAATTGTACAACATGAGTCGTTTCAGTTCGCTTGATATTTTGCTGCTCTTGTTTCGAGCATCTTGTTTCAACCCGCGAAAGCACCAAACGTGGGTGAACCCTCCGAAGAAAAGCCAAGGGCGTCTGGCCGGCAAATCCATCCTGTTGGATTCGGAAGAGCGATGCCGAATGCTGAGACTACATCGCCACTCCATCTCGTTGGTCAGACTCCGTAGGTGGTCCAACCCCGTGGAGGGCAATGCCATACAGATCATACAGCTGCTACACAAGAGAAGACATAATAATAGCGATGGCCTCCAACCTACTAGCGATGGCCTCCACCCTAGTAGCGATGGCCTCCACATCTTAGAATCCACTTTGGTCTTTCTATGAGAGTTTCAGCGGTCATGTCGAACTCGCCTAGCTTGCACTGTTGCGAGACCGTGACGGATTCCTTGTGCGATTCAATTCGAAATCACACAGCTGACATAGCTGACATCACATAGCTGACATAGCTGTCCAGTACATGTCTTGGACAGTGCTCTATAGTCGACCATTCATCTTGCCGCATACCAATTTCAATGGTTTGTCTTGAAATTGCGCGTTACCGCGGGTTTTCAGAACTTGTTGCTCAACTGGGCGGCGCAACACCCGCGTTCCGCACACCCGCGGGTTTTGTCCACCACCCCGCACCGGGGGGTTCTTCCGGCTTCGCTTCGACGATTCGGGGCTCACAGGGCACTGGTTCGGTGTTGGCGGAGTTCGAACAGATGAGCTCTTGGGTTTCAAAGGCCCAGAATGGACCCCGCGATGCATGAGGTCATGACGCAAGAGCAGGCAAAGCAGGCCAGGCGAAGCAGACATGTGCGCCATGGGGCGGGTATCCACTGGGGTTCACCAGTGGTTCGTAAGTGGCTCACTTGACAGGTCTGGACCTCTTGAGAAGTTGGACCGAAGAAGTTGGACACATACAAGAGCTTGTTCAAAACTGATGTAAGCAATCCAAAATCGGAAAAGCTCCACATCGAAGTAGTTTGCTTCATTTTCCTTTCCACCATGAGCATCTTATATTATACAAGGTTGTTTAGAACACCTGCTGTGTAACCAGACATTGGACGTCCCAGTCCAAACCTCCTTGGACGATCTTGGACGTCCCATCGGCGTCACCGTCGCGTCCGCGTCGGTCTGCAGGAACTGCTGGAGCGCTTGGAGGAGACCGAGCGGCAACTGCAGCAGCTCCGTCTGGAGAATCAGCAGCTCCGGGGAGCGGGTGGCATGTGGCTCCGTCCGCAAGGAGCAGGGAGAAGGAGCGATTGGTATACGGCATCGGAAGGCAACGCAAGCTCTCTTCCTTTGAGGGGTTTGTGAAAACACGGGGCCAGCACTTTCAGAGTTGTTAAGATCCTGTGGAGATGGAAATGGTGGGAATTCTGATGGTCCTGAAAGGAATTTCTCCAGAACATTCCGAATGGCCCACCATGAAGGTGGGACCAGCCCATTCCTTCAGGGTGATTCTCATGTGGAAGGTCTGGAAGTGTGGAAGGTCTGTCTCGCGCGTGTGGAAGGCGTGTGTTTGGAAGACCTGGAACCGGTGCGACCCCAGAGTGCCAGTGTTTCCCACCGGTGCGACCCCTTGAGGCTGTCAGTGACTGTAAGCCTGGAATCTTCGAACTGCCGGACCGTGCCATTTCGGACCTTCACAACTGGCTTCTGAACCGGCTTCTGCCCCGTAGGATCGGCTTCCTTCCTAGTAAGGCCAGGAGCCCCGAACGTAGCGTCAGACAGCTCCTGCCGGTTGATCACCTCACCCAGCACCGACGTCTTCCGTCCCGGATCCGACTGCTGCTCGAAGCCGTTTCGACGTCGACGTCAGGCGTCGCACGGGCTCGACGGCGTCCAAGCTTACCATGGGCTCGGCCGGGGGCGCCGAGTGCGGAAGACGTCGCGTCGTTTGCGTGCCGGGACGAACGGAAAGGGGCCAGGAGTATGTTCAAAACCTTGAAAGGGAATATCCAACAGAGGTTAAGTCACCTGAACTAGCACCCTACAGGGGTACCGAACTAGGATAGTCTAGTTCGGGTTCTTCAACCTCTGTTGGATTGACTGGCTTTGGTCTCTGCCAAACGATCCTGTGAACGGTATGCCAGTATGCGAGTGGAGCCGCAACAGGTCGCCGAGAACAAGGAAGCGCCCGAGAACGCCTCGCGCGCACGGTCCGGCTCGATGAGGCGTCGGAGTGGACGCGGGGATGGCGGGGATGGGAGGGCGACAGACCGGACGACTGAAGGACAAGTAGTCCAAGGGGGTGATGGCGACTACAACTTCTGGGGGGAGTGCAAGATGTATGTTTGGGCCTATGTTTGGGGAAGAAGCATGGACAAGCATCCAGTTATACAATGTTATATACATGGGTAGGTGGTTGAGTACAGCGAAAACGCTGGACACCGGAATCCTGTTTCCTTGGCAGATCCACCCAAGGTGTGGCTGAACAATATATGCCATTGTTATTGTCAGCATCCATGCCGTTTTGAGCCTCTTTCTGTGACAGCTGGGTACAAGGTGTCGGTGCTGATCATGCAGTTCTGGCCTTTAGATTGAAACAATGACCACCATTTCGTGTGTCTCACTAGTTGTTGATGATCTTGTTGGGTCAAGCTGGACTTCGATGTGAAACCTGGGACTTCCTTCCCCCTGTCTCTCTGGCAGGAAGCGATCCGCGAAGGGAGTCGAAAGGATTCGAAAGGAAATCGTGAGCTGACCGTCGCGCCTCGTTGGAGACCCTCTGCCCCTCGACGGTCAGGAAGTCCCTTGAGGTCCGAGGCATGGTGAACTTCCGACTCGACTTCCCGAACGGAAAGCGAAGCGAAGCGATTCGCGGCCTGGAACGAGGATGCGCCGGAGCAATTCCTCGAGGCCACGCTTCACCGATGCCCTGGTGGTGCCCTTCTCCAACAAGGCAGAGTGAGGGCCTGGACGTGGAGGTTTGAAACTGGAACAGGGTCCCTCTCGGGCGATTGGACTGTGCAAAAGTCTCGGTTTCTGTGAACTCACAGGCGCCAAAAAGAACCAATGTCTTGGAGAACCCGAAATGGTGGGTTGAAGGGTCTCGGTTTCAAGGTCAGCCAATGTTTTTTGAAGCAAGGAACTTGGCAATGGCATCTCAGGAGGATTTGATTTGTGTCAAATTTGTGTCTTTCGTATCCAAAAGAAGTGTGATTCTAAAAGGGAGCGAAGTCTGATGCGTTCAAAAACCATTTCGACTGTACTTCTTGCTGCGGCCGCACTCCGCTGCACTCCGCTGCACTTCGCTTCTCGTTCGTTCTTCGTTCGTTCGTGTACAGGAAGGGCTACAGGAGAAGTATGCCGTGGAGTCTGGGCAAACGAACCTCTTCGGGCCCATCCCTGTAGAGGAAGGTTTATGTTTGTGGGGGGTGTTTGTGGCCTTGGTGGCCTTTGTATGTGCATGTCGTCAAGTTCAGGTGGGCACAGAGGTTCACAAAGAGTCCTGGAACACTGAATTCAGATGGTAGAAGCAGTTGTGTTTGCAGGGTCGCAGTAACTATTGAGATCTATATGTATGTGTTTTGTCCTTGGAATGTGCAGAGTTGCATCCCATTGGCGGGCCTACTACTAAATCCGGGCCCCCGAACTACTAATCCAATTTGCACTTTGTGCCTGTACCTGTCATCTAGCCACCACCTTTTTGCTTGGAAGAGTTAGGGCTTAGTTCCGATACAGCTAGGCACTAACCGTGATCTGACGGGTGTGTTCTCCTGAGATGGCTAAGGACTGGCAGACCTGTTTGCATGTTGGCACCCTGAACGGCTTACAGTCGGAAGCTCAGCTCTCGGTCTCGCCTCCACCGCAACGCCGAAACGGTGGGTCGTTACGGACGCCAGGGAGTTCAGAGTGGACACCTAGGTCTGGTGAAAATTTGACCATCAGCCGCTTCTTCAAAGGCAAGCGGTTTCTTGGAACTTAGAGGAGCTTCGAGGAGCAAAAAGATGCCAAAAGTGGAATTAATGCTCAAGCTCAAGCTTCGTGCTGTCGGTTTTGCATGTACCCGCATCCCTCATGTACGTTGTTTTTGCACTCTAACCCATCCTCCTCAAGACCCCCACTTTCATCAGTCGTTGTGTGGCCTGAGAACATTGTTGAGGTTTCTCATGCCTACCAGCATTGTTTCATTGCCAATCACACTACTCTTCGGTGTGTTTGCAGGGGGTGGCGTTTGTGTGGATGGGCTGTGGCCATTCACTTCTGAATGGAGACCTCAGTCAGGAAGAAATTTAAGAATTTAGGCTTCAAATTTATTGGCACTCTACCCGTTTGAAGGGTAAGGGGTAGAGTGGTTGCCGTCAGAGCGAGAGCGGGCTCCAGTATAAAGAGATGTCGCTCCAGTACAAGCACTTGTGTTAAGTCGTCTGGTCTTGTAGAAAGTCGTCTGGATGTTGCGTTTCCATTGGGGTTAGATGCAAGATGGCAATATAACTGGAAGAGCATTAGGTCAACAACATTGTTTGGATGCTGCGTTTCCATTGGGGTTAGATGCAAGATGTCACCCTCATTGGAAGATAAGCTTTGGAGTGTCACTTCAACACCATTGTTTGGAGCTCGAGCATCAGTGGAACATCTTATGAACAATAGGTTGATTTCTTGCAGCGATCACAGATTCAGGGCAAGCATATAGTCAGATTCGACATGCTTCGTCGGTTGTGGGATTGTTCTATGTTTTTGCCTTTCACTCACATGGCATGATTGGCTCAAATATTCTAGATGGAAGACCACGTTCCTGAAGAGAAACGTGCTTGCATCAAACGTTTGAAGCGTTTGTTCGAAGTGGCATCGTTACAAGAGCTGGAGGACACTGAGCGAGACTTGAGAAAGTCGATAGGATCAAGGGTTGGAAAGAGGAACAAGAAGAATCAAAACCCGACAGGCAGCAAGGCAGCACTGCCCTGTAAGCAGTGTGGAGGTGAAAGACCCCCTGCACAGTCCCCTGCTGCGTTTCCATGTGACCGGGTGACTTTCTGCAAACCCGGGTGACGAAACCCCAGCGCTAGTACAAAGGAATTTCTACCATGTTCTTGGCCGTGACTGACTCAATGCATGAAAGGTCCTTTGGGGTGGCAATCAATGCAAATATTTACTGGGGAGCCTGCGTTCTTTTCGAATCTGATACTGGCACGGTTGTCCACGGCATGTTCGGACTGTCTCAAACGTCAAAGAAGTGACAACCGCGACCCATGGTCGGCTGCATCCCATTTGCATCCAGCCATTTGGTGGGACAACGTCGGAAGTCAGGAACAGGCTATCAATCTGTCAATCCTTACTACCCAGACGCTCATGGACCGGGGGCCGTAACCTCATATGGAGCGGTCCGGACCCTCAAATCCCTAGGGTTTTGAGGGACCCGGAGCTGTTTGGAGCGTTTGGGTATGTCTGGACCTTGGGAGTGTTCTCGGTCTCAGAGTCCCTTTCACGCGGCAGGGCTACCACTCCTGCAAGGTGCCCTTCCGAACTGTTTGTTCCCCTTGCCTCCTTCTAGTACCCTTTGCCGCAAGCAAATCTGAAGCGACCAGCCGCGCGCGCCCCCGGAGGGAAGTCCAAGAGCAACTCCGCCCAGCGGGTGATCAAGGCCGTGCGAAAAGCCCAGGCCGCCTGCCGGTTCGACCGCACCGCGCCGTCGACCGGCCAAGAGCGATCGTGGCGGGATCGGTCGATGCGAGGCTCCTGGTGGACGTCCCCCAAAGAAAAAGGCTGTCTCCCAACAGAGGTAGCCAGTGACCGAAAATAGGACCCGTCACCTGGAGTACCGAACTAGGATAGTCTAGTTCGGGTTCTTCAACCTCTGCTGGCTTGCCGTCTCTTTCCACCTAAGACGATGTCCTCCAAATCGAGGCTGTGAGGCTTCCAGGAACTCAACGTACCCCGTGCCCGCGTGTGTGGCCTGACAGCCGATGGTCCGTTTCATTGAAGGTCGTTTGAGGCTTATCCAGCAGAGGTCGGTACTCCAGGTGACGGGTCCTATTTACGGTCGGTCACTGGCTACCTCTGTTGGATCTTTTTGTGCAAAGAGGTGAAACACTGGGAGGGCTTTGTGACAGTCTTTGTCACGTGCACCCCGAAGATCCTTGCCGGGCCGTGCCCCATGCGATCATATTGGTCAACAAGAGAGCAGAAAATGAGAAGATGGGATGAACATTGGCAACTTCAAAGGTTCTGGAGGTGTTCAATTGCTGTTTAGATCTATTGAATGAACAGCTCGATGGTGCAAATGTTTATTTAAAACCCCTCAAAGACCAGGACTACAAAAGTTGCGGCTCCTCCATGCACCTCCTCCATGCACCTCCGCCGGGCCGGGGGCCGTCGACGACATCGGTGTTCAGGTGCCTTTCTTCCGGCTCTTGGAGCAGCACATCGGCGACCAACGTGCCTTAGATCATCCTCACCTCTGCCACTCGGGACATCGAAGAAGTGTGTCGACGCGGGTCACAGGGAGGGGGGGAAAGTCATGTGGTTCAAAGAAGAATGTCCCAGAGGACAGGCGCGGATCCATTCCCTGCAGTGTCCCTGTGGCCGGTTGACTCGCTGCGTTGGTCCTTCGATGTTCGGCACCGCAGTGCACGCGACTTGAGGGGGAAAAAATCACAGGTCCAAACCACCCCACGGGTCACTGGTGACCCCCTTCTTGCTCGGGAGCTGCGAGAACGTTTCACCACCGCGTTTGTCGCAGAAACCGTTCCCGCGCGGGGAAATAAGGCCGCTTGCATGATGCCTTTGAGGATGAGCAGCACGTCTTTCAAGTCTACGAGTGCCTGGGCAGACATCGAACTTGGACGAGAACTGGACTTGAACGGATGGGTGTATTTCGTCTATATGAAATAGGGGGTTCAGCCCTCCTTACCACACGTTTTATGTTGGTCACCCTTATGGTAGTAGTCGGCATCACGGTCTTTCTGAATCCCAATGACTCAGGCTAGTGAATCAAGCTGCAGGGATGGTTTTTGCTCCTCTTTTCCCCAATCTTTGTGGTGATCTGGGATCCAGATGGAATATGGAACGCTTGCTCCGCCAGTGATTCTCGACCCATCCCATCAATCTCCCTCCCCACGGGTGAGGACACCATTCAAAAACCATTCCAAAAAGGTTAAATTGTTCACCGATTCATGCACCTCCTAGTAGTTCCCTCCCACCATCCATCATCCAACTATTCCAAGATCTGCACTTTCAGTGGAAGTAGCCACATGCAACCACCCACCCTCAAACCCGCTGGGCAACGCACCAGACGAACAGGTTCCTTTCTGGCCCTTCACTGCTGGAGAAGATCCTCTCCGACGTGCAGTTCTGCGAGCGCGACGCGGCGGCGGCCGCCTGGCGACCGGTTGAGCCCATGCGGCGTGACCAGTGAGCCCGGTGAGCCCATGCGGATCGTTTTGGAGGAAGTGGAGAAGGGAAGTACCTGGGTTTCCCCACTCCCAAGGAGAAAGAAAATGGATGTTTTTGTTGAGTCCCAGCCATTTCCTTATGAAAAGGATCTCAAGCTAGAGCCGGAACAACCAGGACTGTTTCTGGTTGTTTTGGGGTTCTCAGGTAGATGGTTTTGGGAAGAACTGGATCGGATTCTCCCTTGTCCGCATTGGTCGGCCCTCGGAGTTGAGACTTCAGAATAGGGGGAATGATTGGGTCAAAGCAGGATTCACCAGAAAACATCGAATGGTTCCAACTGCCAACTGATACCTGGTCATTTTGGAGTTTGCTCAAACTGCAAACTGAAACGAAAGAGGACATCCCAAATTCATCCAAATTCGCCTAAGTTTGGTCTTGTGTTTTGCTTGATCAATCCAAATCTACTTGCGCACAAATATTCTCCTTCCGCCTTTTGTGGCACCAGTTGAATCAGATGTGTTTGATCTCGGTTTTTGGTGGTACATCAGTGACTCCAAACCTGGGATGTCAATATATTAGATCAATAAGGTGTGCAAAAACACATAAAAAGCCATCCGAAGATTGCAGTTCACGATCCGCTGAACTCCGAAGAGAACTCTCGTGAGACAGAAAGAAGCAGAGACAGAGCAAACACCATTTCAGAAAAAAAAGATAGAGAGAGAGAGGGAGTAAGAGAGAAAGCACGAGAGACATCAGAAATCATCCAGCTTGGTTGAGAAATCCGAGGCCACCAAAAGCATTCTCATGGCCATCAGCTATCTCCACAGTGGCATGGCCAGGATGTAATGGCCATGCCGGATGGGATTTCCAACCACTGTGGCTCTGTCCATACGACGTGGGACGACGCCTCAAGTTAGTGAAGCGACACACACAGCAGACGATCCCACCCAGACGTGACCCGTTCCAGCTGCGCAGCTGCGGAAGAATGGGGGCTGACCGTTCCATGTGGAAAAGGTGGACCGTTCCATGGCATGGTGCTGATCTTTTCTCAAGCTTCCAGTGGCCTCGAGCAGGAATTCGGATCATGTCCAGTACCAGTATTCTGTTCACTTGGAGAACCCCAAAACGCGGCTCCTCCTTCCACTTGTTTCCGCTTGTCCGATCAAGATGATTGAGACCCCGGAGTTCATCGTTCCCCCAAAGTGGCAGGTCATCCTGTCTCTAGTCGTGGGATCGTCCAGCCGTGGCAAGTCGTGGGATGGCTTCGTCTCTACGGCTACGGCTACTGGAGTAGGTGTTTTCTCATGTTTTCTCCTTCCAGATATCCAAATATTTCCACATACATCCATATACCATGCATATACCATGCACATGCTGAGCATTCCCCAGAACAGCCCAGGTTCCAGAGACCACTTCAAGGATTCCTAGTTCACTAACTGGGGAACCCCCACGTGTCCTGAAGGACATCGGGTCATCCAGCTTGTCCCAAACACCCAAACACCCTCGGAGTCATTTCTTATGGGGATCGAGATGGGGATCTTTTCTGCAAAAACAGTAACGTAACCAAACAAGGCTCCCAATGTGTTTTTGGTGTCACATCAAACGGCGCCAAAAGCATCAAAAAGCACATGTTGTTCTGCCAGACCATGTGGCGTCAGGCCTTTCCATTGCACATCAGCTGCTTGACCAAGCGGGAAGGATGAGAGATCGCAGGTTGCAGACGTGTGTCCATACATAATTATGCCTAGAACCTGAGTGGCCTCTATTTGGGGTCGTCATCAGCCACCCAAAATATGGTCTTGTCATGTCTTGTCCTATCGAAACAAAGGTCATCAAAGGTCTAATGAGAGTCTAATGGGCTCTAGGGGTGTGTGTGTGTGTGTGTTCTTTTTTTGCACGCCTTTTCTCATGTGCAACTGGGTGCTATGTAAAGAGCAAGCAAAGGTCCTGTGACTTTGTCACCTGGCATCTGCTTCGAAGCTTGTGGGTCCAGCCACTTGTTGCGTGATTCTTCAGTTCTGAACATACTTGGGATTGGTGCGCCAAACGTGGTTTTGTGAGCATCCCAGTTCCAGAATTGGCCCTCCCACCCAAACCCTTCCACCACGTGCACCTGCGGCTCCCAACCCAGGAACGTGCACCTGGAGAACATGCGCTTCGCGACGCAACCTCGAAAGAAGGCCCGCTGGTCTCGGCGCTGGTCGCGCTTGACGGTGCTGCGCGTCCCGCGGCGTCCGACCTCACCAGAGTCTGAAGCGAGGCATGCGGTCTGCACTCGAGCACCATAGGTCTAGTCACAGGTCTTGTTTTGTGAGCAAAGTGTAGGGAAGCTTTTCTTGCAAATAACATGCGCAGTAGTAGAGTGACTTCTTGTCATGCTAGGCAAGTGTGCTAGTTCAACCGTTCATCCCACGCTTGCCTTTTGGTGTATGCCTCAAAGTACCACAAGGTGTTGCTACTATTTGTCCAAAAGGATGAAAAAGAAGAACTTCGAAGCAGAAGCAGTTCTTTTTCTCCAGAGCCAAGAAGCATAGTTCACAGAAAATACCAACTGAAATTCCAAAGAAGTTTCCAGAAGACCCTTTCCCCGCACCGTTCCGTTCGTGGCCACCGTCGTGTCGGTACCGGGCGTCTTCCATGCGTCCATCGCTCTGGTCGAAGAAAGCGACCGAAGGACGCGCCGTGACCCGCAGGAGTCGGGAAGTTGCTACAGTGATCAGTTGAAGCTGATGGATTTGGGCTTGAGCTGGGAGCACCCAGAGTCTGGTGTTTTTGAAGTCACACATGGTGCTTTTCCATGTCTGACTTCACAGTGTGAAGTTGTTTGAAGTTGTGTGTTTGGGTTTGGTTCGCCGGACGTGATGCTGCACGCGATATGTCGCATGAAGTGCATCTCATGACATGCTGAGTACATATCCCAGCATGAGTATACCATATAGGTATATGCTGGGATATGCATATGTACTGGGAGTATATACCTGATATACCTAGTCTATACCTAGTATACCTGATAGGTATATGCTGGGATATGCCACTCAGATGGTAGGTCAAAAAGATGGTCTGTCTCACTCATGGCATTTGTATCAACACATCGGAGGATCGGATTTCGCGGACGCGGTGTCGGTGTGCGTCATGGTTTGGAACAGTGTCGGTGTGCTAGTGTCCACACCATGGATCAATCAAATTGGAGTACATCTAGGAGAACGAAAAGCAGCTTCAAAGCAATACAGGCCCTTTTCCGGACATGTAAAGCCCCAAACGTCATAGTGAATTTGGGGAGAGATGGAATGCCCTCAATGGTTCACAAACAACTAGTTTTCTTGGCGGGGTGACACCATGTAAGGCCGAAAATGTCAAAGCAATAGTACAAACCTTGTAGTTAAACCGTTAAACCATGTTAAACCACCTCAGTCACTGAATCAAGTTTTTAAATTGGATCTACTACAAAGCAACAAGAATCTTGCATATATATAGGTTCTTGCAATTAGTAAGACTGGTGGTGAACTGGGAACAGATACGTGAATGAAAATCACCAGACAGGTGCTGACCGAGGCCCATCAGAGTAGCTAATGAAAAATCAAGGCAAGGTAGTACTGTAGTTCTTTTGGAAGCCATATCTCAGGACAAGGTGAACCATCTCCTCCCAAAATCTCCCAAAACCAATGGTGCAATTTCGCCAGATGTGTCCACCGAATTCCGGGGTATGGATGTATGGCCATCACCGGCCATCACCCAGGCCTCAACCAGCCCTGTGGATCGATCGTCCCCCCAGGCCTCAACCGGAAGCTGATCCCCGGCATCCTCAACGCCGCCTCCCAGCCCGTCACGGAGAGACCCGGCCGAGCGGAGCAGCGGAGCTCATCCCGCGCGCCGCGTGCGGAACGGCCTCCAGTCGTAGCAAGAGAGGTTGAGAGACCGCTTCACGTTCGGACCCTGTAGTAGGTGGTACACGTGGGATGGGCGACACAGGGCTGTTCAACCTCTCTAGGTACCGAACCTGAGAAGGTGGGACTGGGGTGGGTGCCAGGAGGGTCCAGTCATACCTTCTCAGAAATTACGACTGGAGGTATAGGGATCATAGAGCGGCATCGGTTCATTGAGCTGCAACGCCACGAGTTTTGGCACCAGGAGACCAACGCCACGCTGCCGCTCCTGGCACCTTTGGGCATCCTGAATTCCTTAGGCACACCGGCGGCGGCGGCGGCGACTCGACGTGGACGATGCAATCTTTGTGGCCGATGTTCAAGCGCTTTTTGACCCCCCTCCAGACCCTCCCATTTGAGTGATGTGATCCAGAAATGTGATGTGATCCATCTCAGTGGTGTGATCCAGAATGCGTTTCACGAAACTCCAAAAAGAGCGAAGAGGATGGGGAAATGGGGCGCGAGCACGGGCGGTCCGCGGTCATCACCGAGTGCATGCCTGGGGCCTGGCCTGGCTTTTTGGGCGATCCAGTATCGAGCGTATCTTGGGGTGTTTCTGTTTTACGACCTCCCAGCCGGATTTATAGGATGTACAGGCTTTCTATATATTTTTCCAGAGGTGGAACTGAGGGTTCTTCCTATTCTAATACATACTCATTTATACTCATTTATTTCTACTCGGTGCATGCAGGTATTTGGGAGGTTTGCCAGTGAACACTTCAGGTTTCTTGTCCCTGTGGGTGAATGCCCTTTGGGCGGGAGCATTCTTGTCCCTTTGTCCCAGTTCCTTAAGTTTATGAAGCAAATCCAAGACATGTTTCATAGTTCAAGTCAAGATTAAGGACTGGTCATCGTAAACCTACTGTAGTCTTTCTAGTCACCTTCCAGTTGAAGGAGTGATCTTGGAAAGGAATACGACACCCCTTTGTTGGCCTTCCACTGCTACCCTGGTGGGTGCAGAAATATAGAGTGCAACTAGCTTCGGGTTGGAGTATATTGATGTGTGTCCTCCGAACTTTTGAGGCCCGAGCCTGGTTTGGCTCGATCCTCCCGAGGGCTCCAGTTGCCTTGAACATCTGAAAGCAGCTCCGCCTGGTGTGCTGAGACCGCAATCTGGGTGACTTGAAGAGGAACCATGGATGGAAACTCTGGAAACATGGGCTGTGATGTCCATGTAATGTCTCCAAAACATCATGTCAAGCCACCTGAAATGCAGAAACGTTGTCTTGCTTGGATGGACCACTTTTCATCCCCGATTAGCGAGTGAAAGTTGCCCAAAAGCGAACCTGTGCGAGGCTCCATGTGCTTGCCGCCCGAGAGCCAGGGCGTGGCTGGGCCGAGAGAGAGAGTTCCCCGGTCAGCCCAAGTAGTAGGCAGGGAGTGAGAGTCGCATTGCGGCAAAGTCCGAAGTCCATTCATCCAGACACTCCCTTTGATGACTTATTTTGAGGAATTTCGAGGATGACGACCTTTTCACCGCTTAGACAATGAGTCCCGTTCGACGGAGCGGTTTCTTGAAGTAGTTCTTGAAGTATTGAACTACTCCTTGGGGGAGTCGTATGCTCTCTTGGTGCCCCTTCTCACATGTGCACCAGATGACCAGACCTCCCCCGTCTTCGCCGGTGCGCTACGTACGTAGCGCAGTACGACGCGCCGCGGCCCGGATGGGCTCTCCGGAACGGCGCGGAACGGCTGCGCGATCCTCTCGTGGCGTGTTCCCTTCGAATGACCGAGGTGTGTAGCTCCTACGCCCAGTTGGCGACGGCGGCGCCCTGCATGCTGCGACGGACCGATTCGATGGCCAGGCGTCGGCGAAAACGCGGGCGCCGGTGAAGCAGAAGGGGAACCGGTTTTTGTGGGGTTCGGAACCGAGGGGTTTGGAGGCAAGAGTTGAAGTCGATGAGGAGCGAAGGAATCTGCAAGGGTGACAGTGGAATTTATATACATGGAATATGGGATGACATGTCGCTGATTTGTGGGGATTCTAAGGATGGTGCTGGGACAATCCCCTAACGTTTGATGGTTTCATGGGCTGGTTGCCAGGAGGGGTTTACAGATGTTATGCATGTGGTGGGTGGTCGACTCACGATGTCGATGAGTGCGGCTTTCATGATGCGATGGCTGTGCTACAAACCTTTGTGGTGGTGTGCAAAGCAAGCCTTTGAGCGCTCTTGGAATCTGGACAAGCTAAGTTTGGGCGGACAGCCAATTGGATCAAATGGGTGAAGGTCGAATTGTTTCAACCTCAGTGAGTTTGCAGGGACTTGGGTGGCGGACATGAGGACATGAGACGACGAAGCTTCATGAGCCGGCGTGATCTCGGCCCTGAAAGAGGGCGAAGCCACGCTACGAGCCGTCGTTCGGCGGACCTTGGCATCTCTACGTAGCTGGAATAGTAGCTGGATTTAGAGAAGACACCATGTTGTGTTTAACCGGCCAATGCAGGCCACGCTGTGCAATCCACTAAACATCACTAAACTGAAAATGATGCAATCCGTGCAATCCACTCAGACTGAATGTGTGAATGTGCAGTCACACTGTAAAGGAAAAGCCGTAGCTCCACCACACGCAGCCGCTCACTCACCATCCCTTCCGGTTTTCTCGTTTTGAGAACACCGAACACACTTCCAGCTGCAATCTATCATAAGCTAGCTTCCATGTTTTGTTTTATTTTTTTTAAGAGATGCTTCAGATGCTTCTCTGGTGGACTTAAAACAATATCAGGACCACAACCAAAGCCCCTTCTCCTGAAGGGGGGGCAGAAAAACCATGAAAAACCTCCCGGATCCGGCCGATCTCCTTAACGGATCCCGCAGATCTCCATCACCGACGCTGCAGCGGGGGAACTCACAGGAGACCGGGGGTGAAGTGGGCCGACACACGGGTGAAGAGACCGGAGGTTCCACGGAGCTGTGTAGAGCGTGGAGCTCCACGGAGCTGTGCACGTAGATTTGGATGCCGGTCATAGCAATAGGACGCCAGTTGACCTACCCAGGTGTTGGGGTCGTTGGCTACAAGGAGAACAAGGGCGAGGCGACCTTGGTGGGTCACGACCCATCACGTATGAGTCCCCATCCGCAGTCCACATAGGTCGTGCAATAGGTACCATTGGTGTCCGGACCGAACGTGGGTTGGGGTCCTGTTGTTTTGCGTGCTTTGCATGTAAAAACCATGTGTGCGCAGCACGTCCGATCATATGGGAAAGCAAGTGCTTCATACTGTACCAACTCCGTACATATCAGTACAAGGAAGCCAAGCACGACAAGGACACGACAAGGGGTCCAGATGCTTCTCCGAGTGATGGGCTCCAGCGAGGTTAAGTGGTCTCTACGCCTCAACCTACCCACTCAGTGGATAGCCTTTAACCTTTTTTAGGGCTTTAGGGAAAGAACAGTTGGACAAGGGTTGACCTTTATGTTGTTTTTTCCAGGGAAACTGAGGGATTTGGTGACATGAAGATTGCAAAAAAAATTGCGGAGTTGTGTCGAACTTGGCTCCTATTGGGAGTCATTGGCTTCGTAAATTCCAGCGTGTACTAAAGATCCACCACCTTCTACAACAAGCCTGCAACCCAAACCAGCTTTGTGCGCCTGCTGACCCAAGCAGCCAGTTTTAGTTCAGAGAATCAGACACAAAAAAGGAACCGCTAAGCTATCTACATGATGTCAATGCCAAAACAAATGTCGAAGCTGGCAGTGACCCCTGAAGGAAAAGATCTTGTTCAGACCTCCTGGCATGTGGGTCCTCCATCCCTCAGACAATCATGGGTCCTAAACCATGATCAATGATCCTCTGTGTTTCACGGTCGTGTTCAGCTAGTGACTCACCAAGAAGGAGGTGTAGATCGAATCTAGACTATCTCAGATGGACGAGCTATGACTGAGCTGAGCTGATACCTAGCTATGACTCTTTCCAGCCATGACTCACTGGTCAGAACTGGTTGCCCCCTTTTTCCAAAAGAAGGTCTCCATCTGCGCCGCGACCGCGAGACCGCCGCGCTGCAGGAACTAAGCTCCATTAGCTCCTTGGGCCAAGACTCCTCGGCACAGCGAGCACAGGACGCTCCGAGAGTGGGTTCTTCTGGGCGGAGTGATTCTGAACGCGGCGAGTGAACGCGGCGAGAAGAAGAAAAGGTGCTGGTTTCATGGGACCAACCAGCGTTTTTGCAGGGTTTTGATGTGATTTACTGGTGTCACACGTGTTTCTATTCGGAAGAAAACTCATGTCGTCACACTCTTTGCTTGGCGAACTGTTTGTTTCAACCATCACCGTCCAGTTGGGGTGGTTATTGGATGGAAAATACACACCTCGTCGGGGGGGTCCATCAACTACCCAGCTTCTGGGTGCTGGAAGAGACTTGCTGAATTGAAACCTCCACGTTCTCGTGCTTTTCACCTCACCTCGGCAGGACTTGCTGCTTTTGCTGCAAGCAGGTGACGTCCGAGCCTCAACGTCCGAGCTCCATGCTCAGCCCAAGTCTTCAAATCATTCGGAACTTTCAACCCAACCTGCAAAAATACTTTTGGTTCAAAAGCCGCAGAAAGATCAGAAAGAACTCGTTGCTTTGGTTTGAAGCGCTGGGGATGGCTTCAAAGGGGCTTCGGTTTTGGTCCACGGGATTCCCAGCTAGGATTTCCCCTCTCAGATGTGGTCCCATCTTGGGCAAATCGACACATTGGATTGGCATAGAAGTTCGGGATCATTCAAAACCCCTTAAACTTATGGTGTCTATTCTGATTCGGCACTATTCTTGGGAAATCAAATGATCCCAAGAACAAAAGCTCCTTGGGATGGATAAAAATCCGTCTTTCGGTCGTCCAGTCCACTTGAAATCCGACGTCCAATCCCGTCCATGAAGGTCGAAATCCATTCAAAATGGCACTGTATTGGAAACGGAGTATTGGATGGTATTCCGTTCCGTTCCATTAAACGTTTCTTCCAGTTGAACTGGTAGAACGGATGATATTGGATGGACTTCCGTCGCTTCGAATCCTGAACTGCCCATACAGAACTGCCGTCAAGAGCTGCTGTGGACAGCAGAGCAGTTTCGCATTCGTTGGAGCACATGCACTGCTCCACGAAGATCCAGTGTTTGTTTGTTCGAAAAGAAAGAAACAACTCATTGATTAATGGAAGGATTTGGAGCTGTTGTGTTTTGGAAGCACTCTGTGTTTCGTGCTTAGATACCAGGCATGAACTGGTTTCCGCTCAGCTTGCAACGCTTGCTTTTGATGTGTTTGAGGTTTGGTCCACTGGCTGTATCCTGCACATCCTGCTTTCCGGTCAAATCCCCATGGTCGAGGAGGGTGACAAGGGAACCGAGGCGCGTCAAGTGGGTTGCCATGATCATACCTAGCACTTCCAATGGGCTTTCCTGTCTGGAGACCTGTTTACGTAACAAGTAGTGTAGGGTTGTGCCAGGCGACGGACGCAGCTGGTATGTTTGAAATGTTGGTATCAAGCGACGCCTTTATTCCACTGGGTGAATGGCTCTGATGTTGCACCACCCTGAGGCCGAAATATCAAACATCCCCATGCACAGTCGGGGGTTGCGTTCACGTGAACGCACATGGATTTCTTGGCAGTGCAAGGAGAAAAGCCAGATATGGAAGCCGTGAGGTATCATTTCCCCACCCAACCAGTATAGAAGGTGATCTTTCATACTAATTGTTCCACCCGCGGGCATTGAAGTTAGAGGGGACTCAATTAACTATAGCCAAGAAAGAACTGAAGGCTTGACCTTGAAGACCATTATTGAAGGGCTTTCAGCTGAAGTGGTTGACTCTTCACCTGATTTGGCCAACCTCAGCCAGCCCCCAGCCCGACCCCAAACCCCTTGCGGGGAAGCCAAGCCGCCCAGCCCAAGCTGCCGCTCCTGGCCTCCTCGTCTTCACCCGCGGTGGAGATCTGTGCGCAACTGCTGCACGGGATGCCCCGGAAGCGGGCCACGGCCGACGCTGGGCGATTCGTCGGGCGGCAGTCCTCGTCCACCGGGGACGGTGACCATCCGTCCACGCGTGCTGCACGGGCAACACTTGACGTGTCGGCGGTACAGGGCGACGGTGTGTGGTTCGGGTGGATGGAGGGCAACAGTGAATCTCTACATAGGGCGTTGGGCAATTACACTTTCAATATGATTGTGTATCTTGGGTGGCCCTGCGGGCCATGTTGTGGTTTTAAGTAGATTATAAGTAATATATATATATATATATGGTCAAATGGGTTTTTCATGTAGTTTTTCGTGTAGACCAAAGGGTCAATCGCAGGTTGCGCCAGTCCTTAGTGGTGACGCTCGCATCATGTCCGAGGCTTGTATCCAAAAAGCATTCCAGGAAAGGAGAAGCATCGTTGATCGAAGGAGTCCAAGAAAAACTTGCTGGCAGAGCAAGGAAATTGTTCGCGCGCCATCGAAAGATTGTATTCCAAGTTGCGCGCTGGAGGGTTGTAAGATGCGGGTCGTGCATTGGTAGCGCGTGGTAGCGCCAGCTGTTTGCTTGTCGGCTCAGCCGGCTCAGCAGCGAGCTAAATTTACGACGCAGGGTCGATTGTCATGGCGGCAGCGCCTGCCACGTGGAGAAACACGGATGAACTCAACTCAACAACCAACTGGCAGCGCTATGGTACAGGAGGACGCGTGTTCTCAGTTGTTTATGACGGAATCACCCACCTCTGAAAGCCTGACGAAAAATATACAACAATGTGTGAATGCTATCGTGCTGAGGCCGCCCGGTTACCAAGCCATAGGAGATCAACTGGTATGCGCTCACAGACGCACAGAAGCGCGAAAGATTTCGCAAAATGGTCTTGCCGGCCTTTGAAACGCTTTGCGGCAGCAGTCATCACTTGGACGCACTCTTCAAAAGGGCGGTTGTCATGGTTTGCGCAGAGGCTACTCCAATCGGCGCGGCGACTGTTTTCCTCTTCTGGGCTGATTTGATCACGTTTCTGCACAGCAAAAATCCATCCAACTGGCGCAAAAATTGTTAAAGAATATTAAGGATTCAATATTGTTGTTGCCGAGTCGTTGCGGTCGAGTTTTCTTACGAAAGAGCGGTGCAATCTGAAACACATAGAAAATACTAGCCAATCAAACCTGAAAGTTTGTTGTTCATGTGAACGGTGACTTTGGAACAACAACAATGTTGTTTCGCCTGTATATGGTCATGTCATCAAATTGTCGCCGGACAGAACGCCTTCTATGTCCTCCCAAACGGCAAGGGGCAGGTTCCCACACGCCACTCACGCATAGTAGAGTGGCTGAAACCACACGCCAAGCAAACCGTGGACAGATGGTTGCAATTTCAGGCCAGGTTTTCTGATGTGTTGAGTATAGGCTTTGTTGCGTGAAATGGTTTGTCACAATGCGCACAATGGTGTTTTGCCGAACCGTTTCGTTACTTTGTTTTGTTGGTGTCAAGTGATTCTTGCAAAAGTTTGCTGCACTTGCCTTGCTCGTGCTATGCTGCTAACCCCAAATGCCTGGGCCCACCTGGTCAGTGCCATTCGTTTGAGGGTGTGCCAGGTCGCCAGCCCAGCGTGGCAACGGAAAGCGAAGGAACGTGGCTCACGTGCGGTACAACTGCGAAGCATCCGAATGCTACTAATAGCAAGAATGCTACTCTGCTACTACGGTAGATGGACGAAATATTCAAACCCTTTCAACCACGTGGCGACAGTTATTGACACAGGGGTTTGAATATTTTGTCCATCTACTGTAGTAGTAATGCCCTTTGTTACCAGTGGCGATGCCCTTTGCTCGATGCGTAGTTTCTTGTTACTAGTAATGCCAGGAGCTACGTTCGTAGCGTCGTTCGCGTCGTTGCTCCTAGTAGCGATGCCCTTGCCACTAATGTCCGAGCACGGCTCAGAATGGAACCTGGCTCACTTGATGCGACCGAAGTGCGAGGAAGAGAAAGTGAAACAAAGCAACCAACTGCATGTTTCTTTGAAAAAAAGGTCCAAGCAGGGATCCGTGAAATTCAGAAAGTGTCTGTGCAGTTCAAGCTTTGCATTGCAAGCATCTCCGAGCAAGTGCAGCACCACCATGTTTTGTTTCATGTGCCTTTGAACACTGCAAATATGGCAAGGCTGCTTCACCAACCTGGCCCCTGCTAGGCCATGCAAGTCCTGTCTGTAGGAGGTAGTGTCACCCTCCCACATGGCCGTGCTCAGTTGCTTCATGACGACCCATGGCAGTCGACCCATACCGATGGTGAACCAGCGACGGATCAGGGGGGTTGTACATCTATACATCTTGCATCGGCATGCATGGGCACCATGTTCCTAGAAACAGGCTCATGTTCCTCGTTCTCCCAGCGTCTCGGGATAGGACACCGCAGAACCATGATTAAATCTCAGAGAGCTTAGGATTGCGGTACTAAGAAGGCTAAAGGAGTGAGGCCAAACTGCAGACTGCATAGTTCTTTGAGGAAGACTTGGAAGTTCAGCCTCAATTGTTGCTGGCAGATGACTTTATAGATGTCGGGGCCGTTTAGACGCCCCTCGAACGCCCCGTTCCTCTTGCGTTCCATGGGTTCTAAGGAAATGGCCTTGGAGCACTCCTGGTTTGCTCAGTGTGAAAGCATTCAGAAAGCCCACAGGCATGGCCTAGACAGCGTGGTTCATCCAGTTGAGGGGTGAAGCTGGCTCAGGCCCATTTTCTTCCAGTTTCAGTTTCTGGGGCCCAACCGAAACAAAATCAGGCAAACGTGTGTGCGGTTTCTCAAGTCCCCTTCCTCTTCAACTACTCTAGAGCGAGATTGGATATAAATCCATAACTTACCTGGCTGGTCCATGCTTTTTGAATGCCTGGTTTGCGTTCCTCGTTCAAAAAACGTAGGTTCTTCTCTCAACCTATTGACCCTGAAACTTTGCATGCGGATCCCAGGTTTGCACCATGCTTCATCGCTTGTTCGATGTTTGCACGCGGTCGTCCACGTGTCGTTGAGTCAGTCGCGTGTCCTTCCCCCACACGGCCCGATGATGCAGGTCGCAAAAGAAGAATATGCTGGGAGCTTGGCCAATGCTTCCGTGCTTAGAACGGGCTTCAAATCAGACTGAGCATGGTGACTCCACATGGTGAGCGACTTGTTCATCTGAAAAGGCACTTGTAATACGAAACATCACATCCGTCGAAACAGACCGGCAACTTTGGAGTGTGTTCCTTCACCAGTAACTTCACATGTAACATCATGTGCCTTAAAAGCAGACCGTCTAACCGTCTACCCACGGCTACACGCTTCCACCCTCGGCCTTTCACCGAAGTCTGACAGAAGTCCTGTCTTCGCAGATTCCAAGGTCGTTGACCACGGCGCGTGCCGCGGAGTTCTGGGAACGGCTGCGACAGACGTTTGGGCACCCAGCACCGTGGTTCCGAGACGGTGTTTGGTGGTTTGATGCAGGAGTTGGCCACTACCGAGTTATGGATTGATGATGATTCATGGATTGAACCCTGAGTACTGAGGTAGGTGGTAATTGCCTTGATTATGTGTGATGTCGTTTCCCTTCAAGGAGTTGCTGGGCACCTTGGGAGTGAGTAGCGTGCAAGACGGAGTAAGAAGCTCGATCAACCACACGCGAAGTTTGGAAAGACTAGGAAGTTGATCAACCACTCCAATGACCCACGTCTACATATGTCTACATAGCCAAACAGCAAAACATGATAAAACATGAGGATGTCCTGTCCAGTTTCTTTTCCTTTTCTTGCTGTTTTCGACAGTCCGCCCAAAAACCTGTCAGGTCAGCAATGACATGCCTCCGACGGTTGCTCCTTGACAGCAGGAACCGTCAGGCATTTCCGGGTGCAACCCTGCCAGATGTGGCGGGTTGTAGGTTGCAATAACGAGCTGCGGAAGCGGTACTTTGCGAGGGTTGAAAACCAAGGAAGTGAAAGTCCTGCACGTTCATAGAGACATATAATATATACAGATACATATATATATAGATAGATAGATAGATAGATAGATAGATACCAGTAGACAAGTCTTTCTCTCTCTGTCACACAAACACCAAGAACATGTTCTTCAAGTAGAATAGAAGCTGAAATTGATTATTTACATAAGGTTCCAGTATCTCCCCATCGGAGTTAATATGAAGGCCGAACTGGGTGAAACTATGTCAGGCCTTCCCTTTGATACACTCGGAATGTGGTGCAATGCCTGATTAGAAGTTTGAGATTGTATCGCAGCAGGAGTAAAGCTTTTGCAGAGTGAAAACGTGTGGCTTTTTCGGATCAAGGCACTCAAGCCTTGTACGATCTATTTCTGGGCGAGGATAGACTCTTTCCTGGACAGGTCAGCTCTGCTTTGCTTCTTGCAGGACAGATTCCATATCGCAGATGAATGAGGCAGGTGATGACCCCTCTGAAGAGAAGACCGTCTCTTATCGGTAAATAGTTCAGAGTTCCGCAGAAATCTTATTGCTGCTTTGGGCTTGGCTAAAGTGTTGGTCGGACATGATCTCTAATGGCTACATGGTCTACGAGCAATTTCCTCAGCCTGGCGGGCCAGATATCAAGTTTTTGGCACCACTGGCCGTGCTAGTGGTGGGGCTGTTCATGACCAACTTGCTTGGATGTGTGCATTTTGTTCGACAGGGTCTTTGGCCTGAGGCATGCATTGCGGCCGTGGACATAGACACTCCATACTTAGCCTACCAACATGGAAAGCAAGCGGTGCAAGGCCAGAACTGTCCTGAGTGGGAAGCACTTCGGCTGCGCAACTCACCTTGGCGCAGCCTGCCACTGGCCATGGTGACCTTCATGTTAGCTTTCCGAGTCATCTTTGAGATTCCTGCTTGCCGAGCAATAGCCACACTTTCGGCGTTGGCAGTTGGAACTTTTCCTCACCTCAGTAGCGAGTCTTTGTGGGTACAGGACATGGAGCGGGATGGGCTGAATGCAACGGAACTCTCCTTCGTTCGCAACATCAAGGACATGGCAGAAAAGGTTCCTTCAAATTTCAGTGAATCAGGCAGAGACAGTGCCAGCAAGGCCTTGAAAATTGAGGGTGAGGCATGGACTGCTTGCCACTGCAGCGATTCACAATGGCAAATTGCAAAGCTTGGCGAAAGCCAAGATGCTGTACAAAACTGGGTCGGGCGTTCAGTTGTCCTTGACCTGGACAGAAGCGAGCTTGGAGGTATTGGTTCAGGCAACCTTTTGGCCATGAACTTTGTCTTCTTTCAGAGAATGAAAGCAGATGCAATGGAAAAGGAGAGTTTCTTGAGACCTCAAGTCGTAAGACTCGTCGCAGCACAGCACTTCAGCTTTGCGGTGGGTTTTCTTCGTGGTTTAATGCGCGACTTGCCTTGGGAAGACCTTGTGGAAAACTTGATGACATCGGTCGCAGGCAGCCTACAGAAGACAGGAAGCATAATCTCCGCTGTAACTTTGGACAGACCATGGACCTTGAGCGTCAGTGACAACTTCACCTTGCAGATAGACAACGGGTGGAAGCTGCACCTGTTCCAAACGTTCACATTGCTTTTGGTGGCAATGCTGCCTGTTCGCAAGAGGATCCTTTCATCATTTCAAAGGCCTAGCCAGCTACTCAAGGGCTTAGTGACGTTGCATATGAGTCTGGACATTGCATGCGTCGCGACAAGCTGGATCCTTTGTGCCTTGAAACCTTCTGCTTACCACCTTGGAAACTTAGCGAAGACGATGATAGATGAGTCTTGGAGAATGGCAAAGCAACTCATTGAATCTTCGAGCGCTATATCTCCAAAAGACTGGCCAAAGGCCATGCCCGGATGGTATGCTGAAGCCTTGATAAAGATTTGCGCGAGGGCATATCAGATCCTCAGTGCCGACTTTGTGCCATCCCTTGCATGGGACTGGCGGTTCTTTCTTCAGCTTGCCGCTGGCTCCCTGCTTTTCATAGCAATTTCAGCAGCACTGGCCTACATTCTTTGTCAGGACCTGACTACTTCTCTACCTGTTGGCGTTTGTGGGCCACTTTGGCTTGTCACTGGGGAGATAAAGAGCGTGAAGGGCTTGAAGACAACCACTAGAGCGGCGTTCATCCTGATGCTCTCCCGCACCATGCTTCTTGGTACCATTGTTGCTTTGACATGGAGTTCCGTGGACGCGTTCTCACTGCAGTTCTTTTTTGCTGGGATCTGCAACAGGGTCTTCAACGTGATCGCATTGAAGGGACTTTGGCTGGGTGTGCTGGCGTTGCATTGCATGTCCGGCCTTGCAGCCATTTTCTTTGCGCAAAGAAGCCTGGAGATGCAAGAAGAGATGGAGGAGAGTCGGTTTCCTGATCATTCCGAGGGGATTGGCGGCATTTGTGCCTATGGCACTTTCCCCTGAATCGCTGCATCTGTGACTGCTGTGGCGATAATGAAACCACGACACGTGCCGCTTGTGTGAAGGTTAACGTGCTGGAGATCAAACAGGTTTCCTAAGATGTGTGTTAGAGGCAGAACTTAAGGAGAACTAGCAAGAAGCCCGCAATCTGCCAGCTGCCAAACTTGTTTTCAAGGTGCAAGGCGATTGCTTTGGCTGCGCCGCACCGTTAAACTAGCAGTTGGTTTGCTTCTTCACCAAGCCACCTGTGTGCCTATGGCGAACCCAATAGTGATTTAGCCAAAACAACAAACTCTGATGTGTGGAGAAATCCCAAGGTCAAAGAAACATTGAGTTCAGGTAAATGCATTCCTCGAACGGAGTTTTAGCACTTCTTGGACCATGTGACCACTTGTGAGTAGTCACTCCTCATAGTGAATCCACACAGTGGAGTGGACTATGCCATGCAGGAACTTCTGCGTTCTTCCACCATCGCTTGTCAGGTTCCACTCGGTGCGGAACGTGCGTCGCATCCAGGGACTGATGATCCCCGGACCCGAGGAGGTTGGATGGAGCGGGTAAAAGGGCGGAGAGGTGGACTAAACAGAGATGGATATAGATGCAGTTCTTGTGATGACACAATTGCCACTGTTGATCCTGATGACCACTGCCGATGTTATTTGGCCTGTTTGTGTGTGTGTGTGTTTGTGCTTTTGTTGTTGACTATTACTAACCCCTGTTCGGCCAAAACTTGGCTCTCATCCAAGCACCATCTGTGGCCATGAAGGGCACTGAAAGAGCTGCGAAGTCGGAGTGCGTGTCACCCCTCAGTTGGATACACTACACTCTATGTGCACACAATACGTACCTGTACACACAATACATACCTATTCTGGATCATCAACCTCCCAAAATATGGTTATTTCCTACGGGCTCAGAATGGCTCAGATATGGGCTCCAAAAAGATACACACAGTACGTACGTACACCACACACCGCGACCACCGCACCACACGTCCGCACTCCGGTGCCAGCGCCTTCTTCCCCTCGCGCTCACAGGACAACGGGGATCCCGAGACCAATGCCCGAGCGGCGGCGGACGCGATGTGTGCCTCGTCGCTGTCGTTGGGGGGGGTCGGTGGACCGGCTTAGCAGCCCTCTTTGGGCGGGAGAGAGTTGGAGTTTCAAGAAAGCGGGAATCAATAGGAATCCTGAGAATCATGATTGGGATGATATGGATGATTGAAGAATATTGAAGAGATTGTGTTTGTTGAATCAAAAAGTTCATCATCAGAGTTGATTTAACGGAAAGGGTCTTGGATGAATCATAGAGCTTTAGTTCAGCAAAACCATGTCATGTGCTTTTCAGGGATGTGTGCATCAGCGGTTGACCCATTCTCCTTCCCAACCTCACCCATCCTGTGACCGGAGACTCCGCGGAGTCTCAAAAGCTATACACCATATTCTGTGTTGGGTGGTATTTGGGGTGTTTTGGGGGATCAATTAGACTCCTTGCTTCTAGGTAGCAAGGCCTTGCACTGAAAAACCAGGCCAACCCTTCAACCGGCCATCACCCGTTTGCGATGTCCCGACCGCTTCTCCGCACCGACTGACGCGGCCTTCTTCAGGTGCCGAGGCCTTCGAGTGGTTGCTCTATACCTCGGGCGCGACCGCGGCGGGCGGCATCCCCCTGCGGAAGTTGCTCCTCGGCCAAAGACTACCCAGAACGGCCATGATAGGGCCGTTCAGGGACCTTTTTCGAGGGTATCATCCCTGAGAATTGATCCGTTCAAATTCGACAACAAGTCTTTTCATGGTCTTTGAAGACTAGGGTGTCATACAGTCTTCCTAAGATCCCTATAAGACTCTTTGAGTTGCTCCTGGGCCGAATAAAACGATCTTCGCGTCGCTGCACGGCATCTGCATGTGCAGCAAGAAGGTTCACCACCCAATGTCGATCCATTCACGGCTCGTCCGGGGCGAACGGCTGCGTTTTTGGAGGAATTCTATGATCCAGAGCGTGATCCAAAGCGAGAAATCCAACATCCCACGGCATGAACTGGAGCTGCTCGGCCTGCCCGCAGATGAGATGAGCCAGTTACAAATCACATTTGAAGAAAGTCACTATGGGATCAACCTTCTGTGCCACAGAGATAGGGATTTGGAAGCACTAAAGATCCACAGAAAAATGGGAAAGATGTTTTGTGCAAATTGACACAGGAACCTAGCGATGCAAACACCATGTGCGAAAGCTTTAATATACGAGTGCATGGCAGTGTTCGTCATATTACTTTTCATGGAAAGGATGTTTGGTCCAAACTGGCCCCAGGCGCACGGGTCGCGGGTCTCTTCTACCACGGGTCGATCCATCAAAGGCCTTCATGGAGAAACGCACCGGTGTCCGTATCATGGTAATCCATGTGAAATGTAAAGATGAATTGAATGCACGTGACGTGGTAAAGAGGAAATACACTCCCTGAGATCATCCTTTGCATACGGGTGTGTCTTGGAATAGGGAGACAGCCCAAATACCACCTTTTCAGAAGGAAGTTTGCCCATCATTGGGCCATATGTGTTTATCAGATCCAGGGCCCCCGGATGGCATTGATAGCTATAGCCATATGTGTCTATCTCTTTAAAGGAACAGAACCTCCTCTGGTCCAAAAGGCCTCCCATCTCTCACAGAAAGAATGGCGTGGCGCATGGGTGTTTGGCGCGAACCCGGCACGGCGCACTGATGGACCTCCCATCTCACTGAGGATGCTCAAGGTGGATACCTTGATCTCCAGCAGCCAATTCGCCGAGATGATTTGGGCCACCTGTGCCTAAGAGGTGAGACGACCCGTCCGACCGTTGACGTTGAGGCCACCTATGTACTATGCTGTGTAGTATGTGTATGTGTGTTTACTGTGTATGCTGTGTAGTATGTACATATAAATATAAATATATATATATATAGCTCGGTGCGACATAGTGCGGTAAGAAGCGACTGGTGTCAGCCTTGTTGGAATGTAGCTTTGTGATCTTTATGAATCTTGATAATCCCGGATGCAAATCAAGCTATTTGGATGCTACTAGGTGGGAAAAAAGGCGAACTCTCTCCAACCAGCCAAGAGCTCCTTTGTTGGAATCTACAGACTCCTGGGTTTCGTATCCCGGGTATCCCGGGGATCGATCTGTTTCAGATCGAACCTGAGGTTGGAAAGCACCCAAAAACTGTGGTCCATGCCATCAGGTTCTATGTGTTAACTTGCCGGGTTTTTACTGGTGCTGCTAGATTCCTTCCATCAACTGTGGTTGGAGACAGATGTCAAAGTTTCATGGATTGGATGTGGACAATGAGAGTTCCTTTACATTCAAAACAACTACGGTAAATCGAAGAACTCCAAGCAAATTTGGGATAAAACTGCTGCAGCATTTCCAAGCTGTAGGCATGCATGCAGCAGGGCATGTGTACAGGCACCGTCCCCAGAACAGGCCATTTCACCAGCCAAACGGCAATAGCAAGCAGCTTGGCGCTGTCGGTCTTGACTTCTGCGATTTCCTCGTCACCTCTCAACATGACATCTCGGGAGGAGGAAGGTCTCCTCGGTTTCGATTGATTTCAGGCGGGAAGCAGTCACTATTTGGGCCACTAAAAATGGATCTACCATTCATGCTGGCGGTGATCGTCATCCGCTGGCCACTTCGTGTAATGAGAAGCTTGTTTTGCAGATCTTAAGTGCTGACTGTATCCGCTCTAACAGACTCTAACAGTCGGAGAAACATGGAGAAACCTGTGAATCACATCACTCATCATGGGATTAAGGCAACTGTTAATTCAACCAGTACCCAGGCTGTCCACGCTGCAGCTTCCAATTTGTGTTGGTTTTTCCAGCATGTCATTTGTATCGATGTCGATAATGATCTACGTGTATCGCTGAGTTAGGCGATGGCCAGTGGCAACAACTCCACTGCATGTGAATCTAAACATTCCACGTTGTGGCCATCCGATCATCACGAAGTCCTCGACGGACATGTCTTAAACGACAGGCCTTGGGAACTGCTTCTTTGCCCTAACTTAGATGCATCAGCTAGCGCAGTTTCGTTGCAGCGGTTGCTCCTCGAATCTGGAAAAGATAGCTTGTAGAGGATCGAGCCATCTCTCTCTATCTCTTCAGATTTGGAGTTGTAGAGAAGAACCCAAAAAATGGCTTGAGAGAGAGGGAGAAAGGATTTATATAGATGATTTTAGATCCGTTCACGGTGTTGATTGCCAAAAGCCATTTGATTGCAACCGCTGGACCAACCTACACTCTAGACCGCTGGACAGAGACGGATCTGCTCTGAGAAGTTGCGACAGCGAAATCAGCAAGTCCAGAGATGGTGAAGTTGGAGGTGCACCCCGGAACTATCTCAAAAGTTTTGGACTTTACCTGACACAACTGGTATAACATGTTCTGCAATGATCTGCAATAGGATTGTGTGTTTTCTTGGATGCCCTTTCCTGAGACAGCCCCAAAGGTGTTCCTGGCCAGTCTGGCGGCCAATGTGACTGCCAATCATTCGCCAGTTTGCGGGTCAAGGTCACCACGTAAACCACCACAGTCTTCAGCTATGCCTCAGCGAAATGGCCGCGGTAAACTGAGGAGGCTCAGGGTGTTTACTCCATGAGAGCCTACAAGTGACTGGCTCACACCTGGATAACAAGGGTAGTGACAGGTTCTGGTCCCCCAAACGGGATGTAACCTAGATGCAACCTGCGTGTGTTTCCCGTTCGCTTACGAACTAACTCGGTGAGTTCGACCCAGGTGGCATCCACACCCAGCTGTCCATCTCCTTGCAGCGAAGGCCAGGGTTTTTTGATGGAAGTTCTTTCCTTATCTCAGATGGTATGAGAAGTGATGGAAGTTCGTATTAGATTACACTATATACGTAGTTGAATATGAAACATGTGATTTTTCAGAATATAGAATATAACTGTTTACCTGGGTGAAGCCCATCTTCAAGCCTTGGCTTGAAGATCTTCAATGTTTGGACAGACTTCATGACGACGCTTCGGTCAGGCCGACGCAGTAGTTAGTTCGTCCCATCACGGCAGGTTCAGAAGATTCAGTAGTCGTCGTGTGAGAAGTAGTCCTTCCTGAGGGTCGTCAGCACCCCGACGACCATGCAAGCTTGTCAAGAGACAAGCTGCCAGACGGGTGACAAGCAAACCGAAGAAAAAACACAGGTGCAGCAACCCCATGCTCGCCAGCCTGGAGCGCCAGGGGCAATCAGTTGGGGGAATCAGAGGTTTCCTCGGGATTTTGAAGTGGGATCGACCGGTGACTGTAGAGTCTGTAGAGACTGTAGGGGAGAGAAGTAATTCATATATATATATATATACAGTATTGTCCTACCCTCTGCTGTGGTTCTTGTTTCTCGGATGAGGCGGGCTTCTCTACTTTTAGAAGATAAACGTGCATAAAGGATGCCGTGATCAGGCTCTGCTTGGAGAGAACTTTGGCAAATAGACTGAAAGAAGCAACGGATAAGAGAGAAAGGAAGAAAGGTTAGAAGTGAAGGGTTCCTTTGTGTCCCAGCATCTATAAGCTATGCCAGCTTATCTCCTTACCATACTTGCCCCCTGTACCTTTTCACGTTCTACTCACTCTTCAAAGATATATGGAAACGGATAGGTCTCCAAGAGGCTTCGGTCACAAAGTCATTTCTTTCCGGACAGCATCGGGTTGCCTAAATCATCACAGGTTGCCCACACTGAGAAAATGCCTTCCAACGCTGACCAAGCCGTTCACTCCCATCGGCATGAGGGCGGCTTCTGTCATTCTCCGACCAGTTCTTTTGGCTCTCAAAAGTGGTTGGCCATCCCCCAGGAGCCCAGTGCATTTATCTCAGAGATTGCTTCAAAGGATCTCCAACAGCTCAAAGAACAACCACTCATTTTAGCAAGCAGAGCGGCCGGCGTCGAAAGAACTTCCAGCCGTTGTTGAAGGCATGTTGTGTTCCACTGATCGCTGAGGTGGAGATGAGGCCGCCAATCTTTTGCTTCACCCTCAGGCCCGGGCCCTCGGCACGATTGGAGTGTGCGTGGAAGAGATATTTTAGCAAGTAGCTAACTCGGCTGCGATGGCCTCCTCCCTAGCGATGGCCTCCAACCTAAGAGCAATGGCCGCTGGCCTCCAACCTAAGGCGATGGCCTCCAACCTAAGAGTGATGGCCTCCAACCCAAGAGCGACTAGAAGCAGTGACCTCCAACCTAAGAGCGATGGCCTCCAACCTAAGAGCAATGGCCTCGAACCTAACAGCGATGGCCTCCAACCTACTAGCAAGCCAGGGCAGCCAGGGGCCCATGTCCAGGTTGAAGAAAGAAGGAGATCACTTCCCCTGCGCCGGGAACTCTAGGAATTCTCAGGTTTGTCTTACATGATGTGCCCTTGGTAGAAAAGGAGTTCATTAATTTGATTCTGCGGCAATCTGGTTCCATTGGCATAGTATGAACCAAAGTGTCCTTGAGATGCCAGAGGTAGACTATGTTGAGGTCTTCAAGGGGTAAACGTTGGCTTTGGCTTGCTGGTCGTGCTCCTCTACCAGCTCTTGCTCTTTGCAACCGTCTGCGAAACTCACTATGACCATGACCTGACTTCCAAATTACATCCAAGAACACCATGAGCCAATTTCCGCGACTGGAAAGCAAGAAACGCCTGTGCCAGGATTTGTGCCAAGTGCTCAGTGTTCATGGAAACCATCTTTGCCCTCTAACACCCGACATCCAAAGTTCAAAGAGATGCAAGTTATCATCTCAACAGCCATAAAGGCCCATAAAGGTTGTTACACCCCGGTGTCTTGATCATTCTTAGATGGAAGGGACTGCACTCCCTCCACCTTCCTCTACAAAAAGTGACGTATTTTCATGTATTTTCCCACTTAGGCATCAGAAACGAACGAAGTCCCGAAACGAATGCTTCCCGAATGACCCGGTGGAGGCATTCCGACCGCACGGCACTGTCGCATGGCACTTCGCGCCGTGCTGACCCTGTGGAGGCGAGCAGATGAGGTCCCGCTGGGCATGAATGTGGCTTTGAACAGGCGCATGGGCATCGTATGGCATGCGAGGCGCATGCACGTGATGAAGGCGTTCCTGTCGTGTTCCTGTTTGTATGGCACTGAAAAAAACAAGGTAGGGTCAAGTTAGGCGTCTTTTTTGCACAAGTGGCTTCACCAATGTAACCGAGTGTAATGGCGAATCAGAGATACTGGATCTTTTTCACTGATCAGTGCGTTGGGGGCAGGGCTGGCCGGCCATTTGCAGGTCAGCCCTCGGTCCGCACGGACGTTTCACCCGGGTCGTTTCCAGGAGGCAAGAAGTGGTGGTGGAGAGCATCTCGCCGTGGACTGCATTGGACTCGTGGAACAAGTTCCAGGCCACCGACCTCTTGTTGGAGTTCACCGACTGGGGCGACCGGCCGGGCGGTTTTCAGCACGTGAGACGAAGGATTCGGCGAATCGGAGGACGGAATTCTCCATGTTGGCAATGAAACTTTCAGACGAAGAAGGTTGGTCTTGTTTTGTGCCTCATTGTTGGTTGAAGCATTTTTCTGCAAATTGGGTATCGACCGGATCTGTAGGACATTGTAAGGTCTTCTTCTGCTGGATTCCATCAGAATCCATTCTTCGTTCCAGCACGAGACCAAGCCTAAATACCCTTTTTGTTTGATCTGTTTCCAACAGAGGTTGAAGAACCCGAACTAGACTAGCCCACAGATACCCCAGGTGACGGGTCCTAGTTCAGGTCACTGGCTACCTCTGTTGGTTCTTTCCGGAGGGGGTCCAGTTCATGGTGTTCACCTCGCTCCGGCTTCAAAACGGACCTGCCAGGGCCTTACGGACTGTATCGTTTTGGGATTTTGGGTCTGTACGAACTGACCTGTAACAGGACCCGTAAAGCAAGTATCATCTTTTTGGGAACAAGGCCTTTACCAACCGTAATCATCCACTGTTTTTTTTGCACTGTTAATAGGTCATAGGATAGATCCAAGATATGGTTACTTGGGTCTTCAGATTCAACTTCAAAGCATCCTGCTTTGGTACTGGAGGAAAACCAGTCCCCGCCGCACCCTCCCAACCAACCGGAGAAACGGTCGCCCATCTATTCCCCGGGACGTGTGAAAGGCGGCTTCTCGTGAGGCGCCACGTGCGCCTTTGCCTCGCTGCTCCCACCACGTCGCCAGGTCCAGGGACCTCAGGATCGTTCGGTCTATCCTGGAGATCGCATCGTCAGCGTCAATGGCTTCATGGCACCAGCCCTGATGCTCCAGGCGGGAGTCGTCCTGGCGCGTCTGAATGGCACGGCGCGTCTGAACAGCGGTGTTTCATTCCTTGAACTGGGGAGGTGGAGGGAGGGAGTTCGACGGGAAGCTGTGGAGAGACAGGGGTGGAAAGCAATGAGGTGGCGGAGAATCTTTGCGTGGAGAACTGAGAAAGGAATTACTTTTATTATATACCCTTTACTGCTAAACTCTGTGATGTTCCCAGCTTTCCCAAGAAATGGACATTTTCCAGATTGGCAGTACTGGTGCTGCCGCCAGGAGTGCCAGACGAAGTTGCTGCTCAAGATGGAAGTCATGCGCGCTGGCGGCTTGTTGGAGTCAAATCCTTAGCCTGTTCATTTGGCTCTTCGAAGAGACAGATCGGCGTTGAAGACTTACTCCCACAAAAGTGAATCACCCCAAGTGAAAGGTTGCAAGACGGTCGAGACGGAGCGTTGGTTTTCCATGGAAAACCTGCGAACTCAGTCTATATCGACGACCATCACTCAGAGCGATGGCCTCCAGCCCAAGAGAGATTGTAATTTCATGTGGCGGCCTTCCCTTTGCAACAGGAAGTTCAAGGACACATCCTGTTGAATGGGCGGACGGGTCCTTTCCATAATATGTTCTTGCTGGGGACGTGGAGGATGGTCCAAAGATGTCAAAACAAATGTAGTCCGTTGATGCTCGGAACAAATCTATCCAAAAGTAAAGATCCCATGTTCATTGATGTACCTAGGTGGGCTATGAATCTCTTTTGCAAGAAAAAGACAAAGGTAGGAAAGCTTACTCTCCCTGCAGTAGCAATGAATGTGGACAACCACCTGTTTGTATATAGAGGAAAATGGTCATCCAAGGGCCCAAGTCATCCAGTTCCATGATTACTGTATTTCAGGGAGTGTCGATTTTATGGACAGCTTGAACAGAATAGGTCCCTTTTTGACCTGGTTGTGGTTTGTAAGAACACAACATCAGATCTCAGAGATTCGGCGAGTTGGTTGAGGCTTCAGCCATTGCCCCTGTCGGAGTTGGTTTGAGGCGGGAGCTGATGGGATTTTCTGGGACACCCAAACAAGGTCGAGGGAGGGAGAGGAAACAAATTGACAAACGTGCCTGAAATGTGTGTTTCCTTTTAGACCCTTTAGACTTTTTTAGACCATTCTTTGTCCTTGCTTTTCCATTATTCGTTTTATTGACTTCTTCGGGGTCAATATCATGCAGTCGAGGTCCGCACCTTTGTTTCGGACAATGTGAGCGTGGTCCGCACCTTTGTGTGGATGCAAGAAACCCTCCTCACAACGTAACTGGGAGCCATGGTTTGCGATTTGTACCACTTGTACCACGCTTTCGTTTTGTGTTTTTCCTTCTTGAAATTGAGACCAGAAAGGAGGACAGGAGACCAGACAGGAGGACAGGATTCCAAAGGGTCTAAAAAAGAAAGACGCCGAGACAAAGACGCATGAGCTTTGGGTGTCATAAGCACCATGCGGACCGCTCACTGCTGTAGCCGTGGGCCCGCACTGACCGCAAGGGATGTGTCATAAGCACCAAAACGACAGTGAGAAAACCGAGCCAGAGCCTGGGCGGCGCGATCCCGAGAAAGGTGAGTGAATGGGCCGGAATGTGCAGCGGAATGACGGGGCAGCTCAAATGGTTGTGGCTAAAGCTTTCCGAGACCGGTCGGAAGATCTTCATCACATCATGCCATTTCTTCAAGAAGATCTAGGGATGTGACATGTGTTTTTGGAACATCGTTTTCAGTCCACAGCCCACTACGCAATGCTACGCAACCGAGTACGCTACCGGGCGATCTACGACGAGCCACACCGATGATATCAGGTCCAGATTTGTACAGGGCACATGTCGCCAGGCCGGTTCCGTGGGCAATCCAGCGGTACCCGGTGGGCACGTGGGGCCGACTTCGACCGTTCGTTTGGGCGAAATCCCATCCGTGAGGCCTTCGCTGGTGGAAATGTGCAGGTCCAAATTGGATCGTTTTCAGAATTGAAAGCCGTTCAAAGAGGACATCTAGAGAAAAAGAAAACAAACTTTCTTCAGTGTTGTCTTGGCTATTTGTTGTCTTGGTTTTGTGTTAGGCGCATCCTTTGCAATTGTTCACTCGGTCAGGAAACGTAACGAAGGTGTGAGACAGCCAAACCGTGGGGCAAAGATCGGCTTTCAGACCTCAACGGGCGTCTTTTTGGCCCGTAAGTCCAATGCGCAAGTTTTGTGTGGCAAATGGAAAGCAGAAGATCAGATTCACTAGTAACAAGAAGCTACTAGCAGCTCCTGGCCTTACTACCAGGAACAAGAAGTTACTAGGGGCTCCTGGCATCGCTACTAGTAACAAGAAGCTACTAGTGTTGGCAGATGGTTTTCACATGTTTTCAGTTTTCACATTTATTGGGTGGGGTGCAAAATGGACGTCTTATAAACACCCCTTATAAACACCCTGGAGAACCATCACTGGTAGCAGGGGGCTGGAGTATTGGAGCTTGCTTTCATGTTTGAGCAATCTCCCGTTTCGAACAGGTTGGCTTTGGAGGTGGTCTCAGCAAGCAGGGGACTAGAGAGTTACTCGAGTCATGTGAAACAAGCAGCAAGAAATGGCACGGATCTCCTGCATTTCCTAGAATGACTCATTCTCCTTCGTGTCTCGTATTCCTTTCACTGATTCCTTTCATTTGCCTTGTATGACTTTAACCCTTGGCCAAATCCGCCAAGGACCATTCAAAGCTTCAGAACCTGAGCTCAAAAGTCAGCTCATTTCGCTTCTGACGAGCTCGGCCTCGACGATGCAAGCTGCTCCAAGAAAGACTGTGACCGGGGGGCAGTGGAGTCGCTTTTTGCCAGATTGCCACGCACAAGCTACAGGGAAAATCAGTGTTGCAAGGCTTTGAACCCCTTGTGTATCACGGATTCACTTGGGATGAAGGCTTTCGTCATTCAACCTGTTTGAGATGTATACACCCTCCAAAACTTTGAATCTGGATAAATTTGCTCTTCAACAGAAGGAAACAGATGTGGCATGAACCTCACAGTGCATGGGCCCCTTTTGGCAATTCCCAGCTTCGGCCATTGAAGTGCCAAGTTTTATAGGAAAGCATAGACAGCACAGAAAAAAGAACACAAACTACATTCTGTGTTTTGAAGATAAAGATGTTTCAAGTGCATGGCACTTTAACCTCAGAGCAGTGCCGAGTGTTTGCAGGTCCACCGGTCCAGCGATTTCGCCACCGGCAGCCATTTTCGCCACCGGCACCAAGAGGATGTTGAAAAAGGTTCAAAAGGAGTCCTTTAAAACAGCCAGGTGACCAGCAGGCTCTTTCGGGGACATTTGGTGCAGGAGCAAATGGTATTGATGAAAATGTCGTAGAATCTTCGTCACCTCGAAGGTGTGTCTAGAATATTTGGAGACCTTGACCTTTTGCCGTGTGGAGGACAAAGGACGTCCCTACTTGCACTACTACATGAAACGGAGCTTGTAAACGCGGGGCTGTGTGCTCACGCGCAAACACAACGCCTCAAAGACGATCCTGAATCATGAAGCCATGTGGAGATTCAGCCTTTGGGCAGGACAGGTGGGCCTGGTTGCTCACTGGGAGCCACTGAATGGACACTTCATGTGCAGAGACCATTTGGAGAGAAACCTGAAAGCTTGTCCGTCGCAGCACGCAGAAACCTGTTATAGAGAAGATACAGGGTTTTGCCTAGCTAAAGGTCCTTCTCTAAAAAGCACCAGCCACCCAGCCAACCACACCACAAAAGCACTCACGGGTGAACATCATGACACTTACCGATGTGGTTCTTCTACAGAAAGAGTCCCCACCGACACACACTCCGTGAGTGGATCGGGTTGTTCAAACCCCATCAGCTCGGGAAACCGTCCCGTGACTTGACCGACAGGGTCTTTGGACCTGTTCATCATCCACAGTGTACTTCACATCTGCAAGAATTAAGGATGTCCAGTAATATTATATACACATGTAGTTATAATGGTGATATAGACAAACTGGAAACATCTGTAGATGCAGTATGTGTTACTGATATGTACATACATATGTTTTTTCAGCTGTACACCGGGACACCGAGCGCTGGTCGTTCACTTATACCTGTATATGTAACTACGTAGACCTGTGCGGATCTCCTGAAGTCTCGAGGATCTAAACACACTGTACACATGACAGTCCTGTTTCGATTAGGATTTCATCGGGTCAAACCCCGACCCTTCGACTCAGCCGGTAGTTCCATCAGCTGTTCGACCCAAGCTCCAGAGTTCAGCCAGCTGCAGGAGCCTCCGCAGAGCTCACGTATCCGTCTTTCGTGTCCTGTGAGGGTCCAGGCGCAGAAAATCACATGGGCGGCGACTTGCCGTTCACGGGTGCTCTCATGTTCACATTCACCATCATCTACCCCTGGCAAGCGGAGCTACGGGAGTCAACAATGGGATGTTCCTCCTCAGCCGGGACTCATGACCATAGACCATTGACCATTTCGTCGCGCCTGAACACTGGAGCAACGCCACCAAGACTTTCAGAAAGATCTCAACCAGGACCTTCAAAGTGACCTTTTGAGATCCTAGAATGAGGTCACTTAGTCCCTAAAGAGGTCACTTAGAGACTCCAAAAAGATCACTTTGAAGGTCCTGGAAGATGGTCGCTTTGCTGTGCTAATCCGCGACTTGGCTGTTCACTTGAAAAACAAACACCACTTTTCCGCTCCAATCCATCAATCCGTCCACCATGGTCCACTGAACCGACGTGAGTCGAGTGAACCGACGCGGCCACGGAGCGTGGTGAAGTCCTGAAACCACGGGACACCGGACACCGGAAGCCTTTTCCGACGGTGGGTCAGGGTAGATGTGGGCTAGCCCGGAACGAACGAAAACCCTGGCAGGTTGACCATGTCTCACAACATGTCTCACATAGTCTGTTCTCCAGATTTTTTTGGAGCGAAGAACCCAGAAAAAACACCGACTGGTGCCTGTTCTCCCTGGTGTGGCCGATCGGAGGAAAGCACCAGAACCACTTCAGCCTCACCGGGGCGGCCGTCGCCAGGCTTCGCGCCGGTGTGGCAGAACTTCCGGCACCTGCGGCAGGAGGCCCTGCGTGGCTCGGAGTGACGACATGGATCAGATGTTGGGCGGATCAGATCCATGCACCAAACCGGGCAGTGGGGGCGTTCCGTGCCCAGCTTCGCGGTGCCGCGGGAGCTCCAAAAGCAGCTGAGGTGTGGGGCTCTCGTCAGAAGCGCTGGTCGAACTGCAGGCGAAAGCCTCCTACATCATTGACCAATGGGGTGAGCCTTGCAGGATCGAACTCGTTCGACAGAAGGTCCTCCCCACCCGGTGGGGAGGCACTTTAGCTGTAGCTTGCGCACACATCCGCACTGGAGTCGTTGATTTGCTCTTTTGTGGGTAGGGGTGCAGCAGCCGGGGTAGAACGAATTCTCGCTGGTCAGTTCTCACCTTGCAACTAAACATGTTTAGGCAGCCGTCAAGCGTAGCCTTCTGCGCCAGATCCAGCCACCACGCAACTGCACTTCATGGAAAAGATACTATATAGGTGACTAGGTCATCCTGTTGGCAGACAGGGGGACATCCACAGGCCTAGTCCAGGCCATGTCCTGAGTAATCCGCCCAGGAACAATCGGTGGAGTTTGTCACCGGCTGGCACAAGGACCGAGAACCGGCAGATGTTGTGCTTTTATAGAAAGCGGTGGCTTTCTGAATAAATAAACAATCAATATCGTTTACTTAAGAGCAGATGCACAATGGTTCGATTGTTTCAATGGAGCACAATCGATCTTCAGTAAACATGTGTGATCCAGTGTTCGACCAGTTTTTTGGAAGAGAACGGTTTCTGGGCGTCCAGCCACACCCAGTCCATCAGCTCTCCCCGTGCCCCAAGAGGAGTTCTTCCAATTGAGGGACTCCAATCGTGTGGTCAAGACACCTGATTGCCATTCGGCCAGCCAAGGGGTACAGGCGTCGCATCCGGCGTCGTTTCAGCAAAGGTGCCATGTTGGGGCGATGCTGCCGTCATCCGAGCCAAAACCCAAAAGCCTTGCATCCAGATCACAATGATTTGATATGATTTGGTGTTAGAGGGTTCATAGATCACAGTTGCAATTGAGTGACGTGAGGGAGGCTGTATTGAGAGGCATTTCCAGAGGCGGAACTGAGGGGTTGCTAGCTTTGACAAGCTATCAGGTGGTAGCTGTGCTACGATTTCCTGAAGAGGGGTAGGATCGTCATTCAGGGTCTGAGTCTGAAACTGTTTATATATATATATATAGTTGAGGTGACTTAAGTGGGCTTGACATGGGTTCAAACATGCAAAATCAAAGCCAGTTCAATTGTGCTTTGATGGAACTGTGAGATGTCATTTGCAGGTACCCTGAGCACCTATTGACTCGGAGCCTACGAATGTTTCATGCGACAAAAATCCTGTAGAACGGAGGACATCCAAACCCCGTGTTCCGTGTCAAGCCAAGCTTGGATTTGGAGTACGTCAATGCATGTCAACAGGTGCAGCACTTATCTATCGGCTGTTCATGGGGAGAGGTGTGGAGTCATCAGGATCGTGAGGACTTTTTGGAAAAGGCCAAAAACGAGCCAGTGGATTCCCTGCCTATAACACCCAAGCAACACGATGCTTCCCCGGACATGCCAACACGACTGACTTGACCTTTGCACCCAGATGTCAGGGTTTCTGAACAACCTTGACACTCACACTAAACATCAAACACACGCTTGAGAACATGTGATGAATTTCAGCACGCACTGCCTAGCCAACTCTCAAAAAAAATCAAAGCTGTTTTCCGTCCAGGTTGGAAGAATCAAAGTTGCCAGTTGCCTTTGCACACCTTGTGGCTCCTTCCACTTCCAGATTCACTCCACGGTGCCTTGTCTGGGCCATGGTGGCCCCAAGTAAGAAGGGCATGGTGGAATCTGCAGTCACGTCATGTATGGCCGATATACCAAAGATATGTGTAACATGGTGTAACCACATGGGCTTCATCGATGGGACCAACCTACAAAGCAGCTGAGTCTAGTCAAGTGCAGCTGTTGTGAGGCTTCATGGCGCTTACAAAAGGTTGCTCAGTCGACATTCTACGGGGAAACCAGGTTTCTTCAGTCGACAGCAGTCGACACATTGCACTTGATTGTTTGTTTCGAGGTCCAGAAGGGGGAGTTGGTTTGAGGAAAAATACCACGGACTCTTGGAGCGGTTTTTGTGGCAAGGTTCAACCCCCTCTCAGCTGCTGATTCTTGCTTGTTACACCCAACAACTAATGCAGCTGGTTCGAGTGTTTGGCTCCAGGAGTTTTTGGTCAGAGCACCCTTTCCCACACACTGAACTGTAACGTAGGTCGATCGGTCCTGACACTGGACAGTTGGAGGGTGTGATGAAGAGCGGAGCGAGCGGAGCGAAGACCCGAAAACGGCCTTCCCGAAGTCTCGGTCCCGTTCAGAACACGGGATTTTGCTACAAGAACTCCAGTTTGACTCAAGATGTTTGATCTGATTTTGCATACATTTGAAAAGAAAAGAAAGGGAGTGATTTGATTTGGCGGGTGCATCTCGCATACCTGCAAGCATCGACTAGCTATGCACAAAGACCCGCTTGTCAACCTTTGGACACGCAGATCAACGGAAGTACCAAGCAGAGTAGACCGTAGACCCACCATATCATATCACAATGCGAAGTAGTTCAACAAACTCGGTATTAATATGTATTAATTAGAAGTGCTCAAAATAAAGGGGCGGATTCACAATGTTACAAGACAAAGTGAACCAAGAACTGGCACTTTGTTGGTAGGGGAAAGTGGTTCTGAGCTCCCAAACAAAGTACCATTTGCTAAAAGCGTGTGAAAGCTTGTGAGCTGACAGGTGGTTTTTGCTTACATGGCTACGTGGCTGCGCTCAGTTGCCTCCTGCATCACTTGAAGGGCCGCATCACTGGTACCTCGCCATCAGATCGGGTCTATTTCGGGTCCTTTTGTGACATCAGGTCGGAGGGGTGTTTCGGTGTTTCCAGAATTCTCAGAATGCTGTTCTTCTTTCCCTTAAGAGAGAAAGGGAAAGGTGTTTCCATGTTTTTCATGCGGTTTCCATTTTGCTGAGCTCCAAAATGGTGGAGCTTTTTCGGATCTCCTCCCCCCCCAAACGGTCTGTCCGGACAACGAGGAAGCCAGGCTCGCACGGAGCGTCTCTCCGGGGACGGGAGGGGTTGGTCGTCCGAGGTGCAAATGCTCAAGCCCTGACAGCTCGGATGCAGAACGCCTTGGGTCCCGAACGCTCCCTGGAGCTGCTCTTGGACGCCTGGAGCGAATTCCAGTTACAGTCTGCTGATGACAGCTGCCTTTTCTTGGGGCAAAAACGTGGGTCCTACCTTTGATCCCGGATGTAGAAAGCTCAGAAAGTGGTGGTCGATGGTTGAAACCATTGTTTCACGCAACGCTATCTCAGCGTGGGCGGCATGTGGGCCTCACCAGCTCGCACACCGCAGCACAGACCAGTGCCAAGCTTGGCATATGCAAGGATCACCCCTTGGTCCTTTGGCCCCCTGGTACTGGTTGTCGTGGTCGCCTCTCGTCTCATGTCCACACGGGTTTCTCCCTTGGGTCTGGTGATATTGGCTCAAAGTGACTCACCAACCCCCAAGCTCTATATGTCATATGTGTCAGTTTCAGCAGAAAGCCGCTCATTCTGCGGCGAATTCTTCCTCACCAAGTCAGATGTGGGGAATTCTTTTGACTTTTGCTTGATGGATCCATCGGCCCATGGGGGAGAGAAGCCTCTTCAGGCTCCGGAACGCCCACAAAGAGCCGGAAGCGCGCGCCATCCGATGGGAATGCCCCGCAGATGTGTGACCAAAATCACAACTGGACCACCAAAATGCGGCGTAGTACTAGAACTCCAAGGCAATTGAGGGAATACCCATACCCTCGCAAGATGTTCATGTTTCCACTGAAACCATGATACCCTAGAATCGGGGGCGCCGAAAAACACCAGGGCGGCAAGAGAAATCAGAGCACAATTCAACCCACCTCTTAAATTTGCAGTCATTACCCCGGGAGGGGTGGTGGAATTGTTCTTTGATTTGCAGGCTATTTGCCCATCGAAGGAAATTCGAAGAATCCCAAGTAAACTGTTGGAACAAACTTTGTTAGAACTACCTTGTTTGACGAACCTGCCAGAGATCATTGGCACAAGATAGTGTCATGGTGATTCCCTCCTGGGAACCCTTATAATGCAAAGCTCTTACTATTGAACCAGGTTTTTGATTCAGGCTGAGAAGCACCAAGTGCTGAAAAGCGCGGAACCGTGGCTGAACAGCACTCTGCGTTTCGAAGCACATTCCGCGACCATGTTGTCAGGTCCCTGTCCAACTACCTACCCTTAAGCTTCGAGACCTTCAAAGAAACGCCAACTTTTTAGCGGCACTGGGCACTGGGTGCTTCTCAGCACTGTGCCCTTCAGCACTCACCTTTCAGTTTGAAAGCCAAGCTTTTACAATGAACGAGTCCTTCACAGGACCATGTGATTTGCAATCAATGTGCAAAAAAGATCGTTTTGTCAAAGTTTGCTTTAACGCTTACGTCGGATGTTGTGAATATTCCTTGAGAGTAGGTAGCTAACAGACAACCTACACGTGAAAGAACCATTCCACCACGCCTTGGATGTCTTCTTGGATTAATATATTTTTGCGCCAAGAGATGGTGTCGGACGGATTGAAAATTCATAAGGTTAAGGTAAACATTGTCAAAGTAAGAAATAAACATAAATTCATTGGTGGTTTGTTGGAACAATCGAAGCGAACAAACCCAAGGAAAGTTCTCCATGGAATTTGTGCCTCGGTGGAGTTGGTGCGCAGAGGGTCACCGGGGTGCGACGCTGGTGCCTCGGAGAAGGGAGTTCCCCACCCCAACAGCCAGGGTATGTTCGCATCAGGCATTTCGTGTCGGTAGATGATCCAAGGTGCGAGAATGAAAGGATGTAAACCTGTGAGACTCATCTCATGTTACATGTTGCAGCTTTCATGCCCTTGTCGTTGAGTTGTGGTTTGCCTTAAGGTGGATTGACCCATCCCCAAACAAAATTCCGTGGTTTCTTCTTCGCTTCATGGCGTTTCAAAAGGAAACACCCGTTTTAGGCCACACCTGGTGTACTGGTGCTGACCCGGCACAGGTCCTCCATCCAGCTTGGTCTTGAGCCACCACCGCGGCACCTCCCCACCATCGACTTAACGCCCTGGGCATGGCAGCCACAGCCGGCCGCGCGAAGCACGCGGATGCCTTCGCGGGTGCAGGAGGCACCGGCGAAGGGTGGATTCGATCGGTGGTTCGATCGGTGGGATAGTGCAACTGAGCGTTCGAACATGCACAGGGTCAAGGATCAAACTCTAACACCGGCGTGTTAGAGACTCACAATTTCCTACGTACTTCGGAAAGTGGAACATGTTTCGAATACTCGTAACATCAGCACAATTTGGAAGGGTCACCCTGACTTCTTGAGTGGAACTTCCAAAGAATTGACAAGCCACACCGTTTGTAGCGGCTGGCACGGCCAAACGCCGAATCACCCAGCCTTGGTGAACTGGTCGGATGGAGGAAGGTTAGGGAACTAGACGAAGCTGCCTTTGGCGCCAAAAAAGAAAAAGTGACAGGCACCCCCCCAATCGAAGCGTACCAGCAGGCCACCAATGGAAGCCCCTACACTACTAAGGGACCTCCATTGGACACCCCTTGAAGGTCCAGGAACCAAACATAGATCCCAAAAAGGGTTTTCTAACAGCTGCACGATGACTATGCAGCACAAGACCGTGTGTTTTGCAGCCAGGCATTTGAGTCCTTCAAACCTGCGACTTGGCTGCTTGGAGATGGAACGAGACCAACATGGTCGCACTTTGGCTAGTCTAGATTTAGGCTGTGTGTGTGTGTGTCTACCCGTGCGGGATGTTATCCTATCGTATGATACGAGCGTCAGGTCTTCAATGAGCTTGTGGCCACGCTTAAGCGGGAAGCTGTCCCTGATCACATCATCTGAGCGGGAAGCTGTGCATTCGCGTACACGTTGTGTTAGCTTCTGCTCTCACTTTCTTGGGTCTGAAAAACCAGGATGGATTGTGTACAGAACAACATGTTGCGTGCTGTAAATCGAGCCCTAGAAGATCTTTGGGGAGAAGAAACTCGGAGCCAGTCGTGTTCAATTGGTGCGGAAGATGAAACACCGGTGTTTCTACCCATGATGGATTCGGGTGTAATTGAAATTTGAATCGATATGTTGACACAGCTCCTATTCTACAGGTAAACACCGGAAAAAATGAGATCATTACGACACATTGTGACTTATGAGCACCAATTACTGGGCCGCTAAGTTTGTGTATTATGGAACCATGGAAGTGTGAATCAAGCCTTTTTTGATCGCCAGTTCCTTGTCTATATACTTGGTGCCAAAAACTGCATGCCAGTCTGACCCCAGACCACACCGCTTCGGAGTTGGTCACCTAAAACACTTCGTGAGACGAACCAGGGACTCTGAAATCTGCCTATGGCTGACCGACTCTACATCTACCATGATCTACCTACCAAGTCGTGACTTGGGGAGGCCTTCTTCTTCGTAATGCAAGAACTGTTTTTGTTTGTTGTGTGTTCTTGGTTGGTGTTGCTTCCTACATAGCAGGCCCTCAGTCTTTAGTCTCAGGTTCGTGGCTCTCTTCATCTCTTGTACCAACCCATTTCATCAACATTCGCCAGGTCTGACCACTTACATACTCGATATGTCGATTTGTGTGTGTTCCTTTCGGGTTCACCGTCGTCCCTGAGGCCTCTTTGGCCTTTGTGGGCCACCACGCAGGCATGTCCTTGGAACCGGCCATGGCCATGGCTGCAGTGCTTGCGGAGCTGGCAGAGGAAGAGAGGCGAAGCGAGACCGCGAAGCGGCGAAACCCAGATCACCACCAACGTGTCAATCCTTAGGTGGTTTATGTTGAAGAAACTTCTGGGTCAGTTTGCAGTTGTGGAATCTGCTGGAGCACTCTCGGTTGTGGTTGAATCCAGAGACTTTCATGGGAATATCACTGGACCTTGCTGCAGGAATCAGTTGGACCTCATGTCGGATTTCAAAACAAAACTTTGCGCCTGCGAGCCGGACACTCTGCAGGCTTCAGGTGTCTTTCTTCGGGCAGCACTATGCATGCGAGATCATCCACCGGTGTGATCAGGAGAGCCGATTTGTTCTGCGTTATTCCGACAGAGGCAAGGCACAGCCGTAGGCGAGTTCTACACCACCGCAGGGATGTTGAGGGTCTGAAGCAAGGAGAGGCGAATCCTACCGATTCCCAAGAGCTGTTGCTATTGCTGCTGTCCTGCTTTGTGTGAACGATGACGGACATCATGCCGTCCACAGTCCACATCGAACTTCTGAGGGTTGGAGGACAACGAGAAGCTCGTCATCCAAAAGGGCCTTTGTATCTAAAGCTTCTTCCGTTGAACAGTGACAGGTGCGGTCTTCAACCTTGCTCCAAAAACCTGTGTCACATCCTAAAAACCCATCACAACAATATCAGCCGTTTCGCCAGAAACCATCCAGGAAGACCCAACTCTCAACCGCCCAGCTGGAGTCCGAGGATGCCCTCCAAGAGGTCTTCCGGCGCTGGATGTTTCAGCCCGAGCTTCGCGAGGCGTTCGGAAACGCAACGCGCGTTTCCGGGTCGCATCGCGCGGTTCGAGTGGTTTCAGATGGGTGGCCCCTTGAACTCTGGGGGGGTCAAGATTTGCATTCAGGTTCATGATGGTTCATGAGTTTATTTGGTTTGTTGTTGTGTCATCATGTGTCCGTGCTTTTGGAAAGTCCAGAGTCCATCCACAACATTTGTTGAAGCAACGGAAATCACCGAATGCCTTGGAAAATTTGGAAAGCTGGAAGAACACTTCAGTGCAGGGCCACCGATGCACTTGCAGTGCATCAAGCCACCTAGCTGGGGGAGCAGAATGAAGCTGCTAACTTCAATCACAACTGGCTTGGAGAGCCATGCCTTTTCCTGCGTGGTAGCGACTGCATATGCTCATGAGAATACACAAGACGTGTGGTCCAGTGGCTCCAAGTTCTTTGGCTTAATGCACTGTACTAGATCTTTGCTTACATAGTTTTCAAGAGGTGTTGAGTTTGGAATACCAGAGCAGAAAGCGGACTGGCAGGTAGCTTCGTGTCCCAAAGAAATGTCGGGTCGCTGACACCTCTTACAAGTCGATGTGTAGAGAAAGGATGGTCGAGTTTGTATTGGGCTGAGGGAAGTTGGAGGTCTTGGCGCTTGGCGCTTGACTTAAACATTGAGGATGGAACATGCAGTACTTAGCTCACTGAGTAGCTCATTGCTGTTGTGTGTGTGTGTAATTTGTGGCTTTTTTTTGCGGCTCTGCCAACAAGTAGCTTGCCGCTGACTCAAACGCGGTGGAAAATGCGGCTTTTGCAGAAACCGGCGGAAAACCGCGCAGGATCTCGGGCGGCGCACAGCGACACCTGTGGTGTGGCCAGAGCTCCAAAATGCGGTGCAACAAGAGCCACAGCTGCTGCAGGAGGGGATGAGACGCGGGTAACGCAGCGAGACGCATTTCACATTTAAATGAGATTGAACAGTGGTTGATTTTGCCAGGTGGTCTTGACTGGCCCTCGCTAGGAGAGAACATTAACAAGTCTTGGCTTTGGAATCGTGAGTCGCAAAACGTTCTGAAGTCGAGAGTCGCACCGTCTTCAACCGTGCCTTCCACCGTGCCTTCAACCATGCCTTTCAAGAGAGGCAGACGTTTGGGTTTGCACTGGGATTTGGCCACTCTGCTGGATGCTGCAGAAGATCTCCCAGCAGCCACTCGGACCCGAAACACAGACAGACAGGTCGACGGGGTGGCCATCTGATCCGAAGAGAGATCCGGTCGCCCCGATCCGCCGAAAGAGAGATCCGGTGCAGAGGCCTGGTTGAAATGATGTGGATTGACTACGAATTAGTGGCCAAAATGATCTGCGATGGCTGACGCTGCAAATCAGGGTCGATGCTGTAACGTGATTCCAAAACCTTGCTCACCAAGGTGCTGTTCAAATAAAATGAAGATGCGCTTTCAAGCAGTTTTTGAGACCATCACCGTTCACCTGTCCTACTGCTAAATACGTTTCTGCAAGCATGCTGAACATCATTTTGCCTTGCCTCCTGGACCATGCTTGTCACATGATGAGGCCAGTCCTCCACTACATGGTGAACTGGATTGTCGGGGAGCACACACCACAAGAGATTTGATCGCATTGAAGAGACTCCTTTGTGTCCAGTTGTCACTCATTTCCTGCTGAAAAGGCAGCCGGTCACTAGCATTATGTTCAAAGAGGTTTTGAAGGAATTCCCCCAATGCTGTAGCAAACAGACAAAGCTCCCACTAACACTACGAAGATCACTTTGCATGTTCTCCCTGCTCAGAACCCAGCCAGCTCACGATGAGTCTTAGCACATAATGTTCGCGACATGTCATTCAATGAGAGGCATGCGGCATAAGTTACAGACACTTCAGTGAGCAACTGTGGAAGCTAAACATCACCTTTGCCTTCAACCCCAGTACCTTCAGCAGTCAGGAATGGCACGTGTCCTTGATGACGGAAGCCGCACGCATCGGAGCAGAGTCTCGGTCGGGCTAAGCCGCGAACCAAGCCGCGTCGCCCCATATGTGGGTTGCATGTCCTCCCTGGTGGCTACGTCGTGGGTGTTTCCAGCAAGTGAGCTAGCGAAGTCGAAGCACTAGTCGAAGGACTAGTCGATGTGGCAGATGTGCAAAGAGGGACCCTGGCAGATGTGGCAGATATGTCGACGTCTTTGAAACAGACAAAGGAACATGAAGACACCCACCACTGGGCGTGGGGCAAGACCTGAAACCGATGTCTTCGGCGTGGCAGTGGGTGACCCATTTTCTAAGACCCGCACCGCCGAGGGGAGACACTGCGTCAGATGAACCAAGACTAAGACCCTGGGGTGACCAGTAGTTGAAATAGAGGCACCGAGGCACCTCTACTGAGGCACCCCTTGTCATTTGGGTACTGCTTGGGTATAACAGTATGTGCTGAGTTAGGTGTGCTGAGTTAGGTGTATGTCCATCCTCTCGCTTTCAGCCTCTTGCAGCCATGCGCATTGCTAGGAGAGCATGGCTGCTGGAGAGAAACATCATTTCTGTACCACAGCCTGGGCGCGGCTGAGCATCGACATTTCCTACCTGGTCGGGCTGAAGGTGACTCCGGGGAGATGATGAGTTGTGACAGTCGTTGTGACTTGCTGGCTCTTTGCGACAGCCACAGCCCCCGCACTAGCTTGGCCAACCGGGGAGTCCTTCTGATTTCAGATGAAGCTTCCTTCAAAGCATTCGACTCAAAGGTGCATCGATTTCAGAGCGAGCAGTGACTAAGTGCGCAAGAACTCGACTCAAATAGTGCGTGACCAAAAGTCATGTGAAGGTGACAAAAGTGACAGACTCTTTTTGGATTCTGATTTCTTTTCTCGTCGCAAGGTACCCCATGTGGCCACCTTGGGTTGGCACACCTCACTGCACGCGGGCCCCGGCCTCCAGTGGCGCGCGGGGCCTTTGGCCGCGCGCAAAACGGCCTTTGTGCCCCGGAACGTGCTGACACGGCGGGTACAAGGCGGGCGCGAACGGTCCGACCGAAAGCTCCGTGCACCTCTTCGGGGTGCGTGAGAAAAACCAAGAGGGAAGAGGTGATGCGCCGCAATCGCCTCGCTGGACCAAGTGAAAACCGTCTGAGTCTTAGGGGTCCAATCAGTGTTATGTAATATGACTATACTGGAGGAACAGCCACAGGTGTGCCTGGAAAGCAAGCAGATGAAGGTTGGGAAAATTAGGAAAATAGAAAAGGAAACAGTCTGCAAGGTCAGCTGTTTGCTGCGATGTTGGGGCACTTCAACCAGTTGCCTTGGGTGCAAAGCGCGGGCATTGAAGTTGAGGCTTGGGAGATCTGAGGCCCAGTCGTACCTCTCAGTTGATAGGTCAAAGAACGGAAGATGGTGGAATGGCCGGGTGATTTGACTGAAAGAAAAGAACGGAGTGGCAGACATATTGGCAAGGCTTCTATTCACACTACGTACTGAGCAGAGATGGATTTAAGACGATGCATCACTGGCTTCCGCAGGTTTGGCAAGGAGGCTTCGAGAGCATCAACCGCGATGCTGGTGATCCTTGGCGGGGCCAGGCAATGACAGCCGATGTGAAAGAAAAAGAAAGGTTGCCTAGAGATGGATGGCATACTTGCATATCTGGGGGTATCCTGGCTCAGAGTCATGCGGTCTGGAAGTATACCAGAGGGGGTTAGTTAGTTGTGTTTAGCCTGGTTTAGCATGTACAGATGCGTTTGGGTACAGTAGTGGTTGGTCTTTTGAAGAAGCACCAGATGGTGTGTGCCATATCTGCACGACTTCGTTGCCTTTGCCATGGTTTGCTGTGTCCTACGTTTTGTCCGAAACCTTGGTTGTTTGATGCGTTTTTGTTGTTTTTTGTGTCTTCAAACGAAGGGGTCACCCACTTCTGGCGCCCCACCCGCAACACATCTTACCTTCGACCTCGCAGGCGCACGGAAGGATTTGGTGGAGTGACGCCGTAGAGCCTCGAAGCGAAGAGAGGCCTTGGCCTTCGCGAGCAGCACCGGAGCGAAGGAACCACGCGGGGGGGGGGTTTGAAACCATGCAGGACCATGTGTGCGAGAGTTTTGTTTTTCTCGCGTCGTAGTTCTTCGCTAGTACGCCATGGGGTAGCTTGTATGGATATGTTCGATCAACACGGAAGTTGGTCATCTCTTTCGCGTTCAAAACCATCTTATCATTCCTGAAACACCAGGACACAGGTACGGAGCCCCTTCTGAGCCAAGGCGCTTTCTGAGCCCCGATGTTGGACGCTGAAGCTTCGATGTTTGACCAAGGAGTATATGGCAGCCGTATATTTGGCTGGTGACATCACCCTGCTGACCTTCAATGAGCTTTATGCCATGCAGGTGGGCAAACTTGCTCAAGGCGGCGCAAATTTACGTTGCTCCGGCGCCGCCTTTCTCGTCGCGGGTCGCGAAGTAGCTCCGAAAACAGCCTCTTTCGTCGCGCTGTCCTCCTTCTTTACATGTTTGGTAAAGTTCCTTGAACTCATGTCCATTTGCCAGTTCAAAAAGACTTCAACTTGCTCCAACGACGAACGGATTGAACAAAAACACCCGCTGCGGGTGGGCCAACGTGCACTTTCATGAGAGCTCCGTTGACCAGGTGCCCACGTTGGTCCCAGAGATCGGCTGGCAAGCCAGGTGGGGCAACTCGCGCCCAACAAGGGTGAAAAACTGGTCAAAAGACCAAAAGCAACGAAAAACAAACTTTCGGGTGTCCTTAGAGGGGAGCCCTTCTTTTCCGTTTTCATCCGGACATTTTGCTGGATCGTGGATAGTAACTTGGTTTTTCGTTGGACCGTTTGAGCTCTTGTCTCTTGCCGTATGGCACCTCCATGAAAACACGCGTTGTCCGAAGCAATAGCAATATGGAATGCACATGAAACGTTAGCGCTCCTGAGCAACTGCATGTTTCCAGTAAGCAATAGCTCAATGAAACGTTAGCACTCCTTGTCCGTTTGTGAAGCATGCCCGGCCTCCAAACGGACTAAGCATCGGCCGGTCCCAGCATCGCACGAGGATCATGGCCGACATGTGCAACACTGGCATTGGTTGGTTCTTCAAGCATTCGCCCCTTTACAACTTGCCCGAGGGTGAGGAGACTCTTGGAATATCGCGTGGCATAGTTTGAGTTGAACCTCACCTTCCCTCAGTATTCTCAGTATTCCTCCTTCCACACATGTTATTTGTCCATATCCGTCCTTCCACATGTGTTGTTTGTGTTTGCTTTTGAGACCTTTCTTCGCACCTGTGATTTGTTCCTTATGCTTCCTTTCTTTGTTCCCTTCCGACCTTTCTTGTTTTCCAACCGACGGAATCTGCTGGTTGGTCATTGGTTGGTCACAGGTGCTATGTGTTCCATATCTTGAGCAAAGCTGGATAAATTATGGGGCTTTGCGTGGAGGTTCGTTGACAATATATTCTATACGTGGAAACAGAAGCGTTTCTCAGTTTTCCTATTTGCTATGTGAGTGCATTCGTGACTATAGGACTTGATTGAAGGGCTCACAGCTTTGGATGTGGGCTCCAGGGCTCATGCAACAGGGCAGCAAACACTGGGCAGGCACCGAACAACACTTAGGGCAGAAAAGCACCAGAGCTGTTGTCATGTGCAGCCCATCAACCGCAAGCAACCCAGCAACACCAATCTCTCTAGCGAGGCCAGGGAGGCATCTACATGTCCAATTCAAGGTCGAAGTTTTAGGACAAACCATGAACTTGTCCCCTTTTTTTGCTGCATCCCTTCAGGAACGTCGCTGCTCGGGTCACCAAAAAATGCAACATCCCAGCAACATCCAAGCGAGATTTCAATGTCTCAAAATTCAAAAGATCCAGCTTCCATCAGCTTCCAACCTTCTAGCGCTGTCCTCCAACCTACTAGCGATGGCTTCCAACCTACCAGCGATGGTTTCACACCAACCTAGCGATGGCCTGGTAACCTACTAGCGATGGCTTCCTGTCCTTCCTTTCCTTCAGGAACTTTGCCTTCACCCCCTGGGGCTGTGACTCCCTGGATCGCTTGCGCTATTGGCTCCAGACCGCGGATGCCTGGCGCGCCTTGACTTGCGTCATGCGTCGCCCTTGAGTCGTGTGGGGCCCCGTTAGGAAAAAGACCCAGATAGATGCACAAGTAGGAAGTTCTGAGAAATCACACCCAAAAAATCAAAAAAAATGTGTTGTTTGTGTCTTCAGAACTTTTGGACACTCCAGTGACTCCGGACATCATTTGGATGATTTTGGGGAGACCTCAGCCTGAAGCTGTGCCGATGTCGTTGTAAAAAATGCCAAAGTACTACTTTAGATACTGAAAGTATCCAATTGAAGTTTCCAATTGAAGTACTTCGAAAGTTGCCAAAGTAGCCAAAGTCAAAGTAGCCAATTGAAGAGGCACCCAGGAGCTGGAGAATTCGCAAAAAGAGTTGCTGACTCAGCTGGATGAACATGTGTGCACCACCGAGTTGTCGGGATGAATGAGCGAACCAAAGCAATGACAGGCATGTGTCCAGGCCAGGTGGTGGCTCCAAACAACTAACGACCCTGGTTCTTTTGACGGAATATTTCGCACATCTGATGACCAATCGCTGTGCCCGGCAACCATCAAGACCCTACAAGTATGTGTCGTCTTTCACTGTGGCCTGGACTTGTTTTAGTTTCGGTTCACTCATTGCTTTGTTTGGCCTGCAAGACCAGCAGAAACAAGAGCACATCAGTTAGAGCGTTGGACCCTTTTCAGATGGCAGGTTCGGCTTCTCGATGCTTCTCAGTGGATCCTGCGGCATCAAGTTGAGAATCATTTGGGTGGATGACTGCTAGGGTTAGGATCATCTAGGATTCGTTTGGTTGGTGAACTTACCCTCAGAATGGAATTAATTCATCCAGTGTTTAGTGACCCCTTAATGATTGGCCCTGCAGTGCAGTTGATAGATAGCCGATCCTGCAGCTCCAACATATTTTTACAGGGAGACCCCCAAGCAATGGGTGTTGGTCTATTTTCCTTCTTCCAGGGGGTCGTTGCCTGGGAGGTCTTCCTTTTAAAATACCCTTTTGTAGCTCAATGACCCCTTAAGGACCCTTTGACAATTGACAACCACTCCGTCCACTGAAGGCTATCCTCACGTGGTCCACGTCACGTCTTTCGTGGACCTCTATCAGCACTTGCTGCGCTGGGCCAACGACCCTACTGAGCCCCAAAGGCCACGGTTGAGAGAGAGCTGAAGCGTGTAAACAGCGTGGTCTTTTGGGTGTGCATGTGATGATGTGATGTGGATGCGATGCAGATGACCAGGGGTGTCAGATGTTGTCATATCATATGTTGATTCATCCTAGTTCTTGTTGATGACGTTTCAGTGTTTGTCATAATGTCTTTAAAAAATGCTGATTTTGATGTTGAAATCATCACAGATCATGATAGCATCAGATAACTCGGAATCTTCGTTAGGAGTGTTCGGTGATTTTTGGTACGTGCCCAATTCGTGCCCAATTGCTCCACCTGGGCTGTGTTGCTTTGGAAAGAACTTTGTGATCTCAAGTCCTGATGCAACCTTCTCATGGCTTTGATGACTGCTCATCCCGTTGGGCACTGTGGGGCCGACGACGTGCAATCGAGGCGAAGCGAAGCGATGGCAAAGTTCCATCTGGATTTGAGTATCAGGAGACCAAGCGGAGGTCGTCGTGACACCAAAGACCTGAGTTACTCATGTCTCAACCTGGATGTTTCCGCTTTGCACCATGGATGACCATGGCCGTGTTGAATCATAAGAACTCTTGCAAGGGAAGGTCCCGGGATGTCAATTGGAAGCTTTTGGAAGCGGTTGAGATGAAAGCAAAAGGATCTGAAAAGACAACTGGATGGTGATTGTTACTCTTGGCCATGCAATAGCCCAGCCTATTTGGGGAATTGAATCCTTAAAAAGAATATATATATATATATAAACACCAAAGCATCCCAAAGAATTGGTTCCTTCTTGTTCCAAAGCGTCTCCAGGAGCCTGGCTTACTTCCGCTCACTCCTCGCGGCCAAGTTGCCCCTGCCGGTGGTCGAGGCCGATGTTGTTTTTTTTGCGAGAAAAAGTGAAATGGTGAAGTGTGTGGATGAAAATTGTTGAAAATGCTTGAGCTTGTGAACTGTTGGTAGGCCAGGATGTATACGAAAAAACGACAAGCAAGAAGATCCCATTGTGAGCGCAGTACTGGAATGGCTAACACGTGGTTTTCCAAGGTTTCTCATTCGTTGCAGACTCTTTGTGACCGGGAATCCCGGAAACGCCATGTCGCGGTTGACCAGGAAATGCCTGTTTGGTCGTTTACCCCCCATCCAGTCTGACCGGACTCCTCCTTCGCATACTTCGCTGAGTTCCGCTCCCGCGTGAGGCGCCCACGTCCAAAGGTGTCGTGGCGGCGCTTCAGGTTTCAGCGCTGCACACCTTGCGCAGGACGCGAGCTTCGCGAACGCGAAGGCGAACGCGACGCGAGCAACCAAGCGAGCTTCGCGAGGCGACGACGAGGCGAAAGACTTCGGGGCGGGACAAGTGGCGCTCGGTGCCGCGAGATGGATGGGGAGAGGTGGGAGAGGTTCGGCGCTCGGTGACTTGGTGAGAAAGGCGCTCGGAGTCCGAACGAGTCCGGGGGTGTGTGGTTCGTTCGCTCATGAAGAGAGAGAAAGAGGGAGAGAGAGAGAGATGAAATGAATCCTGCCACGTTTCGCAGGTTAAGTCAGTCACGCTGTTGAGATGTATGTGCGGTCAATGAAGTAGTTCAAGGTTGGTGTGAGATGTATTTGGGTGGTTTGACTTTTGATATACCTAGACTACCTAGACCAGAACTGCTGATCAGATGGTATTGGATGGTTCTGAACGTTCGATCAAGATCGAAATATGGCATATGATCAAACAAAAGATTGTTGTTTTCTCTTTATGTCCCTTTCGTATGCATGCCCTGCATACCAGAACGGTAGACCACTACCACCAACCACCTACAAGCTGCCTGTTGCGTACCCAACTTGGGGGGTCACGAGAGGAGAAGAGTCTTCCCGACCTGGGACGTTCGAAAGGGACGGGGATCGAGGCCGTTCGCCCCCCAAAGGGGGGCCGTTCGAAGCAGGTCACATGGGTTCCTCAACTCCTTGCCCATCCTTGCCCCAACAGCTAGTGCCTCATCCTGCCGATCCTCGGTGGTTGGACCATGCACACTTGGTCCGATGTCCTCAGGAGCTTGAAGTTGCGACCAGCCAGGCCACTCGGAACACCGAGGACCTTGCTGGAGCTGGGCGAAGAGGAAAAGGGAGCGGGTGCTGTTTGAACGTCACCGGTGCTGTTGCGTCCCGAGCTCTCTTGACTCTTTTTGTCCATGTTTGTTGGAAAAAGCAAGAGGGGATGAACCAGCAAAGCATCCAAAAAGGCCACGAGCGGTGAAGACTCTGTTTTTGCTTCCACGTGCGGGTGAACCGACCGTGAAAAACCCAGTCCCGTGATCTCTTTTTGGGAGCCCAGACGCCCCACCTAAAGCCCTGACGCCGGTCAGAGATGAGCGGAGACGGACACCAGGGAGTGCAGGTGGTCCAAAATGAGACGAAATGTCTAAGAATGTCTAAGACCTTGGGAGAGCATACGGGTGGGGACGGCGTGCCAGAAGAAAAATTAGCAGAACCCGGTTGGGGACCCCCGACTCCTCCCGATTTTGAGACCAACCCCGCAAGCCAACGGGGCTTCCGTTGAGGCAACAGGGGGCGAGCCACCACATGTCCAGAAGCCAACCTCTTTCAACTTAGCTTTCGGACTAAAAAGTGACTTTTGGCAGAGTCATCGAGGTATGACCAGTACTCAAGATGAAGGACCATCCGAGCCTGGTCCAATTGTGCATCCCATGGCTGTTTGGCTTCAGCTGTACAGGAAAAGCATGCAAAAGCCATAGAGACAGATCTAAAACGGAAGAAAAGATTGTGTTTGGACGTGTTTAGACTTGACATTCACATCTCCCACGTGTCTTTTTCTCATGCTGTGAAGACATGAAACGTGAAGATTTACCGTTGTGCGGCGTATTTTCCACCATCAATGAAGGGACTGAACAGAGCGAAAACGATGCCCGACAGCCTGTTGGAAAACTACCAGCCCGGGGCACCATGCATGGAGATTGCATTCACCTCAGCCCAAACGAGTCTTCTTTCGCAGATGCGCTCATCCATGCTGAAACTCGCATGGTATTCCTTGGCCTGGATAAATGTTCCGGCATTGGAGTTGAGTGTGGATCTCAGGTGGGTCATCCCGAGCTGGGTCATGTTGAGGCCTTGGAGGCCACTATCCCAACCAACGTTGAACTGAGTGGACTCAGGCCACTATCCCCCGCTAGGTTCTGAGGGTAGACAGACCATTTCTTCACTGGTTGTGTTGATTGGAGCACCAGTGAAGATGAACCGAATCTATTGTAAACAAGAAGTAGGTTCATTGCAAACTGCTTGGGAGGCGGGGCAGTAGCTCAGTAGCCGCTCCCATCTACATATAGTTGTTGTGGTAAAATCAGTGATTCTTCTTCAGGAAAGTATGGCATATGTTTCTTTTCATGCAACAACCGGTCATTGGCTGTAGTTCATCATTTGGCCTTGTTCGGAGATTGGCGTTCGACTCGGCTTTCCAAGACTCGAAGCCGCCGCTAAGCCAAGCTGCCCAGTTTGTACGAGGGGAGACCAACATCCACGAAGCCATTCTATTTTGGAAATAAACACAGCTAATTTTACTGCACTGGAGTGAGCCATTGGACTGAGAGCCAAGTCTAGTTTCGCCAGAAAAAGATCCTTTGAGGATTGCACCATGTGGAACACTAGGTGAAAAACACAATCTGACTTGAACAGAGTAGGTAATTTGAGATACACCCATTGACAGCACCAGAAGTCAAAGGAGAGGACCCCGTGGGCAGTAGTGGTCGTATGTAATGGTGAAGACGGTGAGAAATGTTTGTTAGATGCTTCGCCTTTGGTTCATGAAATGATGTCGTCGCTGTGGCCCAGGCCCTGCTTACAACTTTGCATACTTCATCCAGTCTTTTTACCAAGAAAGGAGTGTGGAGGCACGGTCGGCCTGTGGCTAGCCTTAAGTCGTGTCACTGTGCTCACACGACTTACCAGCTCACAGTAAGCCCGTAGAATCTCGAATGTTCCTCGTTTTGATTGCCATTAGCTGCTGTACCTGTATTTCTCCAAGTATGTGTGGGCTCATTCATTGTTTGGGCCCAGGTTTGGGCTTTTGCCTTAGCATTGGTGATCAGTACTTCCATATCTCAGAACTTTGATGCCCACTCCTCACCAAAAGCCAAAGTGAAAGAGGGCCGTTCTGATGGGCCGGCATACGGGCCCATCAGCAAAAAAATGTGAAGTCCTCGCTTGAACTCCGTTCATTTGCACTGATCACTTCGTTTGAGCTCCATGTGTCCACCGGACATGGATCCATTGTCCACCGGACCGCCATCCCGCTGTGTGTGTGTGTGTTTGTTTGGGCCCCCTTTTGCTCCTTTTTGCAGCGAGCATGGTAGCGCATGGGAGGAACATAGGAGGATTTTTCGTGGGACACCAGTGGCACTTTGGTGCGATGCATACTGACCAGCGCAAAAACCAGCACCTTGACCAGTCTCGTGCTGAATTGCTGCGGTGCCAGGAACTAGCCACCGGGACAATTTCCATCCGCGGGCCCTTCGATGACACCGTGCTGCAGACGCTGGGCTTGCGGCAAAACGGGATGAATTGGTTCGACGAAGTGACGGAGGTGCTGGTGCTCGGGCTTCAGGTTTTGGCCTTGGGCAGGTCTTTCAAGTGCTCTGGTCAATAGGTTTGCACGTGGTCGGGGCACGGCTCATGTGTGGTTGGATTGGGCTTGTTGGTGCAAGCTCAATGATTCTTTGATTGTTTTGTTTTAATGTGTTGCCTATTTGCTGAACTTGCTGCTCAGCAGCAAGTGGCAGGTGCAGCAGCGCTGGGTCCAATAAAGGAAAACGATCATAAGAGTCATCACAAGAGTCATGTGAGTTTGTGGTTTCCACGATTTGGAGAATGGAAAATCCGACCTCCTCCAAGACCATCAGATTGGAGCTTTCTACAACCAGACAAAAGAAACAGGATGGATACCCCGTTTGGGGCATCAGGTTTCTGATTGACAGCTTTGTTTGCCAGACTTGTTTCAAGTCAGGAAGCTTCGGGTGCAAAAGACATGAGACCTGGGCACCATTTGGGCACGACAAAGCTCAATTCGTGGTGCAGCATCCAGAGTGAAGAAAGCGATACGACCAAGAGCCGCCTGAGGATCTTGCAGACCACTATCGAGCAGACGCTGAAGGCGTTCTGCGCTCAAAGAGCCTCAGCTGCGTTCAACCCGGTTTGGGTCCAAAACTGCGTTGGGCAGTCCGATGGCGAGACTGAAAAATGTGAGGCGGTAGAGGTTTCAAGCAGAAACAACAAAGACTGTTTGCAATATCACCTGGATTATGCATAACACAAGCAGCACAAGGGTTTTCCTCAGCAAGCGAAAAGCACTTTCTATGGGTAATGTGGGTGTGTTTGTTACCATGTTTGGTTGGGGGCATTCTTGGAGATGTTCCTTTGGTAAAGTAATCTTCGAAACAATGTTACAACCTCCTTGTACAGACACCTGCAAGCCCACAAGCAGAAGAGGTTAGTAATTGTATATCCTGTGTTCAATCCCTTTTGTATTTTGTCCATGTTTAGTTAAGGTGGTTGGTTGTTGTTTCTTTCACGATGTGGTCTACCACGTGGACTACCTATTTGAGCTGTGGGAATTTTGCTCACGCAACCAATTGGGTGACGAGGGGGGTGATTAATTATACATGATACAACATGATACAACATTCAATTTCATCCAGAAATGGAAGAACATCCGGTCCTTCTTCTTAGGGGGGCCTTGGGTCCTCCAATCCTGTGGGTGAAACAAAGACTATGGCGAGAGTGTTTGCATCTATACGTATAATTACATGTGTGTATATATATATATATGTTTATCTGGAGGGTGGGTGTGCTTGGGAGAGCACACACTAGCTCAAAACCCTTAGAAAACACTGTAAATACCGTGCAAAATTTCAAAAACTGCTCTGAGAACTAGGCGAAACGCAATTTTTTGGATCTGTCTGTGCCCAGTCTCCATGTCCAATGTCAATGACAACAAATAACAGCTCTTCGTCTGCCCACTATCAATGTGCAACACCAATGATAAATATTATCGTGTAAATCTCTCTCTGCCCACAATGAATGTAGCATCATGAGCGAATGAAGATATAATACTATACATCTCTAGATTCAATAGCTTTCCTCTGGATCTCTGGGAAAGTAGATTTCCTAGATTTGTGTATTTTCATTGAAGGAAAGCATTTGAAAGAAACACTTACATACATACTTATAGCTTTTTTAAAATACCATGACTATTTCCAGAGATCCAGAGGAAAGCTTTTGAAATGAAAGCTTTATATTTTTTCACAGAAGTGATCAGATCTAGAGGGAACCTTTTGAATTAGAAGTTTGTACATAAAGCAGTTTTAATATAGCAATGAATATTCCAAGGGATTACTTTAAACAAATACTATCTACTCAAAAACATAGTTTGTGTCTTATTCCCAGCACTCCTAGGGCAAAAAACACTGTAAAATATAGGGTGTTGTAACATGTGTGTTCTTAAACTAACTAAACTGGAATTAAAATAGAATTAGGCAAACTTAAATTAGAAGATTTCAATCAAGATCCTTTTAACATTGATTGTGGAACTTGCTATTTATTAGATATTAGATTGCAATAAAAATCATTGCCAAGTTCTCTTTAAAACTCATTGTGGAAACTAGTTCTTACAATTAGATTTTAGTCAAAGTCCTTTTCAAAGTTAGTGGTGGCTTTGATTTAGTATCAGATTGTGTTTAAAGTCGATTTAAGATCAATTGTGGAAATTGTGATGCTTAACTAACTTGAATTGATTTTGTATCTGTTTGCTCCCCACTACAAGGCTACATCAAATAAAAGGACTTTAACTAACATCTAATTATAAGAATTGATTTCCACCATTAACTGTTAACTGAAAGTTAATTTTCACAATCAATTCTAAAAGGGTCTTGATTGATATCCAATACACAAACAATTCAATCAAATTATGTTGAAAAGAACATAATTTAAATCTAAACAACAAACAATTTCCACAATGATTTTGAAAAGGACATTAATTGACATTTAAGTAATGCCTAATTTCTACAATGAAATATAATAGGATTTTAATTGAAATCTAAGTCAAAATCAATTGCCACAATGATCTTGAAAAGGCATTTAATCGAAATTGAATTACACATTCATTTTTCTATAATTAATCTTGAAGAAATGTTAATTGAAATCTAATATAAACATCAATGTCCCCAATGATTTTGACAATGATATAAATGAAACTTAGTTTGTAAAAAAATTACAGTTAATCTTAAACACATTGTTAATAGAAAGCTAATGATACATCAACTTCCACCAATAATTCTGAAAGCGTTTTAATTGAAGTCTAATACCAAAATCAATTGAAATCCAATTTAACATCAAATTCCACCGTTAAACTTAAATGAAGCAAAAACACTGTGTTTTACAGTGATTTCTTGCAAAATCCTCTCCAAAATTGAGGTTTTGAGCTATTTTTTGATCAATTTTGTGAGATCCAAGCCTATCCCAATTTAGAGGGAATACCAAAAAACCAAGAAACCAATAAACCAAAAAACCAAAAAAAACAAAAAAAAACAATGTTTGAGACAAAATGGGGTCACTATTGGTTTTTGGATGTTGGCTGCATTTTGTGTCAAACATTGGTTTTTTTGGTGTTTTGGTTTTTTGGTTTTTTGGTATTCCCTCTAAATTGAGATATGCTTGGATCTCACAAAATTGATCAAAAAATAGCTCAAAACCTCAATTTTGGAGAGGATTTTGCAAGAAATCACTGTAAAACACAGTGTTTTTGTATCATTTTTTGCATGAAAAACATCTCCCAGGAGCACCCGTTCTGTTTATTATTTGGGTGGGGTTCCAACCGCTAAGGGCTGATTGTCAGATGATACGCCGTGGATCTTCACTCATAAATTAAGGAAAGGTACTGGCCTATCACGCTGACAGACAGATAACCATTTGAGTTGAAAAGATAAACCCGGTAAATCCCGGTAATATGTATTAAGTAAGGAAGGTTCCCATAGGTTCAGAAATAGCTTGGCCACCGCTTGGTATTCTGTTGCTTAACTTGGAGATGCTACCTTGTCGTGCTAGCAAAACGCTGGGTTGCGCTGGGTTTGGCGCTGGATTCAGGTACTTAGGTAAGATTAGCAAACAACACATACATACATTAGGAATTAAACTCAAGGTTTTTTTTCCGGCGGTGCGCTCAGAGTGTTTGCCGGAGCACCGTGTTTACCAGGATCGATTTTAATCTTCACCGAGCACGAGGCAGAACGGAGTTCGGGCCGTTGTGGTGGAGGGATGTCGGGTCTCATCCGGTGTCGGCACATGGAGGCTGAAAGCTCGAAGTCTGGGAGGTGAAGATCGCCGGAAAAGAAGACTCGGTGCCGATTTCGGGTGTGTCGATTTCGGATCACCCACACACCATCACGCTTTGTGCTTGAACGCCACATGAGACAGAGAGACCAGGGGGACTGGAATCGTTTTGACCATTTCTCGCTCAGAAATACATAAGAAAGTTGAAACCAACTGCACCCCGACGAAGCCATGGAAGTGAATAGCATGGCCCTGAAAGGAAGACTACGAAATCCGAATGCCAAAAAGGCGAACCTGTACCTATGCCCCCCAAAAGGCGCCGATGAAAGCCCGACTCGGATTGGGGCCGTGACTTCGAGGACGGCCCTCCTTGGAAATCCGTTGCTCCGGTCCTTTTTCCGGATCGTTTCTTTCGTGAAACACCCGGCGGAGATGGACCGAGACGGACACGGCAGGTGTCCCGAACCGGCGATACGGCGATACGACTTCCCTTCCGCCAGGTCGTGAGTTCCGGAGGCAACGGAATTCGGTGTGCGCCGTTCTGGAAAGAAGAGAAAGAAGTCTTTGATTCCTAAGGTCCTAATAGTGCCTAAGGTCTTTGAGGTCCTCATGCCTTGAGCTGGTCCTCTGGAGCCTCGGGTCATTTTTTGTGTTGTTTTTTCCTCCTTTTGATTCCTTCTTCTTTTGCCTTTCGAGTAGATGCGTTGCAACATCGAGTAGATGTGGATTCGCAGCAATGTCGGCATGAAAATTCCTGCAGCTTTAAGCTGCTTCTTTTCGTGCAGCAACTTCGTAAAAGGAAGGGCTCAACAAGACCACATGACACCAAGAGCTACTAGTAACAGGTGCATCGGTACTAGTAACAAGAAGCTACTAGTAGCTTCTACTAGTAGAAATGCCCTTGTTAGTAGCAGCAACGTCGCATCGTCCTTGTTACTCCAAATGTTTCGTCGCCCTCGGGTGTTCTTTCGTCCTGAAAAGCCCCCAGCCTTGGCCACAAACGCTGGCCATTCACAGCGTTTCGGTCAGACAACCAGCGATTCCTGACCCTGGAGTTCCAAATCCTTCCGCCTAGAGATGGAGGTTTGGGGGCCCCAGGAGAAGCTGTTGGGCGATCGATGGTGTGGACATGCGTGGACTGTAGACACCAAGAATGGAAAGAGTGGAAAGATCGGGGATGGACTCATGGACCTATGAATGTGTTAAATTGTTTCACCCAGACGCGACCCTGGACCCTCCTAAGTAGGGGCCGTAACCTCATATGGAGCGGTCCGGACCCTCAAATCCCTATGGTTTTGAGGGACCAAGGACTGTTTGGAGTGTCTGGGCAGTTGGACATCATTGGATTGGCTGTTGAAACCCTATGTGACAGGAAGACATGTGTCGACATGAGCTTGACTGAGTCACTTGCTTCCTTCCGACCAATGGGTGGGATTTCGGACTCGAGTCTTCCAGGCGTCCACCAGTTCTCTAATGTATATAGACTCTTGATGATTTTTCAACTCCCCCTAGGCTTGAAGAGGTTTTACAATCCATGTTTGCGGGGGGCATTCATCAAGAGTCCACCAGTCTCGCCCGGATCCACACGAAATGCTGACGAAACCGGATCTGGGATCCACCTGAGGTGGCGACTGTGCCTGGCAATCCCGTGCTTGTTGAACTTCGGATCCGCGCAACACCAACACGCGGGCGGCACGCGCATTCCGTGGATAGAGAATAACGAATGTTGATGAACCAAGCCCCCCATTTGGATTGAAAAACATCTTCATCATGGGTGTGTTGTTATCAAAAGTCTACATGATGTCATCGGAAAGAAGTTGATCTGTTCAGGGCGTCTCGCGAGAGCTCAGGGAAAGAAAGGCCTCAAAGTCAGCTTTGAGTGCGTGATGTTGGATGTTTGATGTTGGATGACGGATGTTTAATCCAAGAACTGCCAAATCTGTGAATCAGCAGATGGGATCGGTAGCTGGGAGCCATTGCTGTCTTCGCGACCGAGTATGTTTGGTTCACTGTTTCTCAAAGCAAGCCAACTATATGTGCTGAACAAAGGGCGAGCGATTTGGAGATGGGTCGCACCTGAACACCAAAAGATGTATTTCGTGATGAACCCATGGGTCGCCTAAGTCGCAATGTTCGAATTCCTAAAGATGAAGAATGGAAGGAAAGGAGCTTCTTTTGTGTTTCCCTTTACTCGGCTTACGGGTCTTGAACTCCATTTCTTTTTGTGTTATTGTTTGTTCTGTTCTTCTCTTCTCTTCTCTTCTTTTCTCTTCTCTTCCTTCCCTTTCCTCTTCCTCTTCCTCTTCCTCTTCCTCTTCCTCTTCCTCTCCCTTCCTTCCTTCCTTTCTTCAGAGAACAACATCACAGTTTGCAGCAACAATGAACACACTTCACTTAGGCTCACCTTAATGAGAATGAACCTATCCACCCCATACAAGTCCTTGCAACAAGGCACTTTGCGCAACGCGTTTGGAAACAAGTATTCCTTGCATTTTTTCTTGCAATCTGTGCGCAAATATTGATGTGAGTCTTCAGCTGCCAGGGAGCTTCTCAAAGCTGCGGAGGGCAAAGATACAGGGCCTTTCGATGCCCGGAGTGAGAACTCGACGCCCGAGTGTTCGTGCAAAGCCTCGTTGAAGGAATACCTTTGGGTCCGTTTGGCTCAGAATGTTCCAGTTTCGGGAAAATGGTCCAGAAGGTGGGGGTTGTGAAAACTGGCCGGACTGTATTTGAGCTGGGCTTGAGACAGGTGTTCCGGTCTTGTGCTTTGTCGTGAAAGTCCTGGTTCCATTTGGCATGGATCAATTGAGATTTGTGTTTGCTTGAAGCAGTTGCTGTGAATCAGGGTCTGTCACATGCAAGAAGATTTGCACATGATCATGTATGTTAATCTTCAGAATCCCTCATGTCATGTTTTCTTTCGCCATGTTCCTCTCGTTCTCCAAGGAGGATTGCGAAAATTGTCACACCAAGAAGCCCATCATCAGATGCTCGGGAGAAGGGCCTCCGCGTTCGCACCAGTCTCGGTCTCCGAGTCTCCGGAGTCGAGTCGAACCGCCTACGACTGGACCGCGAACCGTGTGAAACTCACAGTCCGAATCTCGCGTCTGTGTCGGTTCGGTCCGTGATCCGTAGGGCCGTTGGGACTATTGGGACGATTGGGATGTGTGCAGCGGTTGCTTCCTTCGTTTGCTTCCTGAGTCCACCCTGGGTTGGCAGAGTTGTGTGATTCGCTGCCGTTCCAACCTTTGCCCGAGCGAAAGCGGCTGCGCTGTCCAACGCACAGAAGTCTGAGGACGAGCGGTTTTGAACCAGCTGGAAATGTATGCTATGACACGTGGCACTCGAACAGATGGCTGGCAGCTTGTCCAGTTTCTGAGTTCCAACACCAACATGGTGCTAGACGTTTGGAAGTTGCTTTTGAGTTTCTCCACTCCTAGCAAGATTGCCAAAGTCGCTAAGGATTATGTATTACTGTAGTAATAAGGACCTAAGGCAAATGTTATTGTGTTTTCCCTTCCCCGAAGTCTTTCGTGTGAGAGAAACGCTTTGCTCTAACGCTCGGGGATGATTTGGATCACCCATCCTGAGACTGTGCGCTACACATGTTCAGTTGATGATAATTAAAAAAACGGATAGAGCTGAGAGTCAAGCAATAGAATCAGCTGAGAATCAGCCATAGACATCTCCAGATGCGCTAGCACTGGCACGAATCTCATCAAATCCACAACACCTTCGCGAACGGACGAGGTATATGAAGATGTTCAGCATTTACTGCCGGAGGCTTGAGGTGACAATGCCGCACCTTGGCTGTTTTTGCAGTTGTTTTCATGTGCGTTCTCGTTGGGTGAAGGAATCCCTTCCGCTGCTCACAACAATTTTACATTGTTTTGTCACTTGCTGCTTGGCCAAGGCAAGGCTTTCCGTCAATGATGCAGAAGGAGTGACAGCATCCAAAAACACATTGAGAAACAGAGTCTGACTGATGGGTATTCATTCATCCAAGATTGCCAGAAGTACGAAATGAGGCAGGATATGACAAGATTGTCATTCATACATCTTCATACAAAGAAATGTTGTGTTACGCTCAAAGTCTTCAGATGAACCCCTTCTTGGAGAGCTTGGAGAGTTCTTGAAAACCAGCCAGGGATTCTGGAGAAATGCCGCACAGGACTACCGCTGTGAGGACTTCTTTCCCGAAGCCACACGATTTCCACCCGCCGCCGATCAATCCACCACACTGCCGCCGGACAACGTGGTCACGCCACTTGGCGTCGAACAAAATCGGTCGACGGTTGGACTCAAAGGTACATAGGTCTTACATTTATCGCAGAATTGCTTTAAGGATGTTTAAGGGACAATCTACAGGAAACCCCGGGTGTTGGGGCTCGAACTTCTCGGAGGAGTGAGACTTACTCATTGACAGTACGTTCGTGTCTTGGGTTTCAATCAAAGAACCTAAAGAAAGCGAGCAAGGAAGAAAGACCCTTTTCTTTAACCCGTACTTGTTACTAGTAGCTTCTTGTTGCTAGTAGTAAGGCCAGGAGCTATTAGTAGCGTCCTTGCTCCTAGTAGCGATGCCCTTTGTTACGAGTAGTGTCCTTGCTCCTAGTAGCGATGCCCTTTGTTACTAGTAGCGTCCTTGCTCCCAGTAGCGATGCCCTTTGTTACTAGTAGGGATGCCCTTGCTCCTAGTAGCTTCTTGTAACTACTTAAAAAGAAAGACCGCTGCTGAACCGAGAGTTTCCGCGTTGTTTAAGGACGACCAGAGACGTCGCTGCTGAAGCCTGAGAGTTTCACGAATTGGAGAGATGTTTGGTCGGTTTTGTGAGTCGGATTGTCACAGTGGCGTGAAGTCCTAGTCTTGAATCTTGAATCTGATTTTCCTTGCTTGTTGTTGTCGTGAAGTCCGAGTTTGCTCCTTCTCTCTTTCTTCCTTCCTTCCTTTTTTTCTGTATTTGTTTCCCTTCTTTCCTTCTTTCTTCCTTTCTGATCTTTAACCCTTCTACTAAAAAATGCATCTCTTTGTCCGAATAATGACTAGAAACTCTGAACTCAAGGACCGTCACCTAAGTGTTCGAGAACGAACATGCTATAGGTCTCTGATGGGGACATATGCTCATGGATGAGAGATCCGTGCATTTGCCAAGCCCTCAGACTTCAAGTCAAAAAGGAAAGCAGTTATATATATATATATACATGCTATATATATATATAGGTCCCCTAATAGCAACGGCCTCCAACCTAATAGCGATGGCCTCCAACCTACACTTGAGAAAAGAGAGCGTTCTTGATGTGCCAAGCGAAAAGAAGATGAAAAGCAAGTTGTACCGAAGGGAGGAGAAGGGCGACTCGATATCCAAGGGCTCGGTTTATGGTAGGGGGTGTGATCGTTGCCACCCCCAGTTCGGACTATGAGGCTTGCAACAAGTTGCGAAATGATGCACAATAGATCACAATAGCTACAGCACCCTGTCGCAGTAGACCCATCTGGAGAAGGTTGTGAGAATATCTGTGCCTCCTGGTTTATCATTGACACAATGTTTTCTCTTGGTTCTCTTTGGGTTACCAGCATTGCCGCGCTGTTTCCATCTTGCAGGTGCCACAGTGATCGTTTGTGCTTGGCTGCCCGATGGAGAGGGCATCGGTCGTTGTGTCAAGGCCAGATGTGGGTGATGTGGGAGTTTTCGGGGCCACTATGGCTGTCACATGCACGACAACCTGAGGGAAGTCCCCTTGCCAAGAAGCATCTAATAGCAATAGTAAACATCCTGCAGCACCGGTTCTTTCCTTGCGTTCGGAAGCCGCGATGAATCGGGATGAACATGTAATCCAACTCGTGCGAATCGGTGCTCATCCGGCAGGTGGCCGCGCCGCCCAGTCAATCCCAACGATGTGAGAGCTGCTCAGGGGCTCAGATGGCAGAGCAGAGATGCAAGCCACGAGTTCCTCCGAAGAGCATGGGTGGTAAAACGAGTTCTTCCGAAGATATATGAAGCTTCCGCAGTGGTCTTCAATAGGTATAAAATAACGGAGTTACAGTTTGGCGACCGACCATACATCCACTTCCGTCGAGAATCTCGTCTATCTCCTTGTGGAATTGGTGGACGATCATGTGTTTCTGATGAGATGGACATGTTCAATGCAATGATCCAATCCTTGCTTCATCCATCAGATGGGCACGAGACATCCTGCGACCAACGAAAACACGGAAAAACACACGCCAAAACATGCCAAACCTGCGTGAAACGTGCCCTGACCCGAAACACCCATGCCCTAGCCCGAAACACGGACCGAACCGGGGCACCCTGGATGTATCCTGAGAGGACCCACCGGGGGCACCTCCGATCCGAACCGGGCACCGTGCTAAGGCGCCGCTCTACCGGAATGTCCGTCCGATCCAGTGAGGGAATGCCCTTTGGTGCGAAGGCCCAGCTTCCGAGCCTGGCAGCTGAAGGACATGGATCGAGCATGGCTTCCGAACTGCTTCAGTCAGTTCCATGTTCCACCGTGCCACCACTCCCTTTTCATGTTCTACTTTAGCCCAGTCTGAGTGGTTGGTTCATGTTTTCTTCCGCATGGGTACAGCCTTGGCCGAAGGTTTCTTGGAACCCGGACAGTTCCGGAAAGCGGATCCTTTTTCTGGCGTTGGAGGCCATCGCCCTTAGGTTGGAGGCCATCACTAGTAGGTTGGAGGCCATCGATATGAGGTTGTCTTTTTCCTCTCTCTTTTCCCTCTGTTCTTTGAGGGTGGGTGTGCTTGGGAGAGCACACACTAGCTCAAAACCCTTAGAAAACACTGTAAATACCGTGCAAAGTTTCAAAAACTGCTCTGAGAACTAGGCGAAATGCAATTTTTTTGATCTGTCTGTGCCCAGTCTCCATGCCCAATGTCAATGACAACAAATAACAGCTCTTCGTTTGCCCACTATCAATGTGCAACACCAATGATAAATCTGATCAGGTACATCTCTCTGTGCCCACAATGAATGTAGCATCATGAGCGAATGACTATATAATACTATACATCTCTAGATTCAATAGCTTTCCTCTGGATCTCTGGGAAAGTAGATGTCCTAGATTTTTTGTATTTTCATTGAAGGACAGCTTTTGACAGAAACACTTACATACATACTTATAGCTTTTTTAAAATACCATGACTATTTCCAGAGATCCAGAGGAAAGCTTTTGAAATGAAAGCTTTTTATTTTTTCACAGAAGTGATCAGATCCAGAGGGAACCTTTTGAATTAGAAGCTTGTACATATAGCAGTTTTAATATCGCAATGAGTATTCCAAGGGATTACTTTAAACAAATACTATCTACTCAAAAACATAGTTTTTGTCTTATTCCCAGCACTCCTAGGGCAAAAAACACTGTAAAATATAGGGTTGTGTAACATGTGTGTTCTTAAACTGACTAAACTAGAATTAAAATAGAATTAGGCAAACTTAAATTAGAAGATTTCAATCAAGATCCTTTTTGCATTGATTGTGGAAATTGCTGTTTATTAGATATTAGATTGCAATAAAAATCCGTTCCAAGTTCTCTTAAAAACTCATTGTGGAAACTAGTTCTTACAATTATATGTTAGTTAAAATCCTTTTCAAAGTTAGTGGTGGCTTTGATTTAATATCAGATTGTGTTTAAGATCGATTTAAGATTAATTGTGGAAATTGTGATGCTTAACTAACTTGAATTGTTTTTGTATCTGTGTGCTCCCCATTACAAGGCAACATCAAATAAAAGGACTTTAACTAACATCCAAGTATAAGAATTGATTCCCACCATTAACTGTTAACTGAAAATTCATGTCCACAATCAGTTCTAAAAGGGTCTTGATTGATATCCAATACACAAGCAATTCCCACAATGATTTTGAAAAGGACTTTAATTGACATTTAAGTAATGACTAATTTCTACAATGAAATATAACAGGTTTTTAATTGAAATCTAATTCAAAATCAATTGCCACAATGATCTTGAAAAGGAATTTAATCGAAGTTGAATTACACATTCATTTTTCTATAATTAATCTTGAAGAAATGTTAATTGAAATCTTCTTAAAATCAATTTCCCCAATGATTTTGAAATGATATAAGTGAAACTTAGTTTGTAAAAAAAATCCACACTTAATCTTAACCACATGTCTAATAGAAATCTAATGAGAAATCAACTTCCACCAATAATTCTGAAAGCGTTTTAATAGAAGTCTAATACCAAAATCAATTGAAATCCAATTAGAATCAAATTCCACCGTTAAACTTAAATGAAGCAAAACACTGTGTTTTACAGTGATTTTTGGCTACAACCTCTCCAAAATTGAGGTGTTGAGCTATTTTTTGATCAATTTTGTGAGATCCAAGCCTATCCCAATTTAGAGGGAATACCAAGAAAACAATAAACCAAAAAAAAACAAAAAACAAACAAAAAAAACAATGTTTGACACAAAATGCAGCCAACATCCAAAAACCAATAGTGACCCGATTTTGACTCAAACATTGTTTTTTTTGTTTTTTTGGTTTATTGGTTTTTGGTTTTTTGGTATTCCCTCTAAATTGGGATAGGCTTGGATCTCACAAAATTGATCAAAAAATAGCTCAAAACTTCAGTTTTGGAGAAGATGGTGCAAGAAATCACTGTAAAACACAGTGTTGTTGCATCATTTTTTGCATGAAAAACATCTCCCAGGAGCACCCGTTCTGTTTTCTTTTGGGTTGGGTCGTGGCAGTCCATGGGTCATTTGTGTCGTGGTAGACTGTGTGGAGACCAGTCACCAGTGGAGCCATGTAGTGATGCCATGACCCACAGTGATGGGATAGTTGTTTGATGTTTTTGTGTATCATTCTTGTTTGGTTTGGGTGTTTATGAAAGATAATCGGAAATATCGGAATTTCTGTTGACTTGGTCCTTTGGCAACCACAGCAAAAAGCATTGCAACACGTGCGCCTGAGGCTCTCTCCATTTGTGCTTGCAGCCTGCTGAGCGCGGGTTGCAATTGGACAGTGGAGCCTTGCTTCAAGAGGTTAGAGATCGGACGGCGCGTTGCCGGCTCACCTCACCGTAGACTTGGGCATCCAGGCACCCAACTCTTAGGGCAGGACACCTTCTCAGGTCACTTCCTGGTAGCTGGAGGTTCTTTCCCTTGTGTTTGTACATGTTTGTACTAATATGCTCGTGATGACCACGATCTGGCAACCATGCACGCATGGTCACTTGGGTACCCTGTTTGGATGCTTTTGAAAAAGGCGTTGGTCTCAAACCAAACTAGCCCTTTGCGCAAGGAAAGAAAAAAGCAGCAGAAACTTGTGGGAACGGTGCATCAAGCTCCAAGCTCCAAGCTCCAAACCAGAACAGTGGTGCTCACTGGAGTTAGGTTCATCTGAGAAAAAACATGGTGCTCATCTTCGGTGACTTTGTCCGCTCAGGAGGGAGGCCTATGCTTTGCGCCAGCATCAGGGCCGACAGGTGTCACGCGATACATCGGTCGAAGGCTTTTGAAAACGAGTCTACAATGAAAACGAGTGACTAGGAACAAGGACGCTACGAACGGGGCTCCTGGCCTTACTACTAGGAGCAAGAAGCTACTAGGAACAACCCTAGTTAGCAGCAACCCTTCACCACATTTTTGGCTGTGACCTCCAAGAAGCCAAGAACCTTATGCAGCAGAGTTTGAGAAGCTACCAGAAGTTGATGGGTTCTATACTTCGAAGCCATTGGAAGACCCAAGAAGTACTCAGGTTGGCAGGCCCATCTCCAACAATTGACACTCCACACTACCCGGCCAAAAACGCAACGTGTTCACACTTGAGAAACCCCAGTTTTCATTTAGGTCTGTGGGTCTACGGTCTACGGCCCATGGGTTCTGAGAGAGAAAGGGTCAGTCCAGGTGTGCCTTGTTCCCTTTGCCGGATCCCCAGCTGCGAGGACAGGATACCAGCACAGCCTCACGCCCAGCATGCGCACGGCCTCAGCCTCAGGCCCCTTTGCGAGTGAGAGCTGCCCGATGCCACGGATTACCAGAATCAGCCCATACTTTGGTGCGGATGCTCAGTAAGTCAAGCTCAGTAAGTCAGCTAGGAGGGTGGTTTTTCATGAGTTGTTGGGGCGCAAAAAAAGCAAGGACAATTGCTGATCAAGCCGCTTCTTCCCATGAAAAACATGGAAAGTCTAATTAAAGTTTCATCAAAGTGAGCCTTTTCTACATTCTATGACTTCCCCAGAAAGCGAGTCTCGCTGTAGGAATGTAGAAATTTATGCAAAAACTCTTGAACACACATCGTATCCCTGAAAGACGATTGACAGAAGAGCAACAGCAAACACCATGAGAATAGCGGTAAACAAACAAACAAACAACTTCAAACAAACAAACAAAGAATCCAGGCAATCATAGGCAAAGGTATGCAAAAGCATGAAAGAAATATCAAGCAAGTTTGGTGAAGGTGGGAAGTTGGAAGCATTCAACCTTGAACTGGGCATGTTCAGGTGCAGACATGGGCTGGAACTCCAATTACGACATCAACCTGACCTTTGCCGCTCGATTAGAGTTGAGTGGTTTTGTTCTCATCCACTTGCGGATTGACTGGGTCATGTCTTTGCAACTTCAAAAGTGGCCGCTGGAGAACTTCGGCAGGAATTTCCTGTCCTCGGGCACGTGCATTCAACGTTCGTTGGTTTGCACCGGGGACCTTCCTTCTAACAAAAAGCTACTAGTAGCGACTAGGGCATTGCTACATAGGGCATTGCTACATATCGCTACTAGTAAGAAGCGACTAGGGCATCGCTACTAGTAACCAAGATTAACCAAGGGCAAAAACTATTAAGAAGCTGCAAGCCTTGGAGCTGGATTTTGCGCCACCTGGACCTGGACCTGGACGACCAACTGGTGGGCTCATGATGCAAAAAGGAGAAGAAACGGCCGTCGGGTTCCTTTCATCTGAACGAAGCCACCGGTGTTTCTCCCGGAGTTTCACGCCGATGAGCCATGATGAGCCATGGTCCGTCCTGATCAGAGGATAGAGAGGATCTTGCCTGTGATCGACTGCCGGATCGTGACCTGCAGTACTCAGACAGTCCACTACTATCCACTACTCAGAGAAAAACCACGACGCCGGAAGACATAGGTTGGCCCGAAAGACCGGAGACTCGTCTTCCGAAACGCCATGCGTGAAACGAACACACGAGGCCGCTGAGCCGCCACAGAGCCACCCATTGTTCGGTGTCGTGTTTCGGTGGTGAGACGTGCGCTACGAGAAACGTTCGGAATAGGAATGGGAATGACAAAGAAAAGTGCTGAGCCAGGCCAAACAAGGCAATGCTTATTGAGAGTTGTGTTTGATGATTTGGCTGTGGGTCAAAACGCGGAACCTCAAAGAATGGTAGGTTTTCACCGTGGTCCCCCAAAACGCTATGCCGCACAGCCATGCAAGCGACCGTGCAAGGATCAGCCAGTGCGATATCCACATCCGACCGATGCAGTGCAAGGTGAGATGTCCGACACTTAACACCCGAGCACTGAGACTTCCAGAATCCATTGGTAGAAGGACCACAAAGTGTCAGAAGAAGCTAGTAACAACTCAAAGTGCTGGTATGTGTGCTTGGCGTTCGAGTTTGATCAGTTTTGGCATATATGATTAATATATAATAGTAGTAGGCGGAGCCCCCGTGAATTGTAGGTTGCCAGGGAACTATCACTCTTCCTGTTGCTCCAAGCTCGCAATGAATTGCACCCCTTCCCCAGAAGAAATGAAAGGTTATGAAGCTCTTTCAATCCCAGTTAAAGCTCCCTTTTGCCTGGCCAAAGATAAGCCAAAAAAACAATATGGCCCTCTGAATAACCTCGCGGACTGGAAATTGGACACCAAAAAGCTCAAGTTGTTCTTCATGCCTACCTGTTTTGATGCTTCTTGATCGCTGCCTGAGGCTTCTGGGCTGCAGACTTGAGGCCGCAACTCCTAACGAACATCAGCCCGTTGGGTTTCGCTTGCTGCGTTTCGACACGTTGGAAAACACGCCTTGGACGCCAGGACGGTCAGTTCTTGCCACCCTTGGCACCGACCAATCGGCGGGCGAGCTTTGTGATTCAGGTCGGGATTTGTGGAGCTGGATGTTTCTCATTGAGCAGTAAGCAAGCCGCTTTTTGTTTGCTTTTGAAGGCAGAATCTGGTGTCAAAGGATGAAACAGCTGGTTTGGACTTGTGAAGCTCCCCCCAAAAAATAGGGCCCAGATACCAAAGATGTGTTTCACACCAGGCATGGCGGAGTGTTTCTGGAGTTGGCGAGGAAAACGATGTTTTTGCTTGTGGCTACTGAGCGGCTACTGTAGAGTCGCTGTTCTCTCAAGAGTCTTGAGCTGCTGAAGAAGCCATTTGTCCTGCCAGTTTCCTGCGAGCAAACGGGTGATGCTCAGCGATCGTGTAGTGCAACTGTCATTAGGCGATGGGAGTTTGTTGTGCGCTTTTTTCGTGAAGATATATATATATACACATATATGGACCTTAGCTCGGGTCTTGAAGTCAGTCTTGAAGAGTGAGGTTTTTCTGCATTTTTCTGACTGGTTGGTACTTGACTGTGCTCATGAACCATTGTATACCATTGTGCATCTCCTTCTCCGGTTGTTTCTCCTGTGGTGCGGTGAATTGGTTTGTAGTCCTCCCTTTGCAGGTTCGGAGGAGTTTTGGTCCGGTCAGAAGCCAAGGGTCGCAGTGAAACGGGGCAGAAGCTTCCACTTCCGGTCAGCATGGAAGTGGGAGGGCTCAACGACCTTCAAACGGGCCGTAGACTGGGCAGAACAAACTCCGGCAATGAAGCCATGTCATGTGTGGCTCATGACACCCGGAACGCGCCCGGAACCTCACCCTAATAGGTTGACCGGTAGTCTGTTCATTCTCGGTGGGTCAAAACCCAGAAGGTCCCCCCTGGTAGGTTGACCTCGCATCACGGCGATTCGGTCGACAAGGCTATGAATGCATGCTCAACATCACACGGGGTGCGATGGTCTGCCACTGAGCCCGTGAATGGACACGTGTCTGACACAAGGGATACACCCTCCAACAGAGGTTGAAGGACCGTATAGAGTATCCCATAGGTACCCCAGTAGGGCGGGCCCTATAAGGTCACTCAACCTCTCTTGGCTGTTTCATTCCAAAGAATGCTGAAGGCAAGGTTTGTCAAGCAGATGCAGCACAGGTGTTTGATAACGCCTTTCTTTGACCGACCAATCGTTTGCATCCGAAGGTGGTGATGAAAACGCAAGCTGTTCAGGTGTAGAATTGCCCATGTTCGTCTCACCAAGAAACCGCCGCCGGCGGTGTTTGTTTGGATGAACCACAGTCCTTCCTTTTCGGCGGTTCCACCAGTCCACCGACTGTTTCGACCAAAGGTGGCAATCCAGGACTCGGTCCCCTGCCTGGAGACCATGAAGCATGTGGTTCGGAGACCCGGAGCATGAAGCAGATTCTGATGTTCTTGGCAGAAATACATAGAGAGAGAGAGAGACGGAGAAGGAGAGAAAGAGAGAGAGAGAGAGAGAAAAAAAAACAAAGCATAAAAGAGAATAACAGGCTACAAAAGAGATGTATTTAGGTCCAAAACGCATGATTTACATTGTTTTTTCTAGAGCTTCGATGGTGGGTCTTTGATGTTTGCTGCTGCTGCGCATGGCGCGGACGGGTGGAAAGAGAAAGAAAAAGCAGGAGAATGGCCATGGCAACAAATGGCCTCTTCCTTTTTTCTGCATTCCAATTCTATGACTCCTTACCTTGGGACCTTCAAGCGCAGGGATTCCAGCGTCAAAGTGCGCTGTACAAATCTGCACAAGTGGCACTGGCACTCTTGGTCGGAGCGAACACTCGCCGGCCAACACGCGGCTCCTCCCGCAGGTGTTCATACGTCCCAGCCTCGGTCGGATGATGAATCAGGGTAGTTTCCAGCGTGGTGATTAGTTTGGAGGGTGAACAAATCCAGATGATGAGTGCACTGCCCACTTTTGTGGTAACACGGTAAGACCATACGTAGTCATACAAACCAACAAAAAGAGTCGATCGAAGTACTGCAGTACAAAGCCGCAGGGCGATGGGATTGCGAGCCACATGGTTTGTTTCATCTCAGCCTGTTCCTCTGCTCTCTTCGTGCTTCGCAACCGCCGCATTCGCCCGGCTGAGGCGACAACGTGGCACCCTCTCCCGTGCAATTCGTCCCTCGCACCAGCGAGCTCAACGTGGCCCTCGACCTTTCAGTGGCGTGGCACGTGACACGTGGTAGCACGATGTAGCACGGGGTTTCGAGCGAGCACTGTAGAGCCCGACATGGAATGTGGAGCACCAATATCCCAAGACCCAAAGAGACCGATGGGATATCGCGATTCACCAGCACCGAGCACACCTTCGAGAGCGGAAATTGGGTGACACCGGGTACTCAGGTGGCCACAGTGACTCTCACCGAGCCATGGTTCCTCATGGCCCAAGAAGCGGAACTCTGGAAATTGGACGTCAACGCTGGACCGAATGAGTACACCTTGGCGACTGGGCGGAAGTGAAGCACTGTCCATGTTTGCAATCCTCTAGACTTACTGTAACCATTTGAAAGCATCTGAAACTTTGATCCGCAAAGCTGTGCACACTTACACGCTAACCACTGCCGCACGAGATGGACTTCGCAATTCATTGAAGTCCGAGGTTCGGAAGTTGCCATGGCCTAAGTCCTTTTAGCTGTTTGTTGTTCTATTCTTTTGTATTCTTGCTTTGTCCATCTTTTTCCGTTATTTTTAGCCTGCTCCTACTGAATTAGATAGGCGCCTACCTACTTAATTAAGTAAGGGCGACTAGTTAGCTCCTATAGCTATACTTGGACACTACGTAGTAACTGGACACAGGATAGCTCACTTCTTCAAGGAAGCTCCCCCGCCTGCACTAATGATTTGGAAACTTCACAAACGGTTGCATTTTGTTGTCGCAAGTTGCGCCTGACCAAGGCCCCTCCAGATGTCAGAGTCAGGAAACTTGGTCGTGCCGTCCTCAGAGGTCTTGTTCAAAGACTTGGTTGATCGTCTCCTCGCTTTTTTTGAGCAAGAGAAGCCGATCTTTTCTTCTGCGATCTCTGAAGTTATCTGAAGTTGTTAGTTTGTCCAGCTACATGCCCCAGCTTGCTGGCTAGGCTTCCAGTGGATTCAGTTGATGGACATCAGTCACAATTTAGATGGCTGATCTGTTCAGGAGCAGCTGCTCATTCGCTTCGGCACAACGCCACTGGATCCTGACACAGTGCCCCTTGTCGAAACCTGTCAATGTGTGGCACAATTTTCTAGGAAAGGGCAGAAAAGGAAGACACTGGCAGTACGTAGATCATTCTTTCTTGTCTCCTTTCTTTATATACATACTTGCCTTGGTCTTTTGATTCTGCCTTTAAGCTTTTAGGCAGTACTTTCATTATGTTATTTGTTTCTTCTATGTTTCCATCTTCAAAGGCTGTGTTTTTACTCTTGCGCTTGCCAAAACCTCATGCTCATCCCCAAAGGTTGTATCCACAAACACTCGTTCGTAATGCCTCCAACGAGGCATGTCATGAAGTCATGCTGTTCTTCCGGGTTGCCGAGTTGAGGTTTTCCATTCGAGTGCCTCCAGGCCGGCGGGCCTGGCAGTGTATTTTATGGGGCGTCCGTTTCTTCGCTCAGTTGGCAAGAATTCAGACATGACCGAAGGCAGAGGAGACTAATCTTCAAGACTGTTCCTGTCACCATGTGTTCCTAGGACTCTATGAGTTGTGGGGCACTCTTTGCCAAGGACCTATGATAGCTGCATCCTTTACAGTATGAGTGCTCCTTGAATAACACTTCTCGGATTTGAGCGAAACAACCCTGTGACATTCTGAACTCAACTTTCATCGCTTTTGAATAGAGCGTTTCGGTTTGTGGACACCCTTCAGCCGTGTGTCGGCCACCGTTTGTCGCCGAGCTGTTCTGTGCCGAACTCCAGACGACCGGCAGTTTCATCAGCATGGATTTCAAGTTTGTGAATAGAGTGGAGGCTACCATTGAAATCCATAGACCCCATTTAGAGTGGAGGCTACCATTGCTACGTCCCTCTTAGACCCCTCTGAAAGATCTCATGCCTTTCCATTCGAAAACACTTGGAATGCAGTGATGAGCTGGTCGAAACCCTCATTTGCAATAGCTTACCCCGAAGTAGCTTGGTTTCATGAGGCTGGGAATTCGCTCTTAGTCAACCCTGGTAGATTGTCCTTCCTGGTATTTCCTGGTAGTCTATTCTGTTCATCCACTCGGTGGAAAAAGACCAGCTACTAGTAGCTCCTAACAAGGGCATTTCTACCAGTAGCACGAAGAATTCGGCACCTTTCTCAGAGACGTCCCGCTTGGTTGATCCATCCGGTCGAGGTGCCTTGATCGACCGCTCGAACAACCCCTTCGCCGGCATTGAGGTGGGCGACCGAATGGATCAATAAAGAAGATGCAAAAAAAAGATTAAAAACGAACAAGAATAGACAGCATTGGAACATACAGATTCACATACACTCCAAAGAAACCATGTTCTTCGCTAAAAGATGCTCAAATGATGTTTTGTAGCCGTGTCCGGCCATGTCCCAAAGTGCTTGAAGGGCCGAGTCAAGAACGCTCAATCCTCGCCGACCCCCAAAACCCTTCAAAGTGCAACCACCGGACGCCTTCAAGCCAAGAAAGAAGCCGGATGCGTCCGGGCCTGCCAAGTCCTGTGTTTGTGTCAGCTCCCAAGGAGTCGGGCCTCCGCCGGTCCGGTCCAGACTCCTCTCCCAGCGCAGGTCACGGACTGGTCCTTCCGAACGGCCGTGGCGGTGGGGCATCGGTCCTAGAGTAAGATGGTCGGTGCGCAGAGAGGAGCACCGGGTCGCTGCGCCAAAAACCGAAGCAAAAAGGAGGAGAACCTATGTTTTGTGTGGCCGATGTGTTTTGAGTTGCCGCTTTCGGGCAACTAACATCCATTTTGGACGTTGACCATTTAAGGGTGGTGGGTGGAGAAGAAGAAGAAGGCCTTTCAGCAAGTGCGATCACAGGCGCAGCTATTCGGCCATAGACCTGTGTGGCAGCCGTGTGTGTGTGTTGAACAAAGTCTCCGCAGCCGTGTTTCAGCAGGAGGTTAGAAGGGATAATCGTTTTGGCGTGAAGCAAATAGATGCACCTCCAACCTAGTAGCGATGGCCTCCAACCTAATAGCGAACAGACAAGTTTTAAATGGTTTTAAGAAGTTTTAAATGGTTTTAAGTTTTGACAGATGAATTGTTTTGGCGTGAAGCAAAAAGATGCAACATGGCGAAATGAGATGTTTTGTTTTCGTATTTTCGCGGCCAGGCATTGTGGTGGGAGCGCTCGCACTGGTTGGGAAACGTGGCTAATTTTTGCATCGAGCTTTGCAACGTACTGCTCTTCAAAAGAGCGATTCCTTCAAAAAGATATTGTGTTTGTTTTGCTTCTTTGAAAGCTTGCTGCAAGTGCTCTAGGCCTCAGCAGTAGTATAGCTCAACAAGTTTCTTTTACACAGATCCTCAGGATAATCTTGCTATGCTTTTGCATCCAGCGCTACAAGATCATGGCACAGTTCGAAGCACTGCTGCATTTATCCCCAAACATGCCAAAACTGTTCGTGCTTGGTCAGAGGAACGACTAGACCGCATGCATCAAACACACATGTGTATGTGTATATATATATATATGCTAGCCCCCAAAAAGAAAACCCACCTAGGCCCTGGATGCATTCATTGGAAACATGGATGTGTACCATGCAAAACTGCTTTTGGGGGTACCATATATATATATATATGGACTTATGTGTTCCCCCACATCATGGCGTCCCGCGTCGGAGTCCCTCGTGATGTTGGAACCGCAAGCGTGACGTGGACGTTCGTGTATCATCTTCGTACCGACCTTACAGACCGCCCCCCAGGCGGCGGGGAATCCACAGAAAAGGTCGAAAAAAGAGGAAAGAAAACGGTGTCCATCCTGCATCATCCTGCCATCCTGTTTGCTGATCTTTTCCTTCTGACGGTCTGCATTCCTGTTCTGAATCGGCTTCTTTCAGAAAACGACGGCTGTCAGGATCGCAGAGTGAAGCCAATGGAGGGGACGAGCACGCCGAAGGCACGACGTTCTCGATTCACCTTTCTGCTTTTGAGCCGTTCTCAAAAGTGGGGAAGCACATGGAAGCGGTTGGGGGAAGTTTGGAGACATGAAAAGACCCGCCAAGAATGTCCGACATGTTCCCTTTCGTGATTGCTTCAGGCGTCGCAAGTCTCAGCCCTTCAAAACGATTCTGCCGCTTCTCCGCAATCGAAACCAAGGGAAAGTCCTTTCTCAATACACGAAAAACAGCGGAACCCACTGAACTTGGGCTTCCAACAAACGTCGGCCAGTTCGAACTGTTGCGTCATGCTGATAGAGTCATCCACCAAATACTGTGGAAAGCAAACTTAAAGTTTGTTGAAAATCACGTGTGAAGGGTTCTATTGCTTTTGGGATTGTAGATTGAAGAGCTTTGTTTAGGCGAAGCGACTTCAAAGCATGCACATCCCAGGAACTCCTGCCCAGCAATGAGAAGTATTGGGAAAAGGCTTTGGTACGGACGAAGGTCCTGCAGCCTGCAGAGTGAAGAGGTTGTAAGAAAGGAACTGAAAGAGAAGCGTCCAATGCAAACAAGGCAAGTAGTAGCTTCCTCCTAGCTTCCTTGCATGTAGTTATGCCTTCCTTTGGTGGGCTTGGCCCATGTAGTCATGGATCTCAGACTATTGCCCAGACCTTGCTGGAACGTACCGAACTTGCTGGGAAAAGGAACTCAGCAGCCAGGGAAGGGAGGAAAGAAAGGAAGAAAACGGAAGACCGTACTGGGTGTAGCTGCTAGCTACTTGGCTGCGCCAGGAATTGCCAGGATCGAGTGACAATGTGGTGGATGCTCTGGAGGTGACGACATACACCTCACAACGTAGCTAATTGTTTTTCTTTCCGTAGCTAATAAGCTAATCTCATTTCTATGTTCTCCTTTGCTCCTTTCTTTCCTTAGACCTTTTGGCCGTTCTCTCTTTTCTTTTTTCACCATATCTTTGTGTGGGATTCTTACTTGGATTTGCATCCCCTCGTCCGCCCGTTGCCCGCCCACCCGCCCGCCCTCACTCACTCTCACTCCACTCTCACTCACTTGCACTTTCACTTACCCGCACTCTCTCATTGCGCTTTGCTTGCTCCCAAGAATATGGGAGGTTGTGCTGGCGCGCGCGTGTGTGTGTGTGTGTGTGTGTGTGTCGGCTTGGGGTTTGGGCGCTCTCACCTTGTGTTTCCTTGCGGTGTGCTTGCTAGCAGAGACAGCTGCGTGTTCGGCTCAACCAAGCAAGCTTGGACTCCTTTGTGTACACAACACTGGAAGGAGTTAGTGTTCGACCCAAGTGTGCACCAAAATATGTGGAGGCTGTTGGAAGCAGAAGCACAGATGGGGCTTCCAGGGGTCGGAGGGGGCAGCTAAAAAAAGCTGCATGTGACAGAGCTCGGTTTTTTAATGTCATGGACTTCTACCAGGGTTACTTGCGATTGCCTGCTACCTTTCGTTCACCCCCTCCTCTCTCAAGTCCAAGCAAACAAATGTGGCACGCTTTTCACTGAAACAGATTGGCCGCTTCAAAAAACTTAAGACGAAGTGCAAGTGCAAAGCGAAGTGGCTCGATGACGTCCGGTGGCTAGAGGCAAGCGAAGTGGTTCGGGATCAATGGTTGCAGTATGCTGAGTCGGGACCATCGGTTTTAGCTGGCGCAAACGTAACTTTGAGGCTCTGGAAGTGACAAGAAAGCTAAACAAATTCCACAGCTCTCAAGCTTCAAGCCGCTGCGGCGTGCCCAGAAAAAATATATAACATGGAGGGAGGCCTTCGTGGCAGACGCCAAGGGGTGTGGATCAGTTTACTGATGTGGCAGAGTGTGTTTGTAGCGATGTTAGAGTTGATCAATGTCCGTCGCCCCCGACGAATTCAAGGCATTTCGCAGGTTTTAGCTCTATGGTCTTTTTCGGTCATTATCTCCATCACATACAACATCAGAAGCTATATCAGACAGCGCGTCGACCGGGGTTCGCACACTTTAGCTCTGTGGTTCTCTTTTGGTCATTATCTCCATCAGAAATAATTCAAACGTTATATTAGACAGCGCGTCGCTCGGGGGCTCGCACGCTTTAGCTCTATGGTTCTCTTCTGTCACTATTTCCATCAGAGACAACAATATCAGAAGTTATATCGCACAGTGTGTCGCATGGGGTTCGCAAACTTTCGCTCCATGGATCTGTTTTGTCTTTGTCTACATCAAATACACTGCCAGAGGTTGGGTATATCAGTGCAGGCGTTCGTTTACACGTTCCTACGTTTTTGTTCGACTTCTGTCTAATTTGCTCGAGAGCGCGCATACCTTCCTCTTGTTTCATGTTGTCTATATATATATATAGGTTTGAATTTCCTCATCAGCTTGCTTTGTTCTGTTTCATTAGTTCTTATTCTTTTTCTGTCTTTTCCACGGGCTCTAGGAGTTCAAGGGTGAGCAGCCTTCAGCTCTATGGTTCTCCAGATGCAAGAATGTCAGAAGTTATATCGCACAGTGTGTCGGGGGGTTCGCAAACGTTCGCTCCATGGTTCTGCTTTGATTCAGTCTACTTGGTTCTAGGGCGAGGCGTCACTGCCGGCGTCGCGACAGCTCGCGTTCCTACTCACGGGCTCAGCGGTCTTCAACGGTCTTCAACGGTCCATGGTTCTGCTTTGCACCAGTCTACCTTAAGTACAATGTCAGAAGTTGTGTCAGTCGAATCGCTTCCGTGTTCCTACTCATGGGCCTGTGTAGCCCAACAGACTTATCGGTTTCAAGGGTCTTTGCCACCTTTACCTCGATGCTTCATACTTCCTAAACATCACGCATCAAGAGATCGAAACTGACGCCTTGAGCATCAAACGATCATGGTTATACTATGTTGTACTGCCTACTGCATGTGCTGTTCATATCACATCATGTGCTGCTCTTATCACGCCTGGCCACCTCCATACCACCCACGGTCGGACCTGGCCCAAAAAACGGCCCGACCCCACAAGACTTGAGCTTTTAACGCGCCGGCGCGAGGCATGTACCTTTTTGGGGCCACCTGACTAGCCTGTGTCTCAGGTGGACCGTACGACGCACACGTATCTATACTTACGGAGTGTTTCTATAGGACGTAAGCCAAGCAATTGTTCCATGGATGAAGATGCAACCTGGCAGCGCAAGAAATGGCTTGGGTGAGTGATATACGCTACATTGATGACTGATTTGCAACGGAATGAAAAGGTTGTTGTGGATGGTGCAAGTTGAAGAGTTTGCTGGCCTTGTCAACAAGCGCCGCGCTGACCACCACCCATGTGTTTGGGCGGCGTTGGCAATCAACTTTGTAAGCAGCCAAAGTGTGAAAAGGGTCATCATGAGCTCTTTACATGAAGGTGTCTAACTCATTCTTCTTGCCAGTCACAGTCACATTCCCACGCTCACTTCCACTCATCCGCTGAGCTGTCATTCCTGTTCCTTCCGCTTTGCCTCTACTTAGCTACCTATAAACACAAAGGCTTCGCACGTGTTGGTGATCCGGTCCGTTTGTTTTAACTGCGCTCACCTAAGCGGACACTCCAAGCCCAAGCGCCCCAGCTGTGTCCTCAGGACTTGCCATTGACATTGCCTGGAGAAGTGAAGTCAAACAGGCAAGGAGAGGCATAGTTTTTGGATGGGTACTTTAGCATTTTAGCATATTTGCTGGGTTTCCACAAACCATTTTACGGCTGCCTGGGGTCATGGAGGAGGGACGTGCCAAGAACGTGTTTCACTGCGGCTTTGTCAGGCGTCCTTCCAATGCGACGGGCAGCGCAAGCATTTCAAATCAAAGGCTGGGTTGCTGCGGTTCTCATTTTGGTGTCACTTGAGCAAGTTGAAGGGCACATTTGTCAGGCGGCCATCCAATGCCAGTGCTGGCCACCCTTCGAATCAGAGGAGAAGTTGTTTTGGGACCAATCAACAATTTTGGCTGTGGGGCTTTGGCAGGCGCCCATCAAATGCCCCTGCTGGATTGCCAACAAATCAGAGGCGCGCCTTTCTTTTTGAGAACACGTCGATTTTGTTGTGGCTCGACGATCCACCCCACCTACTGATCGACCCAACAACATGTGAAACTGCAGCTTGCTCGGTCCATGTAGTTGAAGCACAGCTACATCCGCACTTAAGACTTAAACAAAGCTAGGCTGGAGATTTGCGATGCAGGCGACCTTCCAATGCCAGCGCCGATCATCCTTCAAACCAAAGGCAAAGTGTCTTGTGGCAAGACTTTTCGACCTTCCTTTTTCATTAGACCTTGGTCTCTATTGTGGTTTGGCTCTTCTGACTGTGTTTGCTTGATCGTAGATAGACCTGAGGAACCCATTTTCTGCTGCAGGCAGGGTTTTCTTTTGGCCTGTGGTGAACTGAAGTGGCAGGCGGCCATCCAATGCAAGCGCGGGGGGGAGGCTCGTTCGTGTTGGTTCTTGTCCCAAGGCACCCTGGATTTTCTCCAACACGTCTCTCAACAATTTGACGAAAAAGCAGACATATCCTTCAGATCAAACCGAAAAGGCAAAAGTTGCTTTTTGCTAAAGTCGGCTGGTGAAAGAGCTGAAAACACAGCTGCCGGCAGACGCCCTTCCAGCCTTGTTGAGCCCTCAAATCAGAGGCCGGAATCCCACTGTCGAGTTTGAGTTTGACCAACAGAGACGAAGTCAAACAAGTCCTCTCAATGATTGTGTTTCAGAAGAACCGCATCCACTTGTGCACTGAAAGGAATTAGATGGAAGGTCTGCAAGTCACCCAATACTTCTTTCTTACAGGCATGGGTCGAAGCACAGTGCCGGAGGTGGCAGCAGGTTGGGACACAGGGGAGAGAGGTCAACTCGGGAACGGCTTTGGACGTGAACGCAAGGTAGTGGAATGCTCAGCTGTCCACTCCAGTGTCCAAGCAGTATGCTGCAGTATGCTTCACTGGCATGTGTCACGCCTGACATGTACAGATGACGCGGCATGCTATGCATGGTTTCTTTGGTGACACGCCGAAGCTCAAACACTCTTTCTTGCATTGCACGCCCAGGAGCTTGGGCATTCAACCCGACGGAAGAAGCTGGGAAAAGAAATTCAGACACCACATGTGACAATGGTTGACCTATAAGCTGAAGTAATGAAATGTGCCCAAAACGATGGCAAACTAGATCTGTCAGGAGCCCAAACCTTGCCTAAGTGCGTTCATGTGTTCCTGACAGTGCTTGTTGGTGCAGCAGTGGTGGTAGTGGTGAAGGGATTCAGCAACACTTAGTGGGTTACAACATGAAAAGTGCGACCAATCATGAACTGCATGTATTTGGTTCTGAATACTTGTTGCGGCCCATGTCGAGCTTTGGAAATGATGCTGTTTAGGTGTGGAGCGGCAGTATTCTTATTGATTCTTGTTTTGAAGAGTCCTTTTCTTTTGAAACCAACGAGCATTTCAGCCACACCTTATCCAAGGTGTTGGCGTTGGCAGCAGAAGCTTGGGTGTTCCACACCAGGTGCAATTCTCTCTTGTGTCCAAGAGAAGATCATGTAACTGCACTGCTTGGAGTGTCGAGTTATATGTTTTTTGTGCGTAAATCAATTGGGCCGTGAGTGCAATGACCTAGGGTAGAAATGGCAGGCTTTGACTCCAACGTCGAAAGGTAAGTCTATGAGCAATCTACAATTTCCACTTCAAAATGTTAAAGGAACACAAGACATCACAAGACCAAGTCCTTCGGCAAGAAGCGAGTGTCAACACCTAACTTTCAGTGCTTCGGCGTGTGCGCGTCTTTCGGATGTCGCTGGGACAGGAGAGGAGCCGCTCTGTGGATGGCGGTGTGAGGACCAGCGTGGGTCGTGCGTTTTCGTCGGAAAGTCAACACTGAAGCTTAGAGCTTCGATGGCGCTGGCACCCAACGGGAATGGTGCCATCTACATCCATCTACTCTTAATCCAATCGAACTCGAATGAAGTTCTTTTCCGAGTGGTTTTCTCATGTTTCACCGGGTGCTTTTTCGTTGCAGTTTTGGCCAAAAACGACAGAGTCAGCTCGTGTCCAATGTTTGACAGAAGTGCCACGCCGCGACGAGTCATGTCTAACCTCGAAAAACGCTCGCTCGGAAGGAGTGAAAGCTTACCGGGGCGAACCCCCGACGAGTCCGCGAGCTTGGCAGCATCCAGGCGGAGTGAAAAGGGAGGTCGATTGGAAGAACGAGGAAAGCACATGTTGTTTTCCTTGTTCTATATTTCACTTGGATGGCCAGAGGAAGAGGAAAGCTGCAATAGTCAAAAACATGAGTTGTTTTCGCTTCCAGATCCACAGGCGAGCCATGTTGGGCGCTGGGCCTGCCACGCATGAGGCTGAGAGACAACAGGCCTTCATTTTCAGCACCTCACCATGGTCACCATGCAGTTCATGCTTTGCGCCACGAGGTTGTCAAAGCCAACAACACCTTGCCGCACACCTGCCCCAAGGCCGGCTCAGAGGATGGACTTGTTTTGATCAGACCTGCCCTTCAGATCACCCACCGCAACCTTGCCTCTAAAAATCCACAGCCGCCTAGTCGTACACTCGTTGACCCTGAAATTCAGGTTGAGCATACGACATTACATTTTACCTTCATTAGTCATTTTCACCACAATGGCTGTGGCACGGATTGAGACAAGCTATTCTTTGGGACTGGCCTGTAGATCTAGATCTGTCAGCATTGGGTTTTAGGAGCTCCCGTTGTCATATTGCACTCCAAAACAATAAAATTAGGAATTTTGAAGTGTCACCGAGGCAAATTGCGACATAACCAATGAAAGCTCTAAAAAGCGATTTCTTGCATTCAAGAATACATAAGAATGCAATTATATTCGTTCTCATCGCATCAGAAGTTGTACCATATGAACCCCTTGTAGTGAGTTCAATGTATATCCGTGCATTTGCTTTGTTGCTGCGTTGAGAGAATGTGTTCGGATTCAAAGTAGTAACAGGGCTGCTTCTTGTGGTCTCTGGTATTTTTATGAATAAAGTTATGGAAATAATAGGTAGAGTGTCGATTTCGATATTTATTATTTTTTTTAGTATTGTTTTGGAATTACGATGTGTATTTTTTTTTTTTCAAAATAACAATATATATAACTATAATTTAACTATAAATGAATTTGTATTATAGGGAAATGTTCGTTTAAGTACCATTTTCGCTTAGATTCGGTAGCTATTACGAAAGCTAGCCAATAGATTAGGTTGGGGTTGTCGATGGACGAACGAAATGAATACAAGGGGTGTGGGGGGGATGGTGACGTGGTTTGTCCGGCAGGGTAGGGCGAAGCTGGAGGCTGGTGGGGGAGAGCTAAAAAATATGAAAAAACGAGGTGGTCCGGAAAGTAATGAAAATGATTGAACATGTATGGTTTTTGGGGCGTTGTGATGCGAATAATGTAAATGACGTCGAATAATATTGTAAATTAATAAAATTAAAATCCATGACTACACATAGGTCACAAATAGAAATGATTTTAGGATATACATATGTTTCTATTGATCGTATTATTTGAAGACGTTGTCGAATTATAGATTGGGGTATTTGAAATATATACACAATTCCAGTATCATTGTCGGAGGATAAAACCATGAAATCTTAAGAACCAAGTATACTAGGGCGTGACGAACGTTGATTTTGTGGTTTTTGGGTTCTGTGGTTTTGTGGCTTTTGGGTTCTGGTATGATCTCGATTTTTGAGGTCGGACCTTATAGGATGCGGTCGGAGAGCCCTAGAAAACACAACCCCAAATGTTAGCATATAGAGCTAATTTTCGATCCTTAGGGATATAATTGTTATATGAATATAAAAATAATGAGAATAAATGTTAATATAATTAAAAATATAATACGTAATTTGATTTCCGAAATACGAATATCGATTTTCTAATCTAGAAATTCGATTTTCATGTTTTAAATCTAAATTTCGGTTTTAATTATCGTTCTTCGAATTTCGGAATTCGATTCTCGAATAAAATATAGATATTATATTATATAAAATATTCGAAATTAAATATTAAATAAATTATTTGTTTTCGCAACAATATATTTAAAAAACATATAAAAATATACAAAATAATTCGTGAAAATCATCTAATCGACAAAAAGAACAACCTGCCCCCTCCTAATAAATTCTCTATATTTACCCAACCAAATCGCCAAATATTAGCTAATAAATACAAATAATTCAATATAAATTAAAATATTAGACGACAATTGGCCCGAGAGCGAGACATGTAATTGTCTAGCATTGTCGAAAAGATGTATAGAAAGAGAGAAAGAAAGGGTGGATGTGAAGGAAAGATAGTGTGATGTGCAGGTGCGATATAGATCTGTAGATGTATGGAGGTGGAGAGGTAGATCTGTGGATGTGAGCGTGTGAAGATATACATGCACAGAGACGAAAGAAAAGATATGTAGAAAGAAAGAAAGACAGGACAGATGTGAAGGAGCGACAGTGCGGATGCGTAGATGTGATATAGATGTGCAGATGTGTGGGTGTGGTGAGGTGGAGAGGTAAATCTGCGGATGTGAGCGTGTGAAGTTGTAAATATAGAGAGGTGAGGGGGTGTAGATATAGATGCGTCGATGCAATGGCAGCGCAATGTCAACCTTAGTTGTGCAAGTACAATGCTGAAGAGATTCAAAAAGAATTGAAGAATGGACATTTCATAATGAAGTTTCCACGAACAGGGCGACCTGAGAGTAAATGACGTCACGATCATGACAAGCGACTCGTGTATTTCAAGCGAACATCGTTTGTCGTGAAGGTGAAATATACACATATTAACGTCACGATGATTCTTTTGTGGCAGCCACTGATGAGTAAGCAAAGTAGCTAAAATTTGTCAACCTCTCAAGAGAGCCGGGTGGTCGGGAGACATGACTCAGCTGCAGGGGCGCCAGAGCAGCCGCGAGAGATGACTCAGCCGCGAGAGATGACTTATCCGCATACTAAAGTTTGTACTACAAAGTCGCCAGTTCTCAGCTTCCAGCTCCACAGCTTGCTTCGCGTACTAAAGTTGTACTACAAAGTCGCCAATTCTCATCTTCCAGCTCCCCAAGATACTCCGCGTACTAAAGTTGTACTAGAAAGTCGCCAGTTCTTATTTTCCAACTCCCCAGATAGTCCGCGTACTAAAGTTGTATTACAAAGTCGCCAGTTCTCAACTTCCAGCTCCACAGACTGCTCGGCATACTACAGTTGTACTACAAAATCGCCAATCAATTCTCATCTTCCAAATCCCTAGATATTCCACGTACTAAAGTTGTACTACAACTTCGCCAATTCTCATCTTCCAGCTCCCCAGACACTCCGCGTACTAAGGTTGTATTACAAAGTCGCCAGTTCTCAGCTTCCAGCTCCACAGATTGCTCCGCGTACTAAAGTTGTATTAGAATGTCGCCAGTTCTCATCTTCCAGCTCCCCAAATACGTGCGTGCATAGGATTCATCGCTCTGTCGCCTGCATTTCGCGCACTCGATACATACGATCTCTGCAGAGGGTTGCGCCGGACAAAACCAAATCCCATTCTCGCCTGCATTTCGCGCACTCGACACGCACGATCTCGGCAGAGGGTTGCGCCCGACAAAACCAAATCGCACTCTCGCCTGCATTTCGCGCCCTCGGCACGCACGATCTCCGCAGAGGGTCGTGCCGAACAAAACCAAATCGCACTCTCGCCTGCATTTCGCGCACTCGACACACACGATCTCTGCAAAGGGTTGCGCCCGACAAAACCAAATCGCACTCTCGCCTGCATTTCGCATCCTCGATACGCACGATCTCCGTAGAGGGTTGCCCGCGACAAGGACAAATCGCACTCTCGCCTGCATTTCGCGCACTCGACACGCACGATCTCCGCAGAAGGTTGCCCGCGACCGGGACAAATCGCACTCTCGCCTGCATTTCGCGCGC
>CAXAMN010028028.1:726514-743921 GCA_963970005.1 Durusdinium trenchii
TTGCCCGCGACCGGGACAAATCGCACTCTCGCCTGCATTTCGCGCGCTCGATACGCGTGATCTCCGCAGAGGGTTGCGCCGGACCGGGACGAATCGTACTCTCGCCTGCATTTCGCGCCCCCGACACGCACGATCTTCCGCAGAGGGTTGTGTTTCGTGGCGCTCCGGCGGCACTGCCCCCGGCCTTAAGAGAGAAAAATATGAATAGCGAGAGGTGAAGATGTGTGATGTAGATGAAAGGATGTGAGGATGAGAGAGATGTAGATGTGCAGATATGAACATGAGCAGAGATGTAGATGTGTGAAGATGAAGATGAGCAGAGATGTAGATGTGAGGATGTGAAGATGAGCAGAGATGTAGACGTGCAGATGTGAATGTAGATGTGAAGATAAGCAGAGATATAGGTGAGAATGTGATTGTGCAGAGGTGAAGATGTGAAGATGTAGATGAGGTATAGTTCCACAGATGTTTTTTTTACCAAGAATCCTTCGCAGGCGCTCTCGGGAATAACAATATTAAAAAAACACTAACTATATAACCATTAAAATAACTATACGAATAGATCGAAAATATACATATAATTAATATCTAACTTAAAATAAGAGGCTTATTAATATCATACAAATTCAATATTAAATAATAAAGCTAATTTTAAAACAGTAATCGAACAAGCCGATTCTTACAAATCACGAAAGGTAGCCCTTTAGGGGGGATACCTTGGGTTTGTCTTGCGAAGCAAGTGTTGGCGCGTCCGGGTCTAATAATCCCTCCCCCCCTCCCTCGAATTGATTTCTCAATACAGAACCCCCCCCTTCTAAATTCAATTCTTTCCTGGAGAACGTCTTCGTGAACCTCTCATGATTTCAGGATAGTTGAAATCCGCTTGAACATTCAGAAAGAGTGCATATGAAATTCTAATCACGAAAGGTATTCCCCGAGGGGATATATACCTAGAGTTTGTTTTGTGAAACACGTCAATTCTCTCCTGAGGAATTTTTTCGTGAGGCTCTTATGGTTTCAGAATAGTTCAAAGCCTATGATGCTCCGATTTAATGCTCACCGATGATCTGAGCCATGGGGCAAGTTTGTTTTCCTAAGAATCTTTTTGAACATTTCGAGAGCATATGTTTGAACATTTAGAGTGCATATGAATATATATATATATACATATACGGGGATAAATCACCATGTCGAACATTGCATGTTGTTCTTGCCTCTCGCGCTCTCTTCTCTTCCCGCTGTCCTACCTTTCGTGTCTCCCTCCTCTCAAGTTAAAATAATCCGCCGACCTTGCGGATGCAAGGGAAGCGCGTGAAAGAAGGTACGAGTCCTTATGTTGTGGAGGGTCCGAGCACGGTCTTGATGTCTGAGGGCGCACTGAGCGGTTTGCGCTCACGGATGGTGATTCGCTATGAAGGGCTACAAGGCCTGCGGTGGCGGCGCCGAGTGTTCGGAGAAAGCCGTGGCGGCGCCGAGTGTTCGGGGTGGTATGCAGCCACTAGTGGAGGCTTGTTTGAGGCTGCGACCTGGCCTCCTCGAAGTTGCTTCACCAATTTCTTTTACGGCTTGTTTGAAGCTGCGCACATTGAGCGGTTTGCGCGCTCACGGATGGTGTTTCGCTGTCCAGGGCTACAGGGCCTGCGGTGGTGGCGCCGAGTGTTCGGGGAAAGCCGTGGTGGTGCCGAGTGTTTGGGGCGGTATCAAGCCACTAGTGGAGGCGTGTTTGAGGCTGCGGCCTGGTCTCCTCGAAGCTGCGTCACCAATTTCTTTTACGGCTTCCAAAAGCAACATTAGGGATTCTGGGGGCCTATTTCTAGCCCTCAAACCCCGCAAACCCTTGCCAGAGCCGGTGCAGGTCATTCTTGAAGCCTTTCGACAATGCTGTTTGCCAGGTTTCAAACCCCGCAAACCCTCCCTAGAGCCGGTGCAGATGACTCTTTAGGCCTTTCGACAACGCCCTTTCCCAGCCTGAAAACCCACAAACGCTTCCTAGAGCCGGTGCAGGTCACTCTTTGGGCGTTTCGAAAATGCCGTTTGCCAACCCTCAAACCCCGCAAACTCTCCCAGAGGCAGTGCAGGTCAATCTTTAAGCCTTTCGAAAATTGGTTGCCAGGCCTCAAACCCCGCAAACCCTCCTCAGAACCGGTGTAGATCACTCTTTAGATCTATCGAAAATGCTGTTTGCAAGGCCTCAAACCCGGCAAGCCAGGGCCGGTGCAGGGGGGGTATCACAAGCCACTAGTGGAGGCTTCTTTGAGGCTGCGGCCTGGCCTCCTCGAAGCTGCTTCACCAACTTCTTTTACGGCTTCTGAAAGCAACATGAAACATTCTGGGGGCCCGTTTGAGAGCAGAACTCTATGGGGGAAAGCCGTGGGGGTGCCGAGTATTTGGGGCGGTATCAAGCTACTACTGGAGGTTTGTTTGGAGCTGCAGCCTGGCGCCTCCTCGAAGCTGCTTCACCAATTTCTTTTGCGATTTCCGAAAGCAACGTTAGAGATTCTGGGGGCCCATTTACAGCCCTCAAAACCCGCAAACCCTTGCTAGAGCCTTGAAGCCTTTTTGCCAGGTTTCAATCCCCGCAAACCCTCCCTAGAGCCAGTGCAGGTGACTCTTTAGGCCTTTCGACAATGCCGTTTAACAGCCCTCAAACACCGCAAACTCTCACCAGAGCCGGTGCAGATCACTCTTTAGGTCTTTCGAAAATGTTATTGGCAAGGCCTCAAACCCTGCAAACCAAAGCCAGTGCAGGGGGGTATTACAAGCCACTACTGGAGGTTTCTCGAAGCCGCTTCACCAACTTCTTTTACGACTTCCGAAAGCAACCTTCGAGATTCTGGGGGCCCATTTCCAGCCCTCAAACCCCGCAAACCCCTCCCAGAGCCGGTACAGGTCACTCTTCAAGCCTTTCGGAAATGGTGATTGCCAGGTTTCAAATCCCGTAAACCCTTCCCAGAGCCGGTGCAGGTCATTCTTTAGGCCTTGTGACAATGCCGTTTGCCAGGTCTCAAACCCCACAAACCCTTCCCAGAGCCGGTGCAGGTCACTCTTGAGGTCTTTCGAAAATGCCGTTTGGCCGGCCTTAAACCCCGCAAACCCCTCCCAGAGCCGGTACAGGGCATTCTTTAAGCCTTTCGAATATGTTGGTTGCCAGGCCTCAATCACCGCAAACCCTCCCCAGAGTCGGTGCAAGTCTATTTCTTCGTTTCGTATTTGCACTCTCGAACTTGCCAGTTGTTTTTCGATCAGGATTTTCCTGTTGGCGTCTTGTGTCTGCATCGAATGCGTCCAAACAACTGCAATGACCAGACCGCAGGCCGGGCATCTGTGCAGATGCTGCCGTGTCTGCGCGCTAACCGTGCCTTCTTTGACATAAAATTGGTTCCCGCACACGAGTCGGTGATCTATTTGCACTGTCTTCACGCTACTCGCAACAGTTACTTCACAAAATGGACAACCATAGACAAACTCCTTGGCGGCAACGCGTCCGTCTTTGACACGAAAACGATGCCCGCACGCAATTCGGTGATCTCTCACGCCAATTCACACTTTCCCCACGGAGTAGTCTATCTTTGTAAATATCGATCCTATGCCTATGCGATTATGTTAATAACTTAAAATTTTGTAGCTAATATCGTTTTTCGCCCAAAGATGGATTTACGTCCACCCTGAATGACAAGCCCTAAGGACCGGGTGCGCTGCAAAATCACTTCATGATTCTAATATATAATTTTTGGAGATGTACCGAACATTATGCATTGAACACCTTAGATAAGGGTCTTTTGCTTCTTTGGGTGGGGATCTTCCTTTGGACCTTCCATTCTTTATTGAATTATATTACAAAAATTTTATGTTTGGATCTTCCTCTAAGAGCTTGTTGCAGGCCCCCAGCAAAGCATGTGGCGTATGAAACCAAAATACCACGTTACTAGTCACAATTATAATACCACGTTACGAATATATAATACGTATTTTGATGATAGAAGAAATTGCTTGTGCCAATCTTCTATTTAAAGGGCTTGGAAATTTGCCGCCGGGAAGGCTTTGAAGGGCTTTATCAACCTGTTATCTTGACGCCTTTCTTCTATTTGTCCCGGAACCCTGCCATGGGAGGAATATGCAGACTTCTATTTGAAAATATGTTTTAATATCTTCAATCCTAAATTGACGTATTATAATTTCTTAGATATTCATTGAATTTCCTAAATAATAATTCATATCTGCAAAGATGCCACCCATACGATATCGTCCCTCGAAAGCATTTCTTTCTTAATATTTCAAGACGTGAATGATATATGTTTATGACATATTGTTATAATAATTGCCTCCATCTATTTTATATGTCCAGAATCCAAATAATATCTCAAATTCCAATCCACAATATTAAGACATATATATTAATAATAATAATATATGATAGATCCAAAGATTTTAAACCCTTTTGTTTAAGAACAAAATTCCCCATTAATTTTATTAAGTAATTCCAATTCATCTTTAAAAAATATATATTCTCGTTATATTAAATAATTATACAAAACATATATATAAATTCATATAATTTCTTTTTATTAAATTTCTATAATATTTGTTTACCAATATATAAATATATCATATAAAATAAATTCTTTTATATAAATATATTTATATATTCCCATCGATCTAATAAAAAATAAAATTCATATTATAATTTTATCTAATAATAATAATAAAATTCAATTAATTCAAATAATTCCAAAATATATAAATAAATCTATCCATTTAATAAATTTTTTAGATATTTAATTTAGTCAAATTTCGCATACGTCCCTATAAGTTTAATTCAAATATTACAAATAATTATAATATATAATTATTATATTTATATATTTTTTTTTTAGTTTATTCAAATCGCAAAAAAACACGGAAAAAGTGTCGAATTCTCTTCTGTTATAAGTTATTTTTTCCATATATTCGTTTGTTCCCAGTACTAAATTGTGCCGACATTGATACCCTCTAGAATTTTTTGTTCTACCCCCATGTCAAACCCGGTGGCTGCATGGTAGCCTTTACGAGGATCATCCTAAAACCTTTTATGCAATTTTACAACACAGGCGCAGTCCGCGGCGAACATCCATCAGTGAAATTCACTACCAAATTAAAGCCCGCAGAGCGCCAATATCAACCAAGATGGCAAAAACGTAATTTCTCGTACTCATCGATTTGCTCCACTTTACCACAAAAGACAGCTTGCCAATCATCGCGGTAGATGTGGCATTGAAGAGCCTGCTTGCTCCGTTGAATGTCTGCGTTCCACAGCCCAAACCACCCATCACTGCAGCGTTCGAGATTCCACTTGGCCCTTGTCTGGTCCCGGTTGCGGTCAAGGGTGATGCCAAATAGATCAGGTTTGAAATCTTTTGCGCACAAGTACATGTTTGGTCGCAGCATGTGCTCAAAACTGTAGGTCCCGTCCATGTGTTCATGCACCCTCCGCTGCACTTGCGCTCGCTGAGGATCGGTTGACGCGCGCGCGTAGACTTCCACGCCATGAACGTCACACCAGAAGTAATGCCCTCTGAAACGCCTCGGCTCAATGTTGACAACGTCGTCTTGCATCGGCGCTTGCATTGGCGCTGGCGCCTGGGCAAGCAAAATGTGAAAGGCCGTGAAGGGCGCAAGCAAAGACATCAATGGTAGCAGCTGTGGGCTGATTTTGATCTGATGCTTGGCGCTGACCGTTGTGACGTAATCAAACTACACGACAAGGTAGTCCGAGAGCACAGCAGGAGATGACAGAAGGTAACGATAAGGTTGAAGGTTGAAGATGGTCGTAATGAGAAGGACCACCACCACCACCACCACGACGACGACGACGACGACGACGACGAGGAGGAGGAGGAGGAGGAGGGCGACGATGAAGAAGAAGAATATGATGATGATGACGATGGCGACGATGAAGAAGAATACAATGATGATGATGATGATGATGATGATGATGATGAACTGGGTGAGAATAATGCCTATTACATGGACATTGACGAAATCATGAAGCGTAGTTGTCTCTATTGAAATGTGGTGGTATGGAATCTTTGTAGTTTGTAATGCTGGGAGCTTGGAGCCAGGTTTTGATTGCAGTTGAGAAGGAACACTGTAAAATTTTGAAATCCTGAGAACTTGGAGTTCTGCAGCGTTTTAGTTGTGTTAAAAGGGAAGGCACTGCTGAATTAGCGTGAAGGTCAAAATTCTCAATGGCTTTGGTAGTGCCAGGCCTTTGGTTGGTGAAAAAGTGAATGTAGAAATGCGCCAAGAAAGAAGTAACAGTAAAAAGAAGAGAAGAGTGAATAACCGCATTAGTACAAGAAGTGCATCTATTGTACGCTAACCCCTCAGCTCCTCACTTTGCCATGTTTTTTTGATATATATGTAAGTTTCATACTTCGGTTAAAAAATAATCATGTGGTTTCCTTCTTTCCTTACCTCCTTCTCACATAGTTGAAAGATATTGCAGCTTTGGTTCTACTAAATGTAGATATGGGATACACCTTTGGAGCAAATAATCATCACAAATTCTTGACGCAGTTTGTGATTATTGAAAGATTTTCAACTCAGAGGGTGAACGTTTGGTGAAAGCTTGCATGAAACTTTCATGAAATTTTCACAGGCCATTGAAAGTTTAGTGAAACTTTCATGAAACTTTCAAGGGACGGTGAAACGTTCATGAAACTTTCCAAGCGCTATGAAACTTTCAAATTGCTAGGAAAGTGTAGGGTAACTTTACGAAACTTGCGCGCAAACTCTCAAACTTTCAGACCACGGTGAATTTTCTTGAAAGGTTCGTTAGGCAAGGGTTGTCCCACTTTAAGAATCAATAAAGATAGTTCCATGATTTTGCAAAAAGGTTGCCCGATTCCAAAAACAATAGTACTTGTGCGCGTGTGCGAAAACTTCAGCAAACACAAACATGTCCCGGGAAATTTGCTAAGAAAACCCTGACTCCAATTCAGTGAACACTCTGTCACGTAGTGGGTGAACTCTGTGTGAACTCCTACTTCAGACTCTTCAACTTAAATTCAAACCCATTCTGTGACTCAGTGAAGCCCTTTGTGAACAAACTAACCTCCCTCTCACTCAGCTTGTAAGGTTTTCACTTGAGAGCAGTTTGATGGCCGACTAGGGATTTAATTTTATCAAAGGAAGTTTAGTTTGCAAAACTTCCGTGTTACGGACACTCAACAGCTGTGAGAGATAGCGGAAGCACGAAATGCTGTATTTTTCAATAGAACCGGTGGCTTCGAACCTCGCAAGTCTAGCTCTGCCGAGCGACGGTTGCGAGACGGTTTCGGGTCATGGTCGGATCATGCTCGAATCGTCCCTGCATTGTGGTTAGAGTTTGCACTTGTCTCTTGAAGTGCAGAGTTCGTGGCAGGTGCAGCACTTTGTGAACCTGCATGTGCAGATTTCGTGGCAGGTGCAGCACTTTGTGAACTTCAAGGTGCAGATTTCGTGGCAGGCACAGCACTTTGTGAACCCTCATGTGCAGATTTCGTGGCAGGTGCAGCACTTTGTGAACCTCCAGGCGCAGATTTCGTGGCAGGCACAGCACTTTGTGAACCTCCATGTGCAGATTTCGTTGCAGGCACAGCACTTTGTGAACCTGCATGTGCAGATTTCGTGGCAGGCACAGCACTTTGTGAACTTCGAGGTGCAGATTTCGTGGCAGGCGCAGCACTTTGTGAACCCTCATGCGCAGATTTCGTGGCAGGCGCAGCACTTTGTGAACCTCCAGGTGCAGATTTCGTGGCAAGCACAGCACTTTGTGAACCTCCATGTGCAGATTTCGTTGCAGGCACAGCACTTTGTGAACCTCCATGCGCACCATGCGCAGATTTCGTGGCAGGCGCAGCACTTTGTGAACCTCCACGCGCAGATTTCGTGGCAGGCGCAGCACTTTGTGAACCTCCATGTGGAGATTTCGTGGCAGGCACAGCACTTTGTGAACCTCCATGCGCAGATTTCGTAGCAGGCACAGCACTTTGTGAACCTCCATGTGCAGATTTCGTGGCAGGCACAGCACTTTGTGAACCTCCATGTGCAGATTTCGTGGCAGGCACAGCATCTGGGGAGCTGGAAGCTGAGAACTGGCGACTTTGTAGTACAACTTTAGTATGCGGATCAACTTGCGAGCTGGAAGCTGAGAACTGGCGACATTGTAGTACAACTTCAGTACGCGGAGTATGTGGCAAGCACTGGCGACTTTGTAGTACAACTTCAGTACGCGGAGCAATCTGTGCAGCTAGAAGCTGAGAACTGGCGACTTCGTAGTACAACTTTAGTGCACGGAGCAAATGGCGAGCTGGACGAGGAGAACTGGCGACTTTGTAGTACAACTTTACTACGCGGAGTATCTGTGGAGCTGGATGGTGAGAACTGGCGACTTTGTAGTACAACTTTAGTACGCGGGGCAATCTGTGGAGCTGGAAGCTGAGAACTGGCGACTTTGTAGTACAACTTTAGCACGCGGAGTATCTGGCGAGCTGGACGATGAGAACTGGCGACTTTGTAGTACAACTTTAGTACGCGGAGTATCTGTGGAGCTGGAAGCTGAGAACTGCAACTTTAGTACGCGGAGCAATCTGTAGAGCTGGAAGGACTTTCTAGTACAACTTTAGTACGCGGAGCAATCTGTAGAGCTGGAAGATGAGTGGTGTATGATGAGTGGTGTATGATGAATGGTGTATTGATGAGTGGTGTATTGATGAGTGGTGTATGATGAGTGGTGTATTGATGAGTGGTGTATGATGAGTGGTGTATGATGAGTGGTGTATTGATGAGTGGTGTATGATGAGTGGTGTATGATGAGTGGTGTATGATGAGTGGTGTTTGATGAGTGGTGTATGATGAGTGGTGTATGATGAGTGGTGTATGATGAGTGGTGTATGATGAGTGGTGGTTGAACAGCTGTTGAATGTCCGTAACACGGAAGTTTTGCACACTAAACTGCACACACCTTACACACGTGGAATCCCGTGGGTCAAAAGTCCGGAGCGCGTGCGTTTGACTGGAGGACGCGCATGTTGGAGAGAACGTGGACACTCCTATAGGTCAATTTGTTCTTATAGGAAACTTCCGCCGCCGGCTTGCCCGGGAACTGCTTGTATTAAATACGTAGCTGAAAACGCTCACTTGATAGTTTCGCAATTGAAAGCAATTAGAGGTTGGAATCGAGAGTGTTTGACTTGGTGCTTGACTTGAGCGCCTGAGAGACATCCCAGCCAAGACCGAAAATTCAATTCTTGGTGGCGCCCTATTTCCGAGAGCGTCTGCGAAGGGTTCTTCGTAAAAAACATCTGCAGAACTACGTCTCATCTACATCTTCATATCTTGACCTCTGCACATCTACGTTCTCACCTCTATCTCTGCTCATCCTCACATCTACATTCACATCTGCACATCTACATCTCTGCTCTTCTACATTCTGACCTATATCTCTGCTCATCTTCACACATCTGCTCGTCTTCACATCCTCACATCTACATCTCACATCTTCACCTCTCGCTCTTCTTTACTTTCCCTCATCTACATCTCTGCTGATCTTCACGTTCTCACATCTACATCTCACCTTCACCTCTCGCTCTTCTTTACTTTCTCTCTTAAGGCCGGAGGCGGTGCCGCCAGAGCACCGCGAAACGTGACCCTCTGCGGAGATCGCGCACGTCGAGCACACGAAATGCACGCGAAAGAGCGTTTTGGCCTGGTCCGGCGCACCCCTCTGGAGATCGTGCGCGTCGAGAGCACGAAATGCAGGCGCAGAGCCAGATTGGCTGGTTCTTCCTGATGGAAGCCAACCAAACGCCTGGCAGCTCCTACATGCAGCTCGCAAAGGAGGTGACAGGTTTTGTGTTAGCAGCAGCGCTACACTCCAGGGCAAGCTGATGATGCTGCCAATAAAGCCAAGAAGTGTCAGTTCGAACAAGCAGCTCACCTCCTTCCAGCCCACAGAAGACTCCCACACAAAGGCATTCCTCAGTGGTCTCTGGTGGAAACTGCTCTCGCTGCAACCTTTACAGCCAATCGCCTGCCTGCCAATGCTCAGCTGCCTCCGGCATGTGACCCAGGCTGCCCCAGCAACATTTCTCGGTCAATGGATCGAGTGCAGGTGTGACACTGGAGCAGTGATTGCCTTGGCAATTCGCTGACCACTACTACCTTTTTTTTCCACGAGTACGGACGCCGTGTGGCGTGAAAGTTTGACACACAAACTCCTGACGAAAAATCAAAAGCTCTCGTGCTCAAAACACCTAGTCAGTCAAGTGTCTCAACGACCCGAGTCGAAAACGAAAGAAAAAGCAGGCAAAAGACACGCACACTTTTCGCCGCACACTTGAGCCAAAGTGACGAACGTTCTCCAAGGTTCACAAATGTTCTCGGGACATTTGTGGACATGCAAAACCATACTCAAAACAGTTCTACGCTTCACAAAGGTTCTAAAAACAGTTGGAAACAACTAAGAGCATAGTCTAAACATCTTCGGGTGTTCTCGGACACCTCATACACAAACTACAAACATATGGAAACATTGAAAGGGATCTTTCAATGTCCTCAAAAGCTAACGAACGTCATTCAAACAAGCCAAAACTCTCCATGGCTTTCTTTGCGGTCTCTAAACAAGTGGTATGGAGTCTTCGCTCCTCAGTACTATAAATTCTCACACCCCCTTTCGAAGCTCACATGCCACTTTGGACAGTGGTCACTCGCTGTTCCAGTAAGCGCTTGCGCTCACAGCAGCTACACAAACCAAAAGAGGTGACTTTCTTGCCTCGCAAGTATTGGCATTGACGGTCAAGGTGGAATTTGGACCCAGTCGAGGTCACAAAAACCTCAAGTACCTTGTTCACTGCATTCATCTTCATCCACTCGGAGGTTGCAGTGTTCTCAACACCACTCGGCCGGCCAGCAGCGCTCGACGCAGCAGCACCTGTAGAAGCAGCAGCAGAGACTCTCTCTCTCAACAACGGCTCTTGCTTCTCTGGCTTCTCGGCCATCATCCTCTTCTGTCCCAAAAGGCTCTTCGCCATTCCAGCAGCGCCAAAAAGCTTCACAAGCAAACTCAGCGCGCCATACAACGCCAGCGCAGCAATGCAGCTGCCCTCAAACGACAACATGGCTTCCCGCGCGGACGCCCCACACACACAAACGGCTGCGGAAAAGTTCGGCGAAGAAAAGTTCTCCGAAAGGAAAGAAAAGATAGGAAGGGACGACTCAAGGGTCATTTCGACATGAGCACGGCTTCCTGAAAAACAGTCTCACTGTTCAACTGATTTCAAGTCTCTCGAAGTAAGATGGTCACACAGACCGAGACAAGATTCATGAAGTACCTTTGTCAAAAACCTGATCCAATTTCATCGACTCTCGACAGACTCTACAGTAAACAGTCTAGAAGGTGTGAATCATCACAGTTCAAAAGCTATTGAATTCCAGCGGCATCTCATGCACACGTATTTTCACATCGATCATCGGAAGCTTCATCCGCAAGTGTCATCAAGCTATCTGTGCAGCAACAAAAGCAAAGGCTCTCAGCCAGTCGGTTGCTCAGCTTGGGTTCTCACCTCAAGGATGCACAGATGCAAAAACTCTTCACAAGAAAACGAGCAAATTTCATTGAGTACCTTTCAGTATCATGGTAATCAACTGCATTGAATGGTGCATGACTCTCATTGCAACGACATTGAAAGCGAGAGTTCAACCGCTGACTCAAAAACGAGTTGGAACTCTGAATCCTGAAAATTTTGCCAATTCGAAGTCCACTCTGGGTTTCCAATCCCATCGAACAAGCATGACATTCACTCTGATATGCCATTCCGTGCTTTTCGAAGAAATTCTGAAGATCTCGACTCTTCCAGTATTGATTGCTTCTCGGCAGTTCGAACGAAACAGTGACGGACACTCCATCAGATGACTTGATCTCATCAAGATACTTTCCAGATGACTTCAACAGATAGAAGAACTCTTTCTCGTGCTTCTCATTCCTTCCCAAAAAATTCAAGAGAGGGGATCCGCCTTTGCAAGGAAGAGAGATGTGCACGAGACATGCCACCTGAGATCCATGCGGGCATCGACTGAATCCATCACGGAGCAGGGTCAGCACCTTATTGCGAACTCCGATCTCCTGGAGGTTTGCATGGATTCCTATGTATCGAACATAGTCAACTTCTCGACAAGATCTTGCAATGACTGACTCTTTGCCACAAGCTACTTCTAGCACAGTATATCGAGGGTACCTGAGTTGATCCGACTCTCGGATGATTGAAACGGCTGAGTCACACTCAAAGGTCACTCTTGACAACGTTTCGTTTGAACATCTTAGCATCACACTTCGCGGGGGCATTGAGGCCAACAGCGAAAAGATGGTCACATTCTGCTCAGCTGTCAACACTCCAGTACCATGGCATGCGATGCAGCATTGAACTGGTCTGGATGTCCCTGAACTGGCCACTGAACTTCCAGTTTGGCCCATTGGTGTCGAAGTGTGTTGAGATGCTAATCCCATGATCCTTGTGATGTCGCTGGTCGAACCGATCGGCGATTCAACTGAAGCTGGTGCTCCCCAATCAATGAGCGGTCTTGCCGGTGAAGACTTCGGCAAAACAGGCGCCACCACGGGAGACTTGGGTACCTCAGCTGGTCCCGTCACAGGGAATCCGATCTCAGTTGGAGGAGGCGGTGGTTCCTGATGAGCTGTAGGCGGGCTATCCAACGGCGGTGGAGGAGGCTTTGGACTCACCTTCGGTGACACACTCTCCTCAACAGTCTGCTCTGGCAATCCCTCAGGGTGCTTCATGGGCGACGGATCCTTTGTCCGCTCTACCCCACTTGGCTTCGGCTCTGCCGGAGTTGCAGCATCGACCAGAGTTGGGCTAACTGATCGAAAGGCTTCACTCGGAGTCTTTGGAGCCGTCTTTGGAGGGGTCTTGGGAGGTTCAATCCCAATTGCCTTCGGAACAGGCGCTGGTGCCTTTGCAGCCTCACTCTTTGGAGCCTCGCTCGCAGGTGTTGTCTTTGCAACTTCCTTTGCAGGTGTCTTGGGCTTCTCAGCTGGCTTCTTCGGAGGAGTCTTCGGAGCAACTGGCATTGCCTTCTTCTTCGGCGGAGGTGGCATTGGTCCCTTCGGTGGTGTTTTCGGTGGTGGAACCGGAGGAGGGCGCTTTGGTGCCGCTTCGCTTGGTCGCGCTCGGCTTTTGCGGGGGTCCTCCGCTAGCGGCCGCATATAGCTTGGCCGATCGCGGTTCTCCTTCGTGAAGGGCTTCATCTCCAGCCTCTTGCGCTTCCTGCGCAGCTCTTCTTTGAGATCACCGGTCTCCTCTCCATCATCTCGAGGCCATACCTCATCCGATGTCTCATAGCCCTGCTTCCTCTGGGGCTCTTCGCTCTTCCTCTTCTTCAGCAACAGTCTCAGCCGCTCCTCGGCTGACATACCTGGAGCTGTTGGGATCGGCAGTGCATACTTGGGCGCAACAGGGGTGTAGCCAACCTGCGACACACTGTCGCCTGGGCTGATCTGTGAGCTCAAAGGATTCTCAAATCCATAGTTGGGCAATGCATCACCTCGAAGGTCTTCATCGCTCTTTGGATCGATCCGCTGACTCAATTGGATCTTCCCAGTGGTCAAACTCACTGACCTTTGTCCCTGGATGCACGCAGCTGCCACATGGCCATAGTTGCCACAGATCCTGCACTTCAGGTTGTTGACTGGCCGAAAGCTGAAGCCACTGAAGGCCCGAATCATCCTTGGCTTGGGCGCTTCATTGGGGCCACGCAAGGGGACCTCCACCCTTCGGCCGCGACGAGCATCGAAGAAGCCACGCACTGTGCCACGAGGACGCGGCATTGCCTTGCTCTTCACCTTTGCCTTCGCCTTGGCCTTCGGACGTGGAGGTACTCCATCCGACTCTTCATCCTCATCTTTCACACTCTTCGCCTTGCGCTTCTTTGCAAGACGCTTTGGAGCTCTCTTCACCTCAGCATTTGGACCAAACAAAGTCCGACGCAAGCTCTTGAGCAGCTTGATCCTCGTCACTCGAGACGGCTTGGAAGCAACGGAACTCTTCTTGGAGCGTGAAGGGGTAGCTGAAACACCACACAGTGATCCAGCTTCTGCAGTGCCTGCCTCAGCTGGAGCCTTTGGCTGGACCTCACCGGTCAACACCACTGGGGCAGAAGGTTCTGCTGGAGCTTCATGAACAGGATCTGGATCTGCAGGAGATGTAGGTGCCTCAGTTGCTGGAATCGCAGATGCCTCAACAGCTGGAACAGTAGGTACCTCGGCGACTGGAGCCAACACAGGCTCTGCAGGGTTCGAAGGAGCCACCACAGGCTCTGCGGGAACCGTTGCAGGTTCAGCAGCTGGACTGGCCTTCCTCAAAGGCTCGCCGGTCGTCCAATCCACACGAGTGGTCGCTTCCGAACGAAGGTCATCCTCTCCATCCATCGCTGCGGGTTCCGGAAGCGCGTACCCAGGTACCTGAGCGGCGAGTTGAGCCACCTCGTGGTCCAGAACAGCTGCAGGAGGAACACATAGTTCGAAACAGCTGCGGAACAGTGCAAAGCAGACTCTCAGCTCTTGCAAGCAAGTCCAAAAACTGAACATGACTGAAAACATGTGTGAAATCCAACAAATCCATGAAATCCATGAAGTCCAAAAAGTCCATACTGAAAACAAAGGCTTTCTCAAAGCTAGCAGTACTTTGACATGTTGACTCTCAACAAGATTGTGGACATGTTGACTCCCAACATCGTGCTGCTGCCCCCTTTCAAGACGATCACCACACAGGCAACATTGCCTAAACACAAGCGTATGGAGAAACCCTTGAAAGGATGTGTCGACGATGCTGCTCACCGCAGCGGTTCGCAAGGGCACAAAACCTAACAGCACGCGATGCTTCAGGAAGGTTGCCAACGCCAAACACTTTGTCAAAGCATCCGCTGGGTTCTCAGTACCGGGGACATGCGCACATTCGAGGATTCCTTTAGCCATGAGCTCGCGAAGCCAACAAATCCGAATCTCCACATGGCGCGAACGGCGCTGCAGATCAGAAGCCTCGAGGATCATCTTCCCACTCAGGGAATCTGTGAGCCACGCTAGATAAAGGGAGGTGACTTGCACAAGACCTAACGCCTTGAGGACCTGAAAGACAGTCCTGGACAAACCAAGTCCTTCCTGGATGCCTTCCTGGCCTGCGGAAAGCTCTGCCTCGCACGAACTCAAGGTCACCGGTCCCTGATGCCGGCTGAACGCTTTCAACAGCACACCACGGTACACAAGACACACACCTGTGATGCTGCGGCGGTTCGTACTCCGCATGGGAGCAAAGCCTGCATCAGTGTAGACCAGCAGCGTCTCTGCATAGTCGGGAAGCTCACCTTCGGTTGGAAAGCGCTGTCCAACCTTCATGTCGGTGATCAAGTACCTGAGAACCATTCGAAGTGCCTTCTCATGGCCTGGCTTTGGAGATGCCTGGCCCGTGGAGAGCAAACCGACAAGGACCAACAAATCCAACCTGGTTTGGCACATCCACGACAGACGACCCAGGATTCTCCTGAACCGTGCATGCGCCTCGGCACTAATGGGTTCCTGCTCAATCGTCTCCTCGATGGCTGGCCGGATGTCAGGGAACGTGGTGCTCCCCTTTTTGATTCCGAACTCACGGAAACACTCATCCATGTAGTCAGGATCAACAGACAAATACAAAGCAGCATCACCTGCCTTCCTTGAGATTGTCCGGCCAAGAAAACGCAGCGAGCCATCCTTCGCAGATGAGAGTGGGATTCTTCCAGTCTCTCGGATCTTCACATGCTTCGCAAGCAGATCAAAAACGATCTTGTAGGATGCCTCCTTTGGAGTAACAACGAGAACGTCATCAACATAGCAGATCAGAACAACTGGTGCTCCACCAACTGAACTGGCATAGAGGCAAGGCTCAGTGACGCTGGACTCAAGACCTGCCTCGCGAACGATGCGAGCAAAGAAGGATGCCCATGCGAGCGAACCCACTCTGAGTCCATTCAAGCCTTTCTTGGCCTCAAGGTAGACTGGTTCATTGGCGTCATTGTCCCTGGAAACGGAAGTGGGAAGCCGAACGACGACATGGTGCTTTTCCAAAGGCGCGTTCATGAATGCCTGACTCACGTCGATGGCAAACAAGCCCATCGGGGGACAACCCCAGGCTCCACAAGCCATACCTAGGAGCACACGCAGTGACTCCACTGAGGGCGTTGGGCTGCTGATGCGCTGGGCCCTGGCGGTTGCAGCGCCACGCGCTATATCTTTCACAACCATGCGGGCTCTCACTCCCTCGTCAGCCTCCGGTTTTTCGCCCGTTACCCATCGACAGGGTATAGGCCGGGTGCTGAATTCTGCACAAAACCTTTCCATTTCCTTCTGCGTGAGGACGTTTCCTGCTCGAACTCCTGTGAGTCCCTCGATCTCCTTGACCATGGCTCGGAAGGTACCTGAAGGACTCAACTCCACAAGAGTGGTGTCGGAGACAGCACCTGACGGTTTCCAAACTCGGACTGGGGTGCCGCACAGGTTCACCCTCTGGTACTCACCAGGTCCGTCCCAGTCGAAACGAATGGAGCAAACGAAACTCCCATCCAGTTCCAACATTGAGTCCACCATCTCGGAGTCTTCAAGGAGGTCGCCAGACATCTCAATGTCTTCAGGCTCATCCATGGGGACGTCGTGATCCTTCTCAAGGTCACTGGGCGCATAGTCCATCTCAGCCGCATAGTTTGCCAGTTCATCTTCGACTGCCTTTGGAGGGTCACGGTACGAAGTTGCCTTCTCAACATGCATCGAACTGGCTTCAAGGAACTGTGCCTGGCTCTTCTTGCACTTTGCACTGTGGCGAATTCCAGGTGCCACCATGCCGCTGTCACAAGATGGACAGCCCCTTGTGGGAGCCATTCCCTTTGGCAAACCTGGGATCACAGCAACGTCCTTGGCCTTAACTGGAGGTAGTTCCTGAGGTTCTTGAGGTTCCTGAGGAACTAAGTCACGAACTTCTTCATCTGCAACTGGTGCTGGAACGGGAGGTTTCTTGTCTTCTTGCTTCTTCTCATCACCTCGCCTCAACCAGTTGCGATAACGCTCATAGCACTTGACAGAGTGCTTGCCTTTGCGGGTTGCGCAGGCAGTGCAGTCATCCGTGTTGCCAAACTTGTCCAACCAATGACGTGGAGGTGGAATGCTGTCCGGCAACTTTGCAAAGTCCTCAGGGATGATCTCCACTGGCGATTGGTCTTCGATTGGGCCTGGAGGCGGTTCAGAACCGGTCCTCCTGAGAAAACGACCTACCAAATCCATGGGGTAGGTGATGGGAAAGACAAATTTCAAACTCTTCGCTTGGAAATATTTCAAATCATCTTCAATCTT
>CAXAMN010028028.1:768921-833130 GCA_963970005.1 Durusdinium trenchii
AAAATCAAAAGCTCTCGTGCTCAAAACACCTAGTCAGTCAAGTGTCTCAACGACCCGAGTCGAAAACGAAAGAAAAAGCAGGCAAAAGACGCGCACACTTTTCGCCGCACACTTGAGCCAAAGTGACGAACGTTCTCCAAGGTTCACAAATGTTCTCGGGACATTTGTGGACATGCAAAACCATACTCAAAACAGTTCTACGCTTCACAAAGGTTCTAAAAAACAGTTGGAAACAACTAAGAGCATAGTCTAAACATCTTCGGGTGTTCTCGGACACCTCATACACAAACTACAAACATATGGAAACATTGAAAGGGATCTTTCAATGTCCTCAAAAGCTAACGAACGTCATTCAAACAAGCCAAAACTCTCCATGGCTTTCTTTGCGGTCTCTAAACAAGTGGTATGGAGTCTTCGCTCCTCAGTACTATAAATTCTCACATGTGGGCATGGTGCCCAGGTCATCATTGAAGGAAGGAAAATACAATCAGATGGTGGAGAAAGGACAAAGACAACCCAACAACAAACCAAACAAAACCAACCACAGCCCACAGGCCGAGACTCCACCACCAAGTAGTATTTCCTCTGTACTGGGGTGAAACAAGTGAGACGATGACTGCTGACTATCTATGGGCCTGAATTCACGAAAGAAGAGCATGGCAGCGAGGGTTTGTGCTCTAGCAAAATCTTAACGAAGTCGTCAAATGGACTTCATCACTATTACCAGTGACCAGCGGCCACTGCACAGATGGCAAAAACCTGGTCACAATGCAAGTCCCGGGCATTGGTATGCTCTAACGCAGGTCTGATCCTTGCCTAAGTGGATCAGTGGTTGCTATGCAGATCATGCCGTGTAAAAATCCATTCTTGTAACAACCCTTGCAACTGGTTGCACGTCAAGTGAAATGTGCAAACATTGAGTGGAGTCGCCAATTTGTTTTCGACATTACAGTGAGCCAATTACCAATTTTGTACAAAGAGACACATTTGCCATGCTAGAGTAGGTCCGGTCTCACCTGTTTCACACGGGCCTTGCACGCAACAGGACAATGCTTTTGCAATGACGCAGCATTTCTCAAGGTTAGGGCACACCCCGCCATTTCGGGAAGTATTTATCATTCTGGCACTTTCGTTGATGGAGCAAGCACGCAACAAGACCTTTGAACCAGCCCCACTGTTCAAAAACATGGCCTCCAAGTCAATGGCACACCCACACCAGCTGGCTTGCAGGGCATGCATGAATATCGTGTTGCCTTCTCCGCGTGGTCGCAAGTGGCAGTCTTCGCCCAGCTCACCTTTAACACAAATGATTTCGAGCAGTTGGCAAACAGCTCCTCTGATGCAGTGCATATGGGCTGGCAAGTGGGAAAACCCATTGAATGGTTCTGCCAGAAGGTGACAAGTGCTTTTCCGTCCTTGTGCTTCTGCTTGCTTTCACGACGCAACGACAGAAGAAATCCAAAAGGAGAAGAAGTACGGACGCCATGTGGGCGGAGTGCCCAGGTCATCAAGGAAAGGAAACACAACATGATGATGGGGAAAAGAACACAAACAAACCCCGAAAGGCAAAAAACCCCAACCAAAACAAAACCCCAACCAAACACCACCAAAGGCCGGAGGCCGATTCGGGCTGTCCGGGCTGGTTGCACAACTAGACCAACAAGAAGTCCTTCCGCAAGATCCAGATCCACGCTGGAGAGATGGGTGCCATCGGCCACTGCATCGAGTGGCAAAACGTGGCATTTAGCTTTAACTAAGGTTATGCGTGCATCTTCCATTACCATTCACTACCACCCGCCTGTCAGGAACGAGGAGCAAAGGCTCTCATTCCAGCAGGCTCACAAGATCATAGATGGTGAAGGCGAAATAGTACCCTGTTTGGACTTTGGTGCGTTTGGCAAGCATCCTCGGAGTGGCGGAGGCTCACCACCACTTTGTGACTAAGCTCTACTGCCTTGGGTATGGCTTCTTCGAAAGTCTTCTCTCCACTGATCTTTGGCATTTGGCGGCAAGAATCGAACCACTTGGGCTTGTCTAGTTGCTCGCATTTGTCAAAGGCATTGAGCCGGGCATATGTACCTCGCCAAGTCTTGCTTTTCCCCTTTTTACGAAGTGCTCGAAGCTGCGTGCAACCTGCAAAATCACGCCGCACAATGTAAAGTGGGGATCGTATGATGCAGACTTCCTGTTGTAAGGCATACTGGAGGAAAGCTTCTTGCTCCATGATTCGTAAGTTTCGGGAAAGGCTGATTGTTGCAACTGTAAGCAGTGTGCAAAGGTCGATCCAAATATTTCGGTGATGTCCGTTCCGTCACTGCTGGCGCCATGTCTGTCACTGCTAATTATTTTCCGAGCATGTCTGTTCATTTGTCCCCCAGGCTTGTCACTGGTGGTGTCCACTCTTGCTGTTTCTATTCATTTGTCTCCCAGGTTGGCCATGTAGCATTTCTATTCATTTGTCTTCCAGGTCTGTCACTGCTACTGTCCGCCTTTTCGTCGGCCATGCAGCATTTCTATTCATTGTCTGTCACTGTTGGTGTCCGGCCTTTTCCGCTGGCGATGCAACATTTCTATTCATTTGTTTCCAGATCTGTCACTGCTGGTGTCTGCCCTTTTCCCCTGGGCATGCAGCATGTCTATTCATTTGTTTCGGGGGGTTTGTCACTGGTGCTGCCGCCCTTTTCCGCTGGCCATGCAGCATTTCTATTCATTTGTCTTCCATGTAATTTCCTTCTTTTTGTCTTTCAGGTTTGGTGCCTGCGCTGCTGTTTTCTGCTGCTGGAACAGGTTCGCCTGTGAAAGGTTCTTGCTCCTTTGCCGGAGTGCGTGACTGTCTCCGGGATTGCATTCCTGCCACACTGTGTGACTCTCTCAGCTTCGTTTTTCCTTTTCGGGCATTGGATGGATTGGATTTCGGCGGCGTGGCAGCGATCTCTCTGTTCAGTTGGGGCGGAGGGCATACGTCAGGCGCCAAAAATCAATTTTATGTCACATCCTTCGCTCCTCATGCTTTTGTTTCGTACATCGGTGGAGAGCGAAGCAACCATGAATTGCCGACTCACCACCATGGCAGGCAATGAAGTCGCTGTGTCAATTAACATTGCTCTGTTCGACAGATTCGAAGACTTCGTAGAGCACATAGTTGACTACCTAGCCACTGTCTCTGACTTGGACGTCTTTGGCAGCGTATTAGACTTTATCCATCCCACCACGCAGAGTACTGTGTCTGGGACGCCCTGCAAGAGAATAGGCACTTCACTATTGTGGTTCGAAAGTGCGTCGAAATCTTCCAATCCAAAGAGGACTTCGAAGACTGTGCGTATCGGGACTATCCGAAAGCAGTCAAAGTTCCGGCCAGATCATCCCACCTAGTGCCTCCCTTGCAGTCCCACGACTACGCCATGTCATCGTTGAAGAAGGCGTTCACACTGTTGGAGCGCTTGCCTGGCAAAACTGTCGTCACCTTCGAATTGTCAAGCTGCCGGCCACAGTGGTGCGTATCGATGAAAGTGCTTTTCGTGGGTGTCATTGGTTCAATAGCATAACTGCGCTAGGCTGCATTGACTTCGGTTATAAGGCTTTCGCCGACTGTTGTTCGCTACAATCTGTTCATGCCAATGGAGGAGTCAACCCTTAAGTGGTGCAACTAAACTCGGCCACTATATCTTTGACTCTTGCATCAACTTGGCTGCCGTGACAATACTGCAAGCCGGTGTCGAACCGCAATCACAGACACCTGTCCAGCGTCGAGAGCTCCCAACGGGATGCTTTTGCTCTCCACAGGGTTGAGTGAGCTCAAGTTACCCCTTGACTTCTATAGGCTAGGTGCCCATGCCTGTGACAATTGCAAACTCCTCCCTCACGTTGACATTTCTTCCTAGATTGCACAGTCTTGCGAAGGCTTACGAGAATGCCAGGCCAAAGAACTACGTGGAGAGGGACTTACGCCGAAGAAACTGCCCTCTCCAACCTAGGTAAAAGAAAGAAGCGCCAACCAGGTGTCGTTGCTGGCTAGAGACCAACATGCCTTCAATTCTGCAATCCTAGTGAGCTGACCCAGTTGAGAACCTTAGTTCTCGACTGGTGTCCGCAGGCGACGGTAGGAAAGATCGGTGGTTGGTACCCAGGTGAAAACCTTAGTTCATCGCCTGGCGAGGGTCCGTACCCTGCCAATCCTGTACCAAGTGGGCAAACGACACCACACTAGCCTTCCTAGTCTCACCATGTTTCACTAGGGCCGTGCACGAAGGAAGCAAGTCGCTTGATGGATCGGATTGCTATCTGGCTAGGATAGCGCACTGCACATTTGTGGCGCTCCCATAGGCTTAGCTGTTAAGGAGCCTGCTTGACATGTGCACACCTGCTCCCTCTGTCGAGGGAGCCTCATCGAATGCCGGAAGGCGCGCTTAAAGCAACGACGACCAGTGGCATACTGCCTGACATAGGCCACAGCTTTTCCTGCATTCGCAGTTGCTTGTAACGATTGTGACCAGGACTAAGCTGTCTTCCAAGGCCAGAACTACATTGCTCCATGACCATCGAGCTCGACCTTTTGCACTCTGAGGGAACCTTTCCGGCACAGCTCACAGTTGGAAGCTGCCAGATTGCTTGAGCACTTGCGTCAGCAAGTGCTTGTGACTTGGCCTGTCCGCAATGCCTCTTCGTATACAAATCGACAGCAGCGTAAGTTTGAATTCGTGGCCCAGGTAGCTATTAGCCGCAGTTCCCCCTTTTCACCGTGTTTCGCTTTTGATGTACAGAGATGAAACTCCGCTGTTTTGCCTGCTTGTTTTGGTTTGTTTCGTTTTTGTTGTGTTGTTTGGTTGTGTTGGGTTTTTTTTCGCTGGTTCCTTTTGTTCTGTTCACAAGTATGCGGAGTTTCAACCATTAGCAAAAGATGACCTGTGCACACCGCACACATGGCGTCTCCACTCGTGCAAAAACATTCCTCATGCTTGTGTTTCTTGTCCTCACGTGGTCAGCTCCCCGCTGACTGAGCAGCATGACCAGCATCATGTGCGCGCTTGAAGAATAATTCCCCAAAAGGTTTACTGTTAAGGCTTCTCAATTCTTTCTTAAGATGTGTCCGCCCGCTCTGTACTGCTGAGTCCGTCTCTGCCTTGCAATCCTTTGCATTTGTCTCCCAGCTCTGGACGTCGCAAGCTCTAGCTTCGATTTTGAAAAACACAAACTGTTTGGGGTCTACGGTGGTGTAATTCCTCCTCTCTCCCCCTCTCGCTTGCATTTGTTTGCCCTGCAACCCTTACATTTGTCTCCCAGCTCTGGGCTGCGTGTCGCTTGCAATCCTTTACATTGTCATGTGTCTCCCTGTGTCTACATTTGTCTCCCAGCTCTGGACTGCTGTGTCCGCCTCTGCCTTGCAATTCTTTACATTTGTCTCGCAGCGCTGGGCTGCTGTGTCCGCCTTTGCCTTGCAATCCTTAATTTTACATTTGTCTCCCAGCTCTGACTGCTGTGTCCGCCTCTGCCTTGCAATCCTTTGCATGTGTCCTCGCAAGCCTTTGCATTCGTCTCCCAGCTCTAGACTGCTGTATCCGCCTCTGCCTTGCAATCCTTTATTTGTCACCCAGCTCTGGGCTGCATGTCGCTTGCAATCCTTTGCATGTGTCTCCCTGTGTCTACATTGTCTCCCAGCTCTGGACTGCCGTTGCCGCCTCTGCCTTGCAATCCTTTGTCTCCCAGCTCTGGACGTCGCAAGCTTTAGTTGCAGAGTGTTCCGACTGTTTGGGGTCTACGGTGGTGTCATTTTGAACGATGTTTCCTGTGAAGTGATCGTTTCCAGGTTGTGTTCATTGGAAGTTGTGTTGACCCTTTTTTCTGTTATTGGGTGGTACAAACGGGTTGTGCTGGAGATTGTGCCTTAGTTTGGTGTTGTTGGTTTTCAAATCGGCTGAAATGTCCAATGGCAGCTGCCAGAGTGAGTTTTCATTAATTTTTGGCCCTGGATAGTCTTGAATTTTTGATGTTGTTGAACGGTGTGGGATGTTTATCATGCGTACCATGTATTCAAATCTAACGTGTTGTTTCCGAACGTAAACACACAATCAAAACTTGCATATTTTGGGCAGCATTTCATCGAAAGGCTCAAAGCACGAAACATTATTTTACATGACATGTTCCAATTTTTAGCATCGAATTGCATTTGAGAGAAGAGGGATGGACAGGATTTGTTTGCAGGGTAGAGTTCATTTTTAATGAACAACACACGAAAAACGCACAAGAAAACGCATAAGGAACAGCAGGATTAAATTCCGGACGTCTTTCACAGCAATGAAAGGGTCGGTGTCATCCGAGGTGCGAAATGACCAAAACTCTAGACTCTTGAAAGAACTCTTTTTGCCAAGGCCAACGCAGGAAATGGTGGAAAACCGTGCATGCCTTGGTCACCGAAATCATTGCCCACAATTGTTGGCAAAGATGTTGAAACATGGCAGTGTGCAGTCGAAGGTACTTGAAATTAGTGAGATCCCAACACCACCCACGAATGCTGCACGTCTGGTATGAGCCCTCAAGCAACATGGGAAAAAACACAATGGGGCTCAAAGACGACTAAATTCCGTTGACATTCCTTGGTTAGTTTTGCAAGAATCTATATGCAGTACATCCTTCATTTTGACAAGAAACGTGACCAAGGCAGGCAGACAAGAGCGATTCCGGCACTTCAACCTCCCAGAGCTCTCAACCAAAGAGGCAACCGTGTCATGTCACGGCGAGCGGCATGGAGAAACCAGAGTTTTTGGCAAACCCTTTTCCATTGCGTTGTGGACATACTTTGACTTGGTTTCATTCCCGGTGGGGTTTCTTGTCGTTCTTGGGATGGCTCGTTGTGTCACCAAGAGCCAGAAGGCAACCTATGCCTTGCTTCATGGATCGTTCTGCTTGCTGAACACAATCCGGTCTCGAAGAAATGCAGCCCAAATGTGGTGCATGAAAACTGGAACGAATCTGTTTGACCCACGTTTCCCCGCAAATGGAGTCCCGACACTGGAGACTCGAAATATTAATTACCAAACAAAATTGATCCCTTTCTGAGGTGAATCGGTTCATACCAGCAAAAACTTTAGGTGGAGTTAGGATTTCCTTGTTTACATTCCGGTACCTCCCACATTGAAGGAACCCTGTGTTGGCATGTGTCAGTCATTGACAAGCAGGTCAAACAGCACATTGTGGACATGATGATGATAGAAATCAACCTGGTGGTACAATGCCTGCACAATTCGCTTCGCGGTTCTATCATTGATTTGCAGTGAACCTTTATCAGATTACTTGGCTGGAGTTCTTTTTGCAGCAGTCATGGTTTTAGCCGGTCTCTCCTTCAACGGTCTTTTTGGCACCGCCACCACGGCCACTTCCTACCGCGTTTCTGTTTGGAGAAGGCCGCCACCACGGCCCGGCCCTGGCTGCCTTAGCCGGAGCTCCTTCGCTCACTCGCCGCTGTCGTTGCGGAGCTGCTGCCGTTCACGACTTGGGCCGAGCTGAAAAAGACGATCTGAGACTGTGAAAACGACGTTCTTGGCATGCTCTAAGATGCCAACTCCTTTCAGTCTGCTTCTTCTTTGTGAAATAAAACCTTTGGAGAAGATGCACGAAACGACGTTGGTTCCAGACACTCTTGCAATCGGGGCTGCAGCGCGGGACCGGGGGTCCGAATTCCACTTTTTCAGGCTCTCCGAGACGCTTCGTCCCACATTGACTCCCACACGTTAAAGGCCCTAGGTTCGCGACAACACCTTTACCTAAAACAAAGCGACCCGCAGGGGGCGCGAAGCAGCTTTCTTGCGGCAATTTGCGTCGTCCAATTGCGTGGTCTTTGCTGCTAACCCCTGGTGCCATGTTTGTTTTTACTTTGCCCTAACGCATTCCGAAAGAGGCTTCGGTATGATTGGTTTTGTTTGGTTTGTGGTGGTTTGCAGCGCCTGTGGGCCCTTGTGGGGTGTGGTGTTATGGCCATGAAGGGTCCTGCCACTAGTTTGCTATTCGTGGAGGCCGCCTTGTTTGGAGTTTGCGCCCCCCATGTCCAAATAACAGCATTGCCTGCAGTGGTTTGCCTGGAGAACCTGGCTTGGGGCCGCACGCACTGCCGGATGCGGCGAAAGGCCATGCTGAAGCACCAATGCAGCGTTGGTCATGAAGCGCACTTCATCCAACGCTTGGTGTTGCATGGGCGGGTGCGGCTTGGGGTGCTCAAGGCCTTGGCGCATGGACCGGCAGGCCAGCCCACAAACGATCCAAATGGACCTGCGGGGAATGTTGGGGGGGGGTGCTTGCCAGGAACCCGCGAATGTCACACATGCGCCACGCTGAGGGCTTCCTTGTTGTAGTAGAATTATGCCATCGCGCACCCGTTTTTCTTTTTCTTGTGGGGCGGTGGCCCGTGGATGCCGGCGCCGCAAAGTTTCAGTTCCGCGCATGAGGCATTCAGCCCCTGCCTTTACAACAGGTTGTTGCGGGCGGTATTTTTTGGCTGGCGAGCCATAAAGCCCAGCGGCAATGCCAAAGGGACGTTCTTGTGTAGTATGGAAACCTTGGCCTTGGGCATAATGACTGCCATGCGAAACGCGCACATGTGTCTATTCCAAAGAAGGTATTGGCAACACGGTTTCTTTGCAACCCAAATCCTCCGCAGCGTGCAGCACTGGGACCGAGCACCCTGCAACCGGACTGCGGGTGCAAGCAACATCAGTAGATTCAGAGGTACAGGGTAGAGAGAATACACTCACCCAGCTCCGACTGACCAGGGCAGGCCCCCAGCAACCAAGAAACCGCGGCCATCACACAACCGCAGGATGACTTGACTTTGGTGAAGGCCGCGGGGTTCGCGATTAAGGTTTTCGATGGATCCGGTGGGGTGAATTTGTCGCCAATGTCATGAAACTGTTCTGCACCAAAAGCATTATCCCATAAAAATGTCAACTTAGGCCGCGGCCACGGCGCTGGTGCAGTGACTCCAGCTTGTCCAGGACTCCTTGCCAGCATTTTTGGGTTTGCTTCGCTGCCGGCCTGGGACGAGCGTGGCCCACGCAACAGACAACAGCTGGCAAAGAACTGCCGCAGTCGGCGAAGCATGTACCGCCCTTTTCGATGCACAAGTGGAGCCTTGGTGTTGGAGCCTTCTCGGTGCTGCCAACATCGCGGGATCGTCCTCCGCTGCCGCCGCTGCCTCATCTCGCCACAGAAAAGCACAAACGCACACACTGGAAAAAATTTTTGGTGGTAGAACGGTGGAAAGGTGTCAAAGCCCAAAACCTCCTGAGTCCACAGCCTTTGAACAATCATGTATGTGAGCGACACCATCGGGAACTCCAAAAGCAGGTTACACCTCATATACCTGCAACAGCCTGGATAAAAGGAGGGTCACAGCTTGAAAAATATCAACCTGCAGGTATGCAGTTGGACGTGTCCAACTGATCTCAGGTAGCTGATGAGTGTGTTTGTTAGCACCCGTCTCATCAGCACCCCCGGTGCCCCGTGCTAGTTGAACGCTTCATGCTCGGTTGTCAAGTGAAAAACATTCAATTATCGATTAAACATTTGCTCGTGATAGCGGTTTACACACACACACACTCATGGCCCTCCCGGTGGAGGGCGCGAGAATAAGATCATTTCCACAAAGAACATGGAGGGCCAATACTCGCACCCAATGCAAGCAAACCATATAGATGCCAAGTCGAGGTTCAGAAACGTAAAGTCAAAAGGCAAGACTGTAAAACCCTACGTCCAGGTCATGCAATCATCAAGTGGGATGAACATTGTTTTCACTGATATCAGCATGCGGCTCAAACTAACAACGCTCCGAACCATGAAACTGAGAAAAGACGCAGTGAGGAGGCACGTTAGAAACTGGAAGTCCACTGGCAAATCCTAACAGCAGGTACACGCCCGGAAAGGGTGAACGTGTGTCAAGAACAGCGGGTTCTGGCTTGGGAGCACGGATGGTCGTCAATGTGCGATCGATCAATGTCTCTGCTTCGTTCAGGCTATTACGGTAAAGCTGATTGAGTTGGGCGTTCGTTGTTGCGAATTGATGCCCCAGGACTCAAGTACAGGACTGGTAACTCCTGCAAGACAGGCATTTTGAAAGGACATGCGTCATGACGTGAGCACATTCCAGTTGCACCATCACTGCAGTCATTTTGGGGGAATGTTTCATGTTTTTCTCCACGTTTTTTTTTCGCGCTGACAGTCCGGGAGCGAGAAGCCACGCTGTTGGTGAGCCGGGCAAAGCGGAACAGCTCGTCGATCTGAACAGTTCCATGGAATGGTGGAACCATACGCAACAAAGGCACGTCGATGCTGAAAGAAAGGTGGATCTCCGACGCAAACGAGGGCATCCAAGTCTTGTATTTGGGGGAGTTGAAGTTCTCGAGGACACGCGTGAGTACAGATCAATGGCATGCGTGCAGCAAGTCCCGACAAGGGAACCGTCACGGGACAAGCGCCCCTAGTAAAGCGACACGGTTTGTCCCACGGCTAAATCAGGGCTGAAGAATCGTGATGCTCTGTTGGAGGGGACCAATCTGAAAGCCAAGCGCGTCATTGCCGTCAACGGTTTCCAATTCTGTCAGAAGATAGCATGGCCCCTGCGTACAGGATGACACACACTTAAACATCAAGTGTACCAACCTGCATAGTGGCTCAAAATCCCTAGAGGAAAAGGGCGCGTTTTCGTGAGATGGTAGCGGAGCACCTGGCGTAGGCCGGTGCGATGATGCTACTGCTCACGTGGGTCGCGATCGTCGCCGGTTGGTGCCATGGCGACGACGAGCACTTCATGAAGAGATCCACTGAGGACGGTCCCACCTCAGATGGATGGAGTCGAAAGGTGAAGCGTGAAGGCTCCTGGGACCGAAATTCGGTCGACCTTGATGAGGTCAAGGCATGGCAGTTCGAGGCTGTCGAGATGGAGAAGATGGAGTTGGTTGAAGGAGCCAAGGAAGACAAGTTCGAGGCTTGTGGACAGCTGGCGACAGGTTTGGTGCATGGCAACGGTACATTGCATCGTGAAGAGAAGCTGGCAGAGTTGAAGTGCTATGAGATGACGGTTGAGGAGAGACCCATGAGCAGCAGTGGCATGCGCATCAACAACGTCTACAAGACAAGTGTTGAGGTGAAAGAGAAGCAAGGAGACCTCATGGGCACCATGAACCATGAGGGTGAGATGGCTGTGGCATGGAGGACACGGTCATGGCAAAGGAGAAGCGAGAATCGATCCATCGAGATAGACATGTGCCCAATACAGAGCTTCAATGTGGCAGCAAAGTCGAGCTTGGCAGCAGTGGACAGGTTCGAACGTTGTGCAGGCTGGTTGACATGGTTGGCTAGCGAGGCAAGCAAGCTTCTGTTGAATGGTTTGAGATGGAGGCTGAGCCGTATTCCGAAGCAAGTTCAAATGTTGAACATTGTGTGGAGCCACAGGTTGAGGAGTCAAGAGCTTGAGTGCATTGCAATCCAGTTGATTCGAGCAATGTTGAGCATGAACACGACAAAGCATTGCGTTGTGGCATTGAGCATTGTTTGGAGCAAGGTTGGAGCAACAGGATGTTGGCTTGCATGGCTGGTCAGCTTAGGTGTTGTCTGGTTGGTGAGCCGCTTGAGCTTGATGGCAGGTAAGAGAAGCAGAGTTGACAAGAGAAAGAATTCCCGATGTTTGAAGGAGAGGAGAGTGCAGATTCGAGCATTGCTTTTTCTCAGCTGCATGTGGACAAGCCATGGGATGCAAGGTGGAGGTGAAGAAAATTTCCTACAACAAATGTCCCAGTTGGCCGCAGCTGCAACCAATGCTGCTAGTGCAGCAGAACACGCACTCACGGCGATGCAGGCAGCTTCATCAGCAAGCAGCTCAAGTGGTGTTGCAGGAGCACTACAATCAGGTTTGACAGCCGCTTCCAAGGTACTACGAAATCCGGATCCGTTTGATGGGAGTGATCCTCACGGGTTCACAACTTGGAAGTTTGTCTTCTTGAGCTGGTTGACATTTGCTGAACCAAAATACCAAAAGCTGCTAGAGCGAGTCGAACAGTTGGACCACATGCCTTCGATGACAGAGTATTCGGAGGAGGAGCAACAGTTCTCATCACGACTGTTCGCAATTTTGACAAGCTATTTGAAGGGAAGATGTTTACATCTGGTGAGATCAGGTTTGGAGCAGAGAGATGGATTCCACCTATGGAAGGAGCTGCACAGGGAGTATCTTCCTAGCACCAGAGCTAGGAGTTTAGCCCTGGCACAGGCCTTGGCAGCCTACCCGGCGTTCTCCAAGGACAAGACAGTGTTGGAATGTGTGCTGAGCTACGAACAGCTGGTACAGGAGTTTGAGAAGATGTCTGGTTCAACCTATCCCCAGGAGTTGAAGTCAGCCACACTCATCCGCTGCAGTGAAAGTCGCTTGAGGGAACATTTGCAACTTACAATCAAAGAGTCCACCACGTACAATGAGATCAGAGAGGCCGTACTTTCCCATGAACAAGCAAGCAAGACTTGGTCACAGGAGTCGATCATGAAGTCGCTGAACATGAAGTCCACCGACACAGGCGGCCCGGCTCCAATGGAGGTAGATAGGATTGAAGAGAAAGGGAAAGGTAAAGGCAAGCAGAAAGGAAAGCAGAAAGGTAAAGGATGGTGGCAGTTTCCTTATGGCGGTCGAGGCGGCGGACAACCAAAAGGTAAAGGCCGAGGACACAAAGGAGGCAAGTCAAAAGGCAAGAACAAAGGCAAGCAGTATGGAAAGTCCAAAGGCAAGCAAAAGGGCAAGCAAGGTGGAAAGAAAGGAGGAGGTGATGTTGGACAAAATCAGTGCCGTATCTGCTATGGGTATGGTCACTGGAGTAGAGATTGTCCCCAACGAGTGCAACAGGTGACGGAGTTGAATGTCCAACAACAGAATCAACAACAGCAACAGCCAGTGAGGCCTGGTTCAGGACCCAACACAGTTGCTAGTGGTTCAACAGCATCCACCTTGAATACAGCAGTGCGAAGGATCTTTCACATTGGCCCACCATCTGTGAGCACGATAGCAGAAGGTTCAGTCTGCGTGATCATCGAAGAGGTTAGTGAAAGTGACCCACCAGAAGCATGCAGACATGTTGTGATTCTGGATAGCGGGTCAGATGTGTCTTTGTTGCCTTTGAGCTATGCCAATGACAGTCTGAATGAAAGTGATGTGAAGTTGCAGGACTGTCAAGGTTCAAGCCTTACAACAGCAGGTCAGCAGGAGGCCACATTGGTTGTGCAAGATGCGATGACAGGTGAAGAGATTGAACTCCATCACAAGTTCCTGATTGGAAACGTGAACAATTGCATCTTGTCGCTAGGCGAGTTGTACAAGAGTGGCTGGTTGTTGGAGAGTGAAGGAGGAGGACAGTTTTTGGTGTCTCCAGATCACCAAGCAAAGATTCCAGTCATTTTTCAGCGCAATTCATTCGCCATTGAGGCCACTGTGTGCCGGATCCTGCAGTCAAATCCAGATGAACCAGAACTGTTTGAGGTGAGAGCGGTCATCAAGCTGAACGAAGCCTATGAGACAGAGTTGCCCTATGGACGTTGGGATGTGACCAACAATCACCCACACATGAGGAGTGTCGGCGTGCACTATGCAGATCCACGGGCAGTCTGGTCAGCAAACTTTTCGTTCAGGACAACAATGATCCAGAAGGTGATCAACCCAGAAGATGGATGGCAAGTTGTCGAACTGTCGCAAAAGTTTCTGGAGAAGGAAAACCCTTTCGATCGCATAGCAGAGATTCCAGCAGGAGAACAATATGTGATCTTGACAATTCTGGCAGACCGTGATGAGCACTTGAGCAGTTTCGGAACAATCATTGGAGGAGAAGAGCCCGAGATTCCTGAAGCAGAGCAAGAAGGTGAGCAGGAGATGGCAACAGAGGAAGCACAAGCAGCAGAGGAGATAGAAGGTCAAGACATCCCTGAGTTTCCAGTGCTGGCTCCATCGTTCAGGCCAGCAGGTCAGGAGGACACTTTGTTCATCGGGGAGATGCAGTTGACCGAACGGTCGAGCGTGAAAGACCTCAAGGAAGCTGCAAAGTATCTGAAGCTCACCACTTCAGGATCAAAGGCCAGGATTTTCAACAGAATCAGGGATTCGTACGAGCAATCCTTGAAGAGAAGGGCACTCGAGGTGGCACGACAGGACTATGCAAAACTATGTCCGGAACCTCGCTATGTTGAAGCACCAGTTCAACCCAGTGAAAGAGAGCGAAAGCTTCACGAGGTGACGCACCTACCTTTCAAGCGTTGGTGTGCATTCTGCGTCATGGGGAAGAGTCGTGCAAACATGAAGTACCCGAGTGATCCCATCGACACCTCTGCAAGGACAAATCCTACAGTGCAAGTTGATATGTTCTTCAGGACAGCAAGCAATTGTCTTTTGTTGTGCATTGATGTGTGGAGCAAGTACTTGCATGTCCAACCCCTGAAGAATAAGAATCAGGGTGTGATTGGTGAGATCATTGCAGAGTTCTTGGGAGGTCTAGGCCACTACGAGACGGTCGAGCTTGCATTCGACAATGAGCCTGTTCTTGCCGCAGGGGCAAGGATGACGAAGCTCATCAGGAGCAACAATGGGCTACACACGATCTTGCAAGCTGGAAAGTTCTATGACAAGTCTCGTACTTCACTGGCAGAAAGGTACATCCAGACGGTCAGAGCCCAAGCGAAAACAATCATTTCGCATGTCCAAGACCGAGCCAAAATCGTGTTTGACGAACAACACGTGTTGCAGTCATGGGCCTTGATTCATGCATGTTGGCTGTTGAATCGGTACCACGTGACGAGTTCAACAGGCATGACTGCATATTTGTCGGTGAAGGGCCGTCCATACAGAGGTCGAGTTTGTTGTTTTGGTGAGACCGTGCATGGACTAGATCCACTCCAGGCGAAGTACAAGTCACAATGGAGACCTGGAGTATGGCTTGGGAAGGACAACATGGATCACGACTTGGTGATGGTCAATGACAACGAGATTGTCAGGTGCAAGGCAGTCAGGAAGACTGGTGAACACTGGAATAGCGAGCTCTTGCTGAGCGCCACCATTGGACCTTGGGATATGAAGAGAGGAGTTCACACCAAGGTCGAGACAAAGTCCATTCCTACACCAGTACCTGAGTTGCTGGCAGATGTTCCACTCAAGACTGAAGGAGCATCGAAAGCCTCGAAAGGTGAGAAGAAGAAAGTACAAGTTGAGGAGAGAGATGCAGATGCCGATGATGTTCTTCAATATGCCCGCGAACACCCAGAAGAGGATGTCGAGATTGAGGTTGAGACAACAAGTTCAAAGCAAGGCGGGGCATCAACAGAACCAGAAGAAGCAACAGCGAGTGCATCGGCAGGAGTTCCACCTACAGAGGCAGTATCAAGTCCCAAGAGGTCATTAGATGAGGTTGAGGGTCGTGCACAAGAAGAACGACAACAGAAGGGTCGGTACGACCACTTCCACCTCAAGAAGAAAGCGGAAGGAGACCAAGGTGGAAGAGCAAAGATGATGCACTTTGACCCTGATACACCCATTCCTGAGCCAAGCGCCAAAGCACCTAGGACCTCAGGTTCCACAACCGCTGAGGAGAGTAAAGACCAAGAGAGGCACACAAGACGAGTTGAAGAAGTGGAGATTTATGTCGAAGACGACGATGAGGTTGAGGCTGAAGAAGATGAAGACTCCTATGACTGGAGTCAGACAGTCTCCACAAAGAATGAGGCCATCCTCAATGAGGCAGAGATGAGGAGAAGAGGTTTCTACAATGAAGGAGGTGGCCCACCACAAGTAGATGCTGATGAACTTCAAGCATTGGACCAACAGGCAATGTTGGCTGAAGTTGAACGCCTGAATGACCTGACAGTCATTGCCAATCTCGAGGCCAATGACAATGTGGAGGAGGCAATGAAGTTAGACACGAGGATAGTGTTTGACTGGCGGTTCAGGTCAGGCTGCTGGGTACGACGAGCACGCTTGGTGGCCAGAGAATTCAGGAGTGGAGCTGCAAGTAGCGTTGACACTTTCAGTCCAACAAGTCCACTCTCGTTCATCAAGTTGTTGATGTCTCTCAGTGTCACGATGAACTTGATGATTTCAGTCATGGACATCTCCGATGCCTTTTTGCAAGTTGTGCAGAAAGAGTTTGTGGTGATTGAAGTGCCAGCATGGATTCGCGAGATCCTCGGAAGAGAAGATTTGGTGTACTGGAAGCTCTTACGTTGCCTTCCAGGACAACGGAATGCTGCACTTGAGTGGCACAAGCATTTCAGCTCACTTTGTGCCGAGTTCCTCTTCAAGCCCTACAAAGGAGGAACAATCTACAGACATGAGCAAGGACGCCAGTTTCTGTCAGTTCATGTGGATGACATTATCCTTGTAGCTGAAGAACACAACCATCATACGTTCCTTGAGCATTTCTCCAAGATCCTCAAAATGAAGGCTGATGGTCCCTACGGCATGACAGCACCGGGGACACTTTTCTACCTCAAGAGAAAGTTGACCTTCGATGAACAAGGATTGGAGATTTCAGCTAGCAGCAAGTATGTGCCCAAGCTGCTGAGCATGCTCAAATTACAGGACAGGCGGGGACGTGGAGTTCCGTCCCACTCCAGTTTGGATGTCTTTGATGCAACGGTTGTTGAAGAAGATGAAAGGTTAGGTTCAGAGGAGAGCAAGCTGTTCAGAAGTGCACTTGGCTTGTGTCTTTATTTGAGCCAAGAACGCATTGACATCCAGCATAGTGTGAGAATTTTGTCCACCTACATGGCAAGTCCTACCAAGACGGCTATGGCTGCGATTAAGAAGCTCACGATGTACCTGCAGTCCACGCAAGACATGACATTGAGGTTTGAGAAGACAGAAGGACAATGCAGCGTGTTTGGCAGATGGAAGCATCTCACAAGTGAGCAGGTGAAGAAAGGAGGTCATGCACACTGCCTTGAGTTGTTCAGTGACAGTGATTGGGCATCATCCAAAGCATCAAGGAAGTCGACAAGTTCCGGCCTCATTTTCCACAATGGGAACTGCATTCACTCGCATTCCCGAGGCCAGACGTCGATAGCCCTTTCAAGCATGGAGGCAGAAGTGCTAGCAGCCACAAGTCTTCTAGCAGAAGGCATTGCTGTCAAACAGGCTCTCCAGTTTTTGCTCGGTTGCAAGGAGGATCCAGGAGACAATAGCAAAGTGGAGATGAAGATGTTCCTGGACTCGACATCGGCTCAGGCATTTTTCCACCGCCTGGGACCTGGGAGAGCAAAACACCTATGCACCCGCATCCTGTGGGGGCAAGAAGCCATGCGACGGGGATGGTACAAAATTGGAAGAATCCCGACAAAAGAAAACCCTGCCGACCTCAACACGAAGGCATTGTCGAGAGAGCGAAGAGAGCACCTTGCAAGGCTCATTGGTTTGCAGAGTGATAGCTTTCAGCCTACAAGCATTCCTGGAGTCCATCGCATCGTGCAAATGCTCATGGTGGCAGGTTTGTTGAAGGGATGTGCACCAGTTGAAGACAACTGCGACGGCATGAAGACAGCAGTGGTTCAGAGCACATGGTGCATTTGTTTGTTGAGTATCACGGTGATGTTTTTGCTGTTTGTGATGTCAGTGATGGTATTTCGCATCCAGAAGATAAGAATGACACTGGCAGGTTATAGAGCAGCATGGAGAGAAGTCAGAGAAGAACTCAACATCAGAAGAAGAGATGATCCGTTGAGACACGTTAATGAGGAAACTCACAATGAAGGAGAAGAAGAAGAAGGGAATGATGATGATGAAGATGACGAGAATCCCGATGACAGGGGACCAAATGGAGGAGATCTCATGGATGATGATGGCTACATCTATGGGAGATCAAGCAGCGCAAGGACTTCCACACCGAGAAGGAGAATCACCCAGAAATCCAATGGTGATGCAGCAGCTGGCAGAAGAGCAAGCACAGCTGATGATGAAGAAGCTGATGAAAGGCAGAACAGAGTTGTTCACGCAGAAGGAGCCCACTCAATGGAAGCACCAGGTGAACAAGACAATGGTGAAGAAGAGAAAGATGAAAGAGAGGATGAAAAGAAGAGAAAGAAGGCAGAAGGCGATGATGAGGAAGAAGAGGAGGAACAACAAGGAGCAAGTTCATCTTCAAGAAGACTTGAACCGAGTTCATCATCAAGAGGACCAGAGGCTGATGCAGCAGCAGAAGGAGGAGAAGAAAACGTTTTCAGACCAAGCATCTCAGACAGAGTCGCAACGAGTCTTCTGAATTTCGGCATCAACCCAGCGAACTATGCCGAGAACTATGGAGACATGGAGAATGACACTACATGGTTTGTGCTAGGTTCAATGAGGACAATGGTTGTCTGGGGCTTGGCTGGAATCCCAATTGATCCACAGGAGTTTGATGAGTTCAGAACAAGACTCATCAATGAAGGTCACGGACCAGAAGTTGCAATAACGGTGGCATGCAGAAACCTGAATGAACACATCAGGAGCATGGAGTACCAAAGAGATCCCGACTTGAGGAGCGACATAAGAGCTGCAAGAAACACACTACGATACTTGCAGTATTTGCTTTTGCTGTGTGGCAGGCAAGATCCATTGGCCTACCATTCGGCAACCATCACGTTCAACAAGTGGATGGAGAATGGTTCAAGTCTGGACTTCTTTACAGACAACGAGACAAGTCCAGGAGAAGCCAACGAGACAGAAAATGAAGAAGAGGAAGCAGAAGAAGAGGTGAATGAGACAGAAGAACAAAGGAACGGTGGTAGAGGACCACTTGAGGAAAGCGAAGATCCTGATGCCTGGATCGAATGGCACTATGATCCAATGGATGTGGATGAAGAAGCAGACTACTTCCGGGAGGTCAGTGCTGAAGCTGATGATGAAGCTGAAGGTACTGAAGAGCAGCAGGAGAACGAAGAGCAGAACGACAAGGAGAATGTCAATCCGGAAGAGTGAGAAAAGAAGTGAAGTGAATTCGGAATTTTCAGAAAGCTGGCAAGACGAAGAAATCAGTGCACGAGTCAATGAGGTGATGTACTGAGAGTGAGGCCAGCGAGAAAAGAAGTTTCACTAGACGGACTGATGGAAAGCTGACTAAATCCGTCAGTTTCCAAGGCGGGGTGTCAGAAGATAGCATGGCCCCTGCGTACAGGATGACACACACTTAAACATCAAGTGTACCAACCTGCATAGTGGCTCAAAATCCCTAGAGGAAAAGGGCGCGTTTTCGTGAGAAATTCAAAACTCGAGTATAATGACAATGCCTTGTGGCATCAACAACGGGCAATTGTCACCGTGACATAATAATCCAGGGTTTGCTGGACAGTGGCGAAGCCAAGGAATGTCGGTAGGTGTGTTCATGGTGCAATCGAACAAAGGACTGGAACCCACTCACTGCCCCTGCTAGCGCCCTGGCTCTGTCGGTAGTTATTTTGACCCACGTGACAAAGATAGGACTCCAAAAGCCCTTTGACCAGAAGAAGAATGGTTTGTAAAACAATGGCTCGATATTGCTTGCTCTGAGTGCGCCACCGTCCATGAAAGACCCTCAGTGTACGTTCCAATTTCTGCGTGTGAACTTGCAGGTTTGACAAAGGATGGGAGCCTGTCAACTGGCGATGGAGATCGGAAAAAAACTGAACGCTGGAAATAATCAGGGGGATGTGCAACTTGATTAATAAAAACCCACAATGTTTTGTTGCTGCAACGTAGGACCTGTGTCAACACGTGTTTTGTCGCCAAGGATGGTCCGAATATCTGCTGAATCAAGCGAAAAACAAGAAACACAACCTTAGCCATTTCTAGCAAAACAATGGCCAATGTGTTGCCCAAAGGGGATGCCCAACTGTGGCTAGAATCGAAGATGGGACGGGTTTTCTGAAAGTCTCGGGTAGGCAATTGTTTATGCTTTGCAATGGCCCAAGGGCCCAAGGATATTTCTTGTGATCAGGCAATTGTGTGTGCCCGGCCGAAAGGCGTGGGATTCCTGAAAAGGACGTAGCAGCAAGTTGTGCCAATGGCACGAGCAGGATGTCAAAATGCGACCCGGAAATGAGCAGCAGGTGAAATCACGAAGGGCTTCATCATTTTGTAGGCCTGTTTTAGGGCCTGAATCTGGGTCACGCTCGTGGTGTTCCTACGGTTTTGTTTCCAAGTCCCTTGCACGAATTGTTGCCCGTACGGAATCCAGAACGAACAAAAATTCCCACGTTGTAGCCAACGCTCAAAATGATGGAGGAACATTGAAAACGTGGGAGCGAGTTCCTCACCACTGTGTGTGCTTGAAACAATGCAATGGCAATATCGGGAAGAATTTCTCCAGCAAAAACAACAATGTGTTCAGTCAGTAGAAAGATGAATGCAGTGCAGTGTCCACAGAGAAACTGCGTAAGAACCGAACTGTTCTACAACTCATCGTGGAATCAGGTCCCAAATGAAACAGGAACCCATACAGTTGTGCAAGTGCTGCGAAATGTCGACGTTTAGTATGTAAAAACGGAAATTATGTCAAATGTGTCAGAAACCAATGGGCCCGCAACCACATCAGCAGGCGTTGTTCAGTCCAGGAAAAGCGGTAGGAAAAATTGAAGCAACAAGTGTAGCCGTTGCAACCCTAAAGGCATCAAAATTCAAGTCAAAAACATTGCTGTTTTTGTCGAGTAGTGAGAAAACCAAGCCGACTAGGACAAAATGAGCATAAAACTTCGTTGAAAACAGTTCCTGGAAGTTGATCAATGGTGGAAGTGCGTACCACAAAGTTGATGCTTCAGGCATTGGACGGCAGCCAACGGTCGGCATTGCTGTATCCGGTTCATGTTAGGCGATTTAGCTACTTGCACTCCCCAGTCCATGAGGAGGGCATCAATGCTAGATTTAATCACAGCCGTACCTGTCATGCCTGCAGGGCTCCGAATTTCGTTTTCCCCTGTCTGGCGTATGATGAATGATGCCGTTGAAACATAGAGGCTCCGCCTTATGGATGTGATGCCGTTGAAACTTTTGGGCGTGTCATGCTGTGAGTATGCCGTTGAAACCTAAAAGGGTCAGACCTTTTGGGCGTGTCATGCTGTGAGTATGACACGTATTAGACGGTGTGTCAAGTCCATCATACATGGCTTTGCTTGATTTTGCCCCCTTGGATCCTGAGTGGAAAATGAGTGCTCGCTGTGCAACTTTTCAATACACATGTCAAACAAATCATTCAAGTAAAATAACAGTTTTTTGGCGGTAGAGCGGTGGAAAGGTGTCAAAACCCAGAACCTCCTGAGCGGCTCTTGAACAGGTAACTGATGAGCGTTTTTGTCAGCGCCGGTTTCGTCAGCACCCCCGGTGCCCCTAGCTAGTTGAACGCTTCATACTCGGTTGTCATGTGAAGGACATGCAACTTTTCATTAAACGTCCGCTCGTGATAGCGGCTTACACACACACACACACACGCACATGCACACTTCGATAGAGAGTTCGATGAGTCGAGCATTCAATCAGAAACTGGTGCACCGCGGCACTAGCGCTTTAGTTTACGGCAGCAGACCGTGATTCGCGTAACGGAATGACGATGGGTCAAAAGAAGGGTCCTTTTAACAAAGGTGATGCAGAGTGCATTCATCCCTTACTTTCCTCCATTAGACGAGTGCGTCGGAACTCTACTGCAAAACGCCGAGTTAGACAGCTTTGTCCTTGCGTAGGTTCCAGAGCCCACATGCAGGTACACATTCAGGCATCCGGTGCCCCTCTTGCTGCTGTTGTTAAACAGTTGAAAGCCCGTGGAGGCAGTGTTTGGCGCACACACACACACAGATACTGTTGCGAGCAGTGCGACCAATCCGGCGACTACAGAGCGGCTAGCCCCTCGCTCCGGCACCGTGTGCACGCACGGGGGTGGCCGTGTGCATGGGGCGGTTGCATCAGTTGCCGACGTCCTTGTGAGGGACTGTTCCCAAACAGGGTGGTGTTCAGATCGCGATTGGCACTTCTGCGTGTTTATGGGCGGTCATTTCGTCGAAAAATGCTGCCGCGTTGCTCATCACGACTATTTGGCCGCCTTGCTTCCAATCCCTTTGTTTTTGCGCATTCCTGGCTGCACAAAGGCCTCAGGTGGATCGCGCTACCGTTTTGGTAGCCAATAACAAGGTCGGGAAGGAACAGACCCACCTTTAGCGGAGAACCTGGTGGAGAATCGAAGTGGGACATTGCCCGGCTGTGCTGCGCTCGGATTCATCCACTGCTCCGGGCAAGCACACGGAGGAAAGATGGCGCACCCACGTATCATCGCAAACAACTGCTGCCCGCTCGCTCCCAGACAAAGAGCGATATACTTTTGACAGGGACCCGTCTGACCACCGTGAGGTTGGCTGTCCGTACGGGAGGCGAAGGGAAAGAAGACCCGGGAAGGGCACGGGCCAAACAGCGCCAAAAACGACAAATTTTGTCCCACACCCACTGGTGGGAAGAAAATATCACTCCAAGTTGGCGCAGCGCCTGGCTTTCACGAATGTTTCGCTCTTCTCCCACGAGCGAGATGCGGACGAGCATGTGTGCCGATATGGCACCAAGCCGGCGCGTGCAAGGAGCGGTGCACAAGGAACGGTGTGCGTCTGGGGTGGACCGCCGAACGCCCGAAGCAACGTGCCACCTACGAAACCATCAGCAGCTGCAATGTGAAAAGGGCTAAACTTGCGAGTGCGCAAGGGAACCCCAATGGTCATGTCCAACCACACCGCTGGCACCGTGACTTTCCATCCAAACCAGCAGATGCGGTGGGACAAACACACCACATCTGGCTAACTTAACCATCAGTTCTTTGTCATGCCATTTTGGTGAGTCCAAACCTGTATTGTTTTTCATATGTGGTTTGTGTGATGTTTTGTCGTGGCCACGTGCAGGTCACGGTTTGGAGAGGAAGATCCTTTGGACGCATTTATGGCCAATACCCTGGTCCTTTTGTGTTTCCATTTCATCACCACGCGCCTGGCGGCGGGGGCTGCTTGTTTTGCGTAGGGTGACCCGGCCCATGTCCTACCGAGGCCGGACTCGGAGACCAGGCGCTGCAGTGGCAGTGGGGTTGAGAATGCGTTTTCAATCCTCGAAATGGTTCGGCAAAATTGGTTTCGAGGGTGAGGTTGGTTTGGAACTGGGTGGTGTGGATTCAAGTAACAGTTGGCAGGTGCCTTCCCTTTTCACGAACCCACCTGCCAGAGCGAATGGTGATGACACCAGGTCAAAGAAGACATGTCGTCAGTCGGAAAGAAAAAACCGGAGGCCTGGTTTCTTTTGCAGTGGACTTTCGAATGCGAACCAAATTGTAGGATTTTGATTGCATTATGGTGTGCGATTTCACAAATGACAAAGTATCACTCCACTGGTTGGAGTTCATACCCATTGTGCCAACATGGGGCTTCATGTTGCGCAGGAAAGTGTACAAACGGTGGACAAGCACAAAGCAGGTGCCATGAAAGGAGCCATGCAGCAGAAGGGGGAAGTGATGTTTGAGACTGATGCACGCACAGCTTTGGCAGTCATCTGATTTATATAGGTAACTTTCCTTGTGTCACTCCAAGCAACGCGTTGGGTAAAAGCATATGCCGCATCATGCCGCGATTTGCTGGCACCTATTGGAAGTTCATGCTTTGAAGAGTTGTTTTCTGGCCAGGAGCTATCCAGCACCAGTTGAAGCAGAGGTACAAAGCAAAAATGAAACTCGGCAATTCCACCAAGCAACCACTTAGGTCACCAACCCAGAACCCACGGCTGCAATGAAATGAGCAACACAAGAAAGGAATGAAATGTTCGGCATGATTTTGCGGTGACATGCTGAGGAATGCGATGCGCGGTGCGCGCAGTGACTGAAGAGACTCTGACAATGCTGGTGTAGAATTCAAAAAAAGTTGGCGCAAAACAAAGCACCTCCAAATTTCCTAGTGAGGTTTTGGCAATCGGTGGATGTCGATTCTGAAAAACGGGACATGTACTGTATCGGTTCAAAAAGAAAATGCTATTTTCCGGTGTGCTGTTCCGGCTTGCTGCGGTGTGTGGCGTTTTTGTTGCGAACCGGTCGTCGGGTTCCCTCGGATTCACTTGGGTTGGACAAATCAGTGCCTGGGCCAACCCATGCGAGCCGAACTTGCTTTTCCTTGTGGTGTATGAAGCTTACTCAGCGGCCGACAGTGAGGGGCACGAGAAATAGGACATTTGATGTGGAACGTTCAGATGCAAGTTGAAGTGCACAATGGAAAAAGTTGAGCTGGAACGCAAGGCTATTGCGTTGTATTTTAGGCCCTAGCGGCGGCCGGGTGTGGGGTTTGAGTGCCATAGAAGGCTGTTGTGGTGCGGCGCCCAGCCTGGATGCCTTTGCGTTTTGATAACCTTTTGCTTTGGTGAGTCGCTTTCTTGGAGATAGGACTTGGGACCACTTTGGTGGAGAAAGTATGTACTTGTTGCCGAAATTCCTCCATCCCGTTTGGATGGTTGGTACGTTGTGGCAGCTGAACACTCCTTGTCTCCGGGTGCGCCGGATGCTACCCGCGTGGCCTTTTGAAGGCCCATCTGTGCGAACAAACCTCGTCGCCCGCCGCCCAGGGCGCTGCTGGGTCGCCCGGGCCCGTCGGAATGACGAACAAGGCGCCGGCGGACGCACTCAGTGGGGACACCTCAGTGGGGGCGAGCCGCCAGGCCGGGGAGTGCCGAGGTGCTCCAAACGGACCATGTTGGTGAGATGTTTGCGGCGCTGATGCAAGCTGCACTGCCTTCCCGGAAACGTGTTCGTAGCCGAAAGCGAGCAGAACATGGCGACATATACATTTAACAAAAACCGGTTGACCTGGTTTTATCAAACATTATCAAACCCTTAGTGCAACAATTGTAGTTTGGTAAAACCAATGAAATGGACTCCTGTATTGCTCTGCTCTGCTTTCGTGACTGCCTGCGCCGTACGTCCTTGTCCGCGGTGACCGCTTTGCTTCACGCTTCCACGGCGCCGGCAGACTCCGTCGCCGTGCGCCGTCGGGGCGATGCCAAGGTCTTCGGAGGGCCTCGACTGTGACCAATGGGGAGAAGCTGGGCTCGCCCAGATGGGGACGCCCTCGAGCGGCGCTCGCGTGAGGGATTGTGGTGGACGTACGGCCGGTAGGGCACGATACGGACCAAGGGCGGGGAGGAGGGAGGGAGGTGCAGACATTTTGAGCGTGGATTGGTGGTGGTATGTGGGAAGGTTGCGCATGTAAAGGAGAACGCGAGGAAACCTCAAGTCACATGCTAGATTCTGCTAGATCATGCTAGCAACCTACTGACCTGTTGATTTGGGTTGCGGCTTGCTTACCCTACAGGCCTTACAGCTGCTCTTGACTCGTTTGTTCAGGCGTGACACGCGCGAGTCCATGATCAAAATGGTCGACGAGTATATGAGGAAACTGGAGGACCAGACAAGCCACCCAAATCCGCTTTGGAGGAGTTGTGCGATTCACCTGGCTCACATGGAACACCAGCCACACAGAGAGCCGGAGGGACTTTGCGAGACTGAGATCGGAGATGACATAGGAACCCCCCCGATCTGAGCTGGGTGAAGTGTGCTGAGTTGGGTGAAGCAGCAAATGGACAGGACATGTGAGTGTTCGCTTGTGTCGTGCCATGAGGAGAAGGAGGAGGAAGCCATTCACCGGAACGCTGAACACAAACACGAGGCGCGACGCTCGCACTCGGTCTTTTTTGACAGCGGCCGCAACAGTAGCAACATCAAGACTACTTCGTCCTTTCGATGATCCTTGTGGTTGTTGCCTTCAGAATTGGGGGGATTTGAACTGAACTCATGGGTCACTCCTGCGCATGGGTCACCTGCTTCACCCGCAGTTCGCCGGTGATGTCGGCGATGGCCTTCGGGTCTCGCCATCGCCGCCTGGTGAGGTGGCTGGTCTGAAGGAAGACTTGGATTCCGTGCTTGTAAGCTGGCGCGGCTTGATGGAGCCCGGGGGGAGCCACCGTTGGGAAGCCAGTGAAACTGGCACTGGTCCGAGAAGAACAGCTGGGAGGAGCTCTGGCAGCTTGCTTTTATGGGGAAGATTTAAGACAAGAGGGAAAGGGGACATTGTTTCTCCACAATCTCTGTACTTCATAGTCTATTTTCACCCAGTGACAGTGAGGGTGAAAGGCAGGCAGACTGACCGCCCGGTGACGGTGTTTATACTTCTTATATACTTACTAGCCCTCACGGAATTGTTCGCTTTTGGCACGCGCCGCAAAAGGTCAAGTGCTTCCAGGTGGAGGGTTCAACATTTCGGACTCCGCGCAAGCCTTTGCCTTCGCAATGATCGCTTTGGCTGAAACCAGCACAGTCTACGTGTCATGACCCAGCGGGCAGGGACTGACGAGCCTCCAGGCTCAAGAGCAAAACACGCAAAAGAAAACGAAAAAACACATCTTCCGGGAAGTGGAGCCGCAGTCGCTCCTGCAGCCGGATTCCGTTTCTTCGACTCTTCCGCCCCTCCGCGCCGGCGCCAATCTTCGGCGAATTCTTGGACGGTCCGGGGCCCCATCCGTTTTGGCTCGGGGGGAGGAATTGGACCAAGCTCGGTTGTGGAAGAAGCTCGGACTTCTGTGAAGATGTTTCGGAGGTGATTTTTTTTTGTATTGAAAGGTTTAGCCATAGCTTGAGCAATGGGTGTTTGATGTGGCTTTTACAGTTTCCTTTTGCCTAAGCATGTTTGACGGGGTGTTGCCTCAAGTGGTGCACCGATGAGCACACTAATGGAGCGCACGAAGCGGTGTTTCTTCGCATGCGAGGCGAATCCAACCAAAGTGAGAAAATGCAGTAGGTTACAGTAATTGGCCAACCGGGTCAAAGCCATGTTCCTGTCGTTCTCGTTCTCCCACTTTCCACGGGTCGCATGGACACCGCGTGAGGCGGCATGCGGCCGTTGGCGACCAGCGTGATGCGCGGGACACGCCTTCCCCTGCAGCCTTTCAGGAAGGCGTGGTGGTGTGGAAGACAGTCACAAGGTCAGGTAAGCGTTGAAGACGAACAAAAACCATGATTGGAACAGGAGTCATGATGCTTCTGAGATGAGCTCCTTTGGACAAAATGTGGGGTTGTTACTATTTTGAAAGCCTATGTTCAGCAGACCAGGCCCTTCTCCATGAATCCCTTCCCTTCCACTGGGTTCCGTGCCTTCTCAATGCAACTGGGCCCCTGCGAGCCAAGTTGCATCCGATCCGATTTGCCTGGGCTTCATTTTGTTTCCATTTTGCTTCCCATGGCGTCACATACACTAAACCATCACCCCGCCACGCCCGCCCCGATGGATTCCGCCTCGCCCGCGAGGCCGCGGAAGCGGAACGTCCGCTCCTGGTGCGGACCGCACGGACTTTTGCCACGGTTCCGCACCTCGGTTCCCGGATCAGCTGAGATGAATCCGGGAGAGATGGATCTCAGACGGGAGAGATGGGGCACGAGACCGTTGGAGATGGAGGCCCAGGTTGTTCTTCCAAGAAGGGGGCCCACAAAAAGGAACGGAAAGCCCCGACCTTTTCCCTCTGACCAAGCTGCCGAAAGGAGCTGCTGTCGTCGTGTTCTGCGGTAGGTGCTTATGAAGGTTGCGCGACACGCGGCGCGACACGCGGCGCGACACGAGGCGCTCCGTGGAGTTCCCGGGGCTTTCCGAAGTGCCCGTGCCCAGCGTGATGCCGGTGCCCGACCCGAAGGGGGCCGGTGATCAAGCGAGCGCTTGCGGCGCTTGCTGATGAATTTTTGGACTGGGAATCTCTAAGTTCAACTATGCGCCCCTAGAAGTCCAAAGGCTAGATTCGCCCCGCCGAAGTGAAGGACATTCCTTCAAATTGGTCACTGAAGGACCAATTGGAAAGTAGTCTTGGACTTGCAGGGTGTGGTCAAGTCATTCCTTTCTGTTAAGTTTATGACATGATCTGTTGGTTCACGATGTACCAGGGCTTCGATGGGACACTTGGCCCACGCCAGCTAAGCCAGCATCTGCGTCTTGGTGCACTTCCATGTTGGCGTAGAGGGTTCAGCCAATGAAGTCCCATTCCCACCCGGAGAGCTCAATAAGTCGGCATCATTCAGCCTCATGCGCTCAAAGCAGAAGGGCTCAAAGCAGAAGCTGAACGGCACTGCTGTTGCATGGCCATGGCTTCACTCAGTCCTGCTTTTGTGGCGCCCAGTTCGCATGGAGTCCTGCTCAGTTCGACGGACCCCCTGGGTTTTTTGCTAAAGGCTTAGCTGAGAATGCGGCAGACACGCACACACACAAAGTATAGACATATGTACACACACACATATATACACATGTATTACTATAATATAATGTTGCCGGGGACATGCAGCGATTTTCTGATTTCTGCTGCGAGGATGTAGGATCCAGCCACCTTTGAAACTGTGGGAGAGAAACCATGCACCTCACGAGCATTTTCGCTTTTCGATCGAGCACTTCGATTCGAGCTGTTGATGAACTCGCCAACCAAATGGTTTGGCTCAAGCTGAGCAGGTGGAAAAGACCGCTTGCTTTGTACACCCCAACCTCCTTAGGTTATGAGCCCAAGGTGCTAGGTGTTTTCGAAGTCCACCCACTGCTGGTGAGCGAGCAGAGTGGTTGTTGGCCGCGATGGCCACCCTCCAGCGCCGGCGCCGACAGGGCTCACGAGAGCCAGCTGCTGCCGCTGAAGCGCAGGAGCCTCGACGTGCACCTCGGGAAGGTCGAAGAAGGCCACCGCCTGAAGAGACAGCAGATCAAAAGTTGGACCGGTTGCTCAAGGAGCAACGAGCAGCTCGGGCCTCGTCACTACCTGCAGAAGATGATCTTGCTGTCCGGCGCCTGGCTATGCACCCTACGGCTGAGGGAAATGAATCTCAAGGAAGAAGAAGAGAGGGAAGTTTGGCACCTCAACCTGGACATCATGGAGGGCATCACGATGCATCAGCTGGCCAGCTGGCCGGGGCTGGAGGCCTCATGAGCACCTTGCATGATCCTCGGGCTAACGCCTTGGGTCTGGGCGGATTGCAAGAAGCAGCACGCCAGTCGTTCGAGTTGTTGCAACAGGCATTAGGCCACCATGTGCCACCTTCGCCGGCTCCGGGACTTTTAGATCCCCTTCTTCGAGGTTCTGAACTACCTCAAGGACCGGGTTCGGGACTACCTCATCCACCAGGAGGCGGACTCTTTGGTGGGCAAGGTTCTTTGGCTGGAACTCCACATCAACCTGGAGCTCCACATGGTGATCCACAAATGGGCACGCCTGCAGGCACAAGGCAGGTAGAGCGGGAGGAGGGGAGGAGGTGAAACCCAGGGTGCTTGAACCATATCGCACACCACAGGGCCCCCTTGCCACTGTGAACCCCTTCTGGACCACTTCAATTCAACAAGCTGCACGAGGTGAAGGTCATGTGAGAATGGCGGAAAGTGCTGGAGCTCGGGCTACCAATGGAAGTCCAGGACCTGGGGATGTTGAGAAACTTCGTGCCCAGATCCTCAAAGAGGCGGAGGAAAAGTTCGCTCGTGAAGTTAAACGCATAACTGATGGAGCAGGTGGTGGTGATGCATCGTCGTATGCCTCCGTTGCCAGTGGTGGAGTTGATGGTCGTGGAACTACAACACATCCTGGACTACCACATGGTGATCCCTCAGGTGCAGGTGGACCTCCCGGGTCAGGACCAGATCCTCCCCCAGGCCTTCATGGTGCTTTGGATCTTCCTGCCCTCCCACTACCTTCATCCGAAGGCGCGGCGCTGCAGTTTGGGGATTGGCTGACTGTGGCCTATCCATTGATGGCGGATTTGTCCTCTACCTCACAGTTTTGGTGGGATGGATGCCTTTCTGCCGCTCGTGAACTATATGAACAGTGGCTGGTGGCCACGCCCTTGGAGAGGTTGCGCCTGCGGCCAAAAGATGTCACTGTGGACCCCTTGTACCAGAGAGTGGAGCAGCGGGGAGTGTCATTGCTGCTGCTGGGCATCCTGCCTGAACAACTGAGAAGAGATGTCATCTCCTCTCGACACGTCACGACTGTGAGCATCCTGTTCAAGTTGTTTGTAGTATTCCAACCTGGAGGAGGAGCTGAACGCACAACGCTTCTCAAGAGCCTCACCGAGGTGAAGGTGGGCCACTCCGTCACGGAGCTCTTGGCAACAATGCGGCAATGGCGCCGATGGTTGCAGCGAGCTGAAGAACTTAAAGTCACGCTGCCAGACCCGCTGATCCTCATGAATGTCCTTGGCAAGATCATGGACTCGCTGGCCAAGCTGGGAAGCAGTCAAGTTGCGTACAGAGTCTCAACTGTGCGTCAGGAATTGTTGGTTGATCAACGCCCGGAGATGAACTCCATCAAGGACCTCAGCGAGTACCTGCAAGCGGAATTGGAGGAGCTAGCTCTGGTCATCGCAGTCCCTAAGGGTGCCGCCAACATGACGAGCTCGACCACTACCAATGAAAAGACTCCGGTGGTGAAGGCGATGCAGTCCGGCACTCAAGAAGAAAAACCTCGGTCTCCATGCAAGTTTTGGGGGACCCAACATGGCTGTAAACGAGGAGACACTTGTGGCTATGGGCATAGCTGGGAGGGCTTGGACCGACAGCTGCTACTGTTCGGGGGAGGGTCACATGGCGAAGGATTGTGTGCACCGACAACCCAAGAACTTCAAGGACGTAAGAAAGGCAGCTCGCTTGCGAGGAGTTGCACCAGAGGGCTCAAAAGAAGGCCCAACCAAAGAAAAGGAGGTGGAAGTGGGAAGTCCTGGGTCTACATCGACTTCGAGCCCATCGCCCTTGTCGCCGACGACGGTGTCTGGAGGGGGATTGAAGGATTCGGGAGGTGGTTCACCAGCGAAGTCAACGCTGGACGAGAAGCCCAAGAATGACATCGCCACAGACCTCATCCAGGAAGCTGCAACGCTGCTCAAGACGCTTCGGTCCGTGAAGACGATGCGCCTCAAGCAGATCAGTGCTCACCCTCAGGAGTTTGGAACTCAGGGGTTTGCCCTTTTGGATGGTGGGGCCACTCATGCCCTACGTGTTGCTCGACCCGAAGAACGAGCTGAAATTTTTCCGGTTGAAGTGGAGCTGGCACAAGGCTCAACAGTTTTGTATCGCCACCCCAAGCATCGCACCTTGTTGTCCCTGACGGAGGTTGAGCCGATCATTCCTCTGGGCCTCTTGGTTGAGCGCGGCTTCAAGGTGGAATGGCGACGTTCGGGATGCAGCACCCACCACCCAACCCCAATCGCCTGTTGGCTGAGGAATGGATGTCCCATCATGCATCGGCAGCCTGCGCTGGACATGTTGGCGCAGTTTGAGATGGAGGATCAGGGGGAGGTGGCTCTCTCTGATGAAGATCGAAGTTGGTGGCAGAAGCATTTTCCTGAACTACCACTTCCAGTTCTCCAGCATATGGCTGGTCAAAGTCAAGAACCCACAGCTCCGCCCTGGAATCGAAGGTTGCGACGGGCCCACATGACTGGGAAGGGTGTCATTGTTCACCTTTTCAGTGGAGCGGTTGCCAAGAAATGGAATGATGTTGGTGGAGGCCGCTACTCATGGTTGTGCATCGACACTGAGATTAATGCAGCCCTGAACCTCCACAACCCTTCAGTTTCGAGTTACTTGTGGAAGCTGGCATCACTTGGCCGCATTGTTGCCATCATTGGAGGTCCTCCATGCAGGACTGTAAGCCGCCTTCGAAATAAGGCTCCTGGCCCTCGTCGACTACGTGGCCGAGGAGAAGAGCGTTGGTGCCTCCCTGATTTGGACGATGATGAGCAGCGCTTGGCCCACGGCGACACTGAAGCATCTTGGTCTTTGGCTACGTGCTCAAGAATGCCGTCGTGCTCCCACGGATGTTGGAATGCTGCTGGAATCTCCACGTGACCCAGCTGAATACTTGAGCGATGAAGAAGGAGCTCGAAGCGCTTCTTTTTGGTGCTTCCCTGAAATCACGGCTTGGGTTGGAATTGCAGGACTTCGTTTGGTCACTTTCGACCAAGGACGGTTGGGCCATCAGCGGAAGAAGCCCACTACAGTCTTGACCAACCTCCCCGCCTTCGAAGAATTACATGGTCTCCAGGGTGAAGGTTGTGATGATAGTCCACTACCCACCAAGCTGGCAGATCGCATTCGCACTTCAAAGTCTTGGGCCGCTTGGGCGCCGGGACTTGTGGCTGCTATCAAGGAATCGCTGCGGAGGTTGCTTGGCATTTTGGAGGAGGAAAGTCGAAATGGTGACACTCACAACATGTCCAAAATGGACCTTGCAGCCTGGCACCGGCACATCAAACAGGGGCACATTCCCTTTCGTGCTGACTGCCGAATCTGCGGTGAAGCGATGGGCTGTGATAAACCGCACAAAAGACTTGGGGGGAGTGCAACGAAGTTCACTATGTCAGCGGACCTATGTGGACCCTTCCCTGCTGGTCGTGACCTTGGCGCTGGAGTGACCTGTAAGTATGCACTGATCTCCACTGTTGCTGTGCCCATCGTTTCAGAGCTTCCAGGCGAGGTTGCCGAGCCCTATGACACTGCAGACGACGTCAAGTACACCGAGGACCTGCCCTGTGATCGCGAGGAGCGTGAAATGCTCCCTGATGATGAAGTTCAGAGGCTCAATGAGTTGGCCCAGATTGAAGAGGCCCAAGAAGCTCCTGGACACCAAAACATCACGTTCGCTGAGGTGATCCCAGATAGAACTGTGGAGTCTTTGGTCCGTGCCCTTTCACGACTACATGCAAAGTATCGCATGCTGGGCATCCAAGTGTACCGCCTCCACACAGATCGAGAACGATCGTTTGCCTCAGTCCCAATTCAAAAATGGTGTGAACAACGTCAACTTCGATTGACTTTGACTGCAGGCGATGACTCAAAGGCCAACGGCCGCATCGAGGGAGAAGTGAACCAGATCAAACGTCGGACTCGACTCCTTCTACATGATTCTGGACTACCTCAATCCCTCTGGCCGACAGCCCTACGACATGCTGCAGAAGGCCGTGTCCGCCTACAACTTGAAAGATTGGGCCTGCCGAGCCCACCAATGCTTCGCTATGGAGCTTCAGTTTTGGTCAAGTCCAAACGATGGCGTCGTGCTGGACAACTCTCAATGCCCTACCGCACCATGCAGCTCTTGGGACCATGCCCATACATGTCACATGGCTGGATTGCCCGCGACAAGAAGGGGCAGCTGCTTCATGTGCGGACGGCTTTGGAACCTTCGCCGGTGGCTGACCAGGCGATCATGGATTTGCAGGAGGTGCCATCAATCAAGCACCGCATTGTGGGGAAACCATCCTCTTGCTGGAGCCGTGGGGGCTTTGTATGATAAGTCTGACCCAGCTCTTGCTGCTTGCCGAGGAGGATCCTTTGCCCTTTTTGGACGACGTTGGCGGCTCCTTGGCACTTCAATTTGAGGATGAAAGGGAGTCGGAGGAGGTTGTTGGAGGTCCCATGCTCGATAGTCATGATCAAAGTGATCAATGTCAACACCCTGACCTTCCGGGGGAGCTGGAAGATCCCATGTTCTGCTCAAGACAACAGGCAGAGCAGTGGCATGAACTTGAACAAGAACGTCACTGGGCTTTGAAGCAGCTCTGGTGCCAAGGCCTTCAAGAAGTTGCAGTTGGCGAAGACGCTGGGAGCGTTCATGGCAGCTGGCTTCGTGAAGTTGAAATGCTGCTCCGAGGTGCTGAAGATCAATTGTCGTTTCAGCATTCCTCCTTGCAGAACTACAAGATGGCTTCTCTGGCTCCAATGGCTGGTTCAACTGAGGTTCCGGTTACTGTGCTCCAGACCTACACAGTCTCATTGCAGCAGGTCCGCAAGGAACTGGAGAAATGGAAGCCTCCCTTGCGTGATGAATATGACCAGCTGATCTCGTCGACCCAGGCAATCAAACCAACTTCGGAGGAAAAGTTGCGCCTGGATCCAAGGTTTCCAACTATGGAACTCGCTCCAGCTATGCTTGTTCCCACGGTCAAGAGTCCTCATGGACGCCTCAGAGCACGGGTGGTCATCTGCGGAAACCATCTCACCAAGGTCAACGAAGACCATGACAACTCCGCAGGTGAAGTGAAGTCGAAGGACCAAGCTCCGTATTCACTATATGCAGGTGGAGCGGATGGGACTACTCTGCGTTGCTTGATGCGTTGTGCGGCTCAAAAGTCCTGGTCCATCGGCACGGTTGACATCAAAACAGCATTTTTACTTGCACCACGTCCTGATGAGCAGGAACGTTTGCTGGTTGCTCGACCACCTAAGGTGCTCATTGAAGCTGGGATTTGCCCGCCAACTGAACTCTGGGAGATCTCTCACGCCGTGTACGGGCTGAACGATGCTCCTGCCAACTGGTCGCATTATCGTGGCCGTGAACTACCTCAGCTGCGCTTCGAGGCTGAAGGTCAAGAATACCAACTGGTCACTACGCCAGAGCCCAACCTTTGGAAGCTGATCAAAACATGCCCCAACGGCATCCCCGAGGAGGACATCTCAGAAGGCTTCCTGGCAGTGTACGTTGACGACATGCTGGTTGCTGCTCCAAGTCCCCTCGCTCATGCAGTGATTGATGGAATCCGGGCTCATTGGCGCTGCTCAGAACCAGAATGGGCATCTTCGGAGAAGTCCCTCAAGTTTTGCGGCTTTGAGATCAAGTGCCGCCCAGGAGAGGTCATTTTGAACCAGGCCTCTTACACCCGTGATCTCCTTGCACGCCACGAAGGCATCAAGTCGAGACAAACTCCTTTGCCCCTTGGCGTACAAGATGAACTGGAGGAAAACATCTCCATTGAACAGGTCCGCAAAGCCCAGCTCTCGTTGGTGAATTGCTCTGGCTCAGCGGGCGAACCAGACCTGACCTCAGCTATGGAGTTTCCATCATGGGCCGCTTGGTGACGAAAGCTCCTGGAAAAGTTTTGGAATGGGGGCTCACACGCTTGGGTATTTGCACTCCACAGTGGACTATGAGCTGTGTTACACCCAACAGGTGTTTGAGGCTCCAAGCTCCCCAGTGTTCGGGTTTTTTCGGATGCTTCTCACGGTCCCCAAGGTGGAAGAGGTCAACAAGGGTTGCTGGTCACCTACAATGGAGCCCCGGTTCAATGGGAAAGTCGGCAGCAGCCGTTCGCCACTCTCTCCAGCGCTGAATCGGAGTTAATGGGTTATGTTGATGGAGTGGTGATGGGCGAGTCGGCGGCGGCCATCGTGAACGTGTTGGAGGACCATAAGCTCCACCTTGGAGGAGAGCAGGTCCTTTGCGGTGATTCGCAAACTGGGCTAAGGATTTTGGTTGCGCCGGATGGACCATGGCGCACGAGGCATTTGAGGCTGAGGGCCTATGTGGTCAAGGAGCGCATCCAGCAGCAGTGTTGGCGCATGTTGCATGTTCCTGGCACTGAACTGCCATCGGATTTGCTCACGAAGGCAGATAGATGAACACCAGTCAGTTTGTTCTAGGCTCCAGGCGGTTGTAGCTGGTATATTAGGGATGGCGGTTTGGAATCCAATCCATGAAGCACACAAGATCGCACGCTGTTTGACCATCACTGCACTTGTAGCATACCTGGCCTCGAAAGCACAGGACCTCAAAAAGATCATTGGACACCTTCCGGCGGAATTCCAGGCCGAGGCGCCACGGGGACGGGATTCGGTCGAAAAAAGATCGGTGAGGGAAAATGAACCCACCGCCGTAGGAGGGGAAAAGAACACAAGATCGGTGAGGGAAGATGAACCCACCGCTGGGCTGGGGGGGCGGGCGGGCGACATTAGCCTAAAAGGCTCCCGTGCGGCCGCGCTCGAACCTCGCTGCCATGGACATGGTGTGCGCCTTGCCGCCATGCGCGCTGGGCCCAGCGTGAATGGCCACAGTTCCGACTTCCTCCTCAAGGACGAGATTGGTGGGGGCGGCTGCGCGATGGTTGGTGGGTTTGACATCATGTCAAACCCAGGAAGAGACCTTTCCACCCCGCGCACCGGCAGACGCCGTTCGATGCAGCTCAAATCCGCAGTGGTCGGGTCATATGGCTGCATGGTGAGAAATCGGTGGTGGAGGATGACTGGCGCAACGACACCAGGCCTATGGTTCCGACAGAGGAGCAGTGGGTGGGCTACAGCTTTTTTCGTGACAACCCCCCTCAACCTCCTCTGCCTGAGAATGCAACTTTGGACTCACAGACGAGCTCTTCAACTCCTGCTGGCCAGACGACTGGAAGCTCCTCAACGCCGACGCCACCTGGACAGTCACTTTCGACTTCGCAGGTCAGCGCATCATCGGGGCCTCCACCAGTTCGACCAGAAGATGAACTGCTCAGAGGCATCAGGAGGGTTCGAAGAGGCTCAACAGATGGTTCAACAGGGACACCATCAAGCACCTTGTCCTCGACGATGACGGCATCGACTCGCGGCACGGATGCCATGGAAGCACCTCTCACTCTCGGCTACCTTGGCCGAATGAGGGGACAGGAGAATCGAGGAGAGAGGCCTGCACCAGCCAACATGCAGGTTCCTCTTGAAGAAGAACCGTCGGATTGGATCCTCTCGCTCCACTCCGAAGGATTGCTGCTTGCCCGGCATCCCAACTTGCCGGATGAAGCGACGGCTCGATGGATGGGCATTCAAATGCCTGTGGCTCGGAGCTCGCGCCCTGCCGGCGCTGGACGACCAAGTGAGGGCTCCACGCCCGCTGCTGGAAGTGAGGGCACCATGCCCACCCGAGGTAGCCAGGGTCCCATGCCTGTGAATGAAGAGTGGGATTCTGATGGAAGCTATGAGCTTCTTGCAAACTGAAAGGCTGACCGAAAAGGTCTTTTGGCCATGGAATATGCAGTGACGCACTGCAGGGGGAGTGTGGGAGAGAAACCATGCACCTCACGAGCATTTTCGCTTTTCGATCGAGCACTTCGATTCGAGCTGTTGATGAACTCGCCAACCAAATGGTTTGGCTCAAGCTGAGCAGGTGGAAAAGACCGTTTGCTTTGTACACCCCAACCTCCTTAGAAACAATTCCTCAAAATGCCCTAGGGCCACATCTATTTGAGGCCAGAGCGATACAAGTTCAAGTTCTCAATGTTGACGTCCCGCTATCGGATTTCCCGCTGCGGTAGGACTTGAGCGGAGCGGGGAGCCGCACCACATGGAGAGGAGCACAACATTGAGCGCCAGATCTCTTGGGGGCGGGGATGCGTTGGGCGGAGAAATGTTTGGATGCCCCTCAGGCAAGAGAGCTTGGTGTTGAGCGCCTTCGTGCCAAAAAATGAGTCTTTTTGCCAGACTTGCCTATGTAACTGGGCCTGTTCTTTGCCTTGAAGAGCCTGGCATGCGTGCGCAATCGCGTGTGCTGAACTTACTTCTTGTTGCACAGGAGAGGCAGCTTCTCTATGTCGTGCCCCCTCCAGGCCTGCCATGCAGCGATGGATCCAAAGACATACACTCCCCGAAAGAATAATGGAAGTCGAGTTCACCGCCTGTTTGAAACCATGGTCATCCAGGGGGCCACGCCATCCACTTCCAATGTGGTCCGAAATGGCGACCCAGTTGCGCCCCGAGAGGGCCATGAAAAACCGATCCTGGTCCAGTGAGCCTTTCCTCTTGGTGGCGTGGGTCTTAGCGCGTCAACGCGCCGGTGGAGGCTCCCTGAACGTTGCTTGGGCCTGGTGATGCTGGCCAAGGGCCGCAGGAAGTGGAAGCGCAAGGCGCGCGTGTGACGAAGCCGACACCGGATGCGCAGCAGGGGGACCAGTGGGACACGGCGGGACGTCTTTGAGAGGTTTGAGGGTCAACTCGCCCTAGCTGCTAGGAGGTTTGTTCTGCATGATCCGGTGTTGTCAACTTGGGCGTCAAACTCCGAGAAGATCACAAACTGTTTCTTTCTATAGTATCTATCGCCTGCAAAAAGATGGGTGATTTGGATCTCGCACATCTGATCGATGTAGGTCTTGTGGGACTCCACAGGCGGTTGACCCCAGGAGAGCCATGGACACGGGGACCAAGCTCCAGCCAGGCCGTCTGAAGCGCCTCACACGCGCCCAGGCGACCCGCGTGCGACGCTACGAGACGAACACATGGCCGGCGAAGGACAGCTGCGAAGTGAACTTCGACGAGGCCGTCGCGGGTGACCACACCGCGCGAGAGCGACCCCGGTGGAGTACGGGTGTCAGGGTGCTTGGAAGTCTGAGGGTGCAATTTTTTTCATCGACCAAGGCGTAGAAAGATCCAACCGTTCAACTCCTTTTTGCTCTCTGGGTGCAGGTTTGGAGTAGCTCATGAACATGAATGATATGAATGCCTGCTTTGCAGCCAAATCCCCGTATCCAGGCTCTTTCAAGTATCCAGCAACGATCTGTGGCGTTGATACTCAACAGCTGCTTGGCCTCGAGCCAATTGACGGATCGGATCAGGAGAGATCAGAATAGACCGGACCGGACCGTGGCTTTGCAAAAGACCACTCGTGGTTTGAGGTCTGGTGTTTGTTGCAACAGGTAAAAAGCATATTAAAGAAAACACATATGTAAACCTATTGTGGTCTCTTGTTTTGAAGTCTGGTGTTGGACTCAGGAAATGCCAAAGGAGTGAACAAGAAAGTCGAGAGCAAGCTCCAGGGCATCGTGGGCCCCGCTCGAACCTTTGCGTGCTGCAGCGAGGAAGATGCCGAGCACGCTTTGCGGAAGGTCTAGAGTCTGGGGCCGTCTGGGGTGACGGAAGATGACTCAGTGGGATGAATGGCGTATGACTCTATCTGTCTTGTTTTCTTTTGAGCTGGGGAAGGCTTTTCTCCTCTTCTTGATATGGGAGAACGCATCCTGAGACTCCAGACTCAGCTATGGATTGAGCTGTCGACCTTTAACCCCTTGAGGTGATGGATGACTGTGAATGCAAAGTGGTGGTCTGTGGCGGAGGTGATGGAACCGTCACCAGCTTCTTGACGTGCATAGAAGTGCAGACAGTCGCCATTGTGGAAGTGGGAGGACCATAGCCGTAACGTCAGCGTTGGAGGGGAGACTGGGAGGCGAAACACTAGCAATTGCCTCGGAGCAGCCTGCTGGCTGGCTGGCACTGCTTCCTCAGGTTTGTTGAATATGATGGCCAAGTTGAGCCTTGGCAGTGCCATTGAGTGGTTGGTTAGTTGCGCTTGCTGTTTTGCGGGCAGATGAGAGTGAGTTACTCCGGGGTGAGAATTGATGGCTTGTCTTTTTTTGTTGCTTCATCTTCGAACTCCAAGGGGGCAACACACTGTTGCGCCATCTACAAGTCCCAAAACCCTGGAAAACTACCGCATTTATGGTCCAAGATTTCGCCATTTTGTAATCTTTTATTTGTGTGTGGGGGCTTTATGTCAGAACCACAGATGGCGCAATGCCAATCAATGCATACAGTAGGCTTCAACTCTGCAAATCTCACCACTGATGCTGTACTGCATGAAGTTGGAAAGGAAAGCGCAGGAAATGCTATACTGCATGAAGCAGAAAGCACAGGAAAGGAAAAGGGAAGGAGGAGAGGGAAGGGACAAATCCAGGAAAGAAAAAGGAAAGGGAAAGGACAAGGAACGGAAAGGGAAAGGAGCTTTGGGATGCGCCATCTATAGATTTTACAGCCCTAGTTTTCGTGATGTTTAATGATTTTTTTGCTACAGTTTTTTGTGCTTCCTAGCTCAAAGATGATTCAATTGACATGTGGTGTTGAGCCATCTATGGCTATGGTGGCTACCCCCTGAGTTGCGCCAACAACTTTCACCCCGGTGTAGTTCTTTGATTTGCACATATGTCATATGTCTATGAGTTTATAATGACAACAATTTGTGCGTCTTCCGAACTATCGTCGTTTGGTATCCTTGGATTGGCACAGAGCCTCCAGGTTTTGGAGAGATTTTTCCTCCTCAGAACCCAACTGTTCCAAAAACCGGATGGTCACAGTGCCAGGCGAGAGGAGGCCGTGTCGAACGAAAGAGAGCTCAAGAGCAGCCCCACGATGTGCGTTCTCCGCCTGGGGACTGGCAATGCGCTGGCATACTTGACAGGCCGGCCATGTGGCCATGATGTTTCCAGATGTGTGGCCTAGAGTCATAGAGAACGGGGGTGTGAATGGTGATCACGACCCCAAGGGGTTTCTTAATGGTTTTCAATGGTTCTTCATAAGGCGAACTGGATGTGTTGGATGTTCTTCACTCCGACACCGCCCCAAGCCGGTGGCTGGTGGATACCCGGCACCGGACCCCCGGCACCCCGGTGACCCGCCGCGGCACATCGTTCTGGCTCGGGGAGACCAGCGACCAAGAATTCCGCCAGGTGCGCAGAAGAATTACGCCAAGGACCTGAGCGACCTCGTGGATCATGTGGAGGAGGAAGAGGTTCCGGAAATCCCCACCAGCACCATTTGCTTGACGGCCGAGGCCAGGCCAGGCATCGAGGGCAGAAAGTCCATTTTTTCCAGCTGTTTTCCATCTCCCCCAAGCCTGCCCGCCTTTGCAGAGAGGGCCATCTTTCAGAAAGGCGGAGCGTGCGCCAGTCTTAGTTTGTTTCTTTTAAAGGAAGGTGACGTCTGGCGTCGGTGAAGTTGGACCTCTCCGAAGCCTATAATTAGGGTAGTTCATGTTCGTGCGAAGGGCCCTGGCGCAAGTTATCATCCCTCCAACAAACATAGAAGAGGACACCCCCTGCTTGTAGAGGAACATCGTCTTTGCAGGGACCACTTTCCACTTCTATGATTGTCTCAGGGAGTGTGTCGTCCCGGTTGGGGTGGTGATGAGACATGAAGAAACCAGGTCGTGGCATGACGCTTGAGTCTCTCATGTTGGCAGGGTCTTCCCTCGGACTCGCCGGACAAGATGCATTGCTTCTTCGCAGGGCTTGGCTATGACGCTCGTATGCTGCAGGCAGGTTAGAGTATATAGATGCTTTACGCGTTGTTCCTTTTCACCTCATCTTGAGGGACTGTTTGGATTGTTTTGGTGTGCTTTTTAGATCTCAACACATCAAGAGCAAAAATCCTGCGAGGACTACATGTGGCTGCGAGACAAGACCAAGGCCAGCTTTTCAAGTTACAGGTTGTGTTGGACGTGTTGGAGGTTCCTGACAGGTGTTGTACTTTACTATGGCCATTTTTGTGTGTTGAACTGACACCTTTTGTGGTTGGTGGCCAGTGCTGACAGCTGGAGAGGGTTGTTTACATAATTTTACATGTATACTGTATACCGTTTCTCCTCATGCAGATTCCACACTGGGGTTGTGCACCTGTGGAAACAGGGGCCTTGGGTTCGCGCATGCCTTGGCCTTGGCTGTTGCGACAAGAAGTCATTGGGACACAACCAAAAAAAGGAGAGCTGTTCATCCAAAACAGCGGGAAGCACGTCCAAAATGTGGCAACCACGAACAACTTGCCTAGTTTCCTTTTCCCCTTGCCTCGTCTTCTCGACAGGAGAACCGCTTCCTGTCCAAGATGCTTCATAACCCTTTGGGCTACCTTGTTGCCTTGGCCCTGCGCACGCTACCGGCCACCATGCGTGGTGAGCATGCGCCCCGGTGGACTTCGCATGGAGACAAGGGGCCCGTCACGGACGGTTTGGGCCCCGGGAAGGCGAAGGAGACGGTTTGAGTCACCGGAGTACGGAGTCACTTGGTGTGGCTTGAGTTGAAACATGTAACTAAACGTTGACTTGACTTCACGGACTTGTTGATTTCGGAGCTTGAGTACGGACTTGAGAGTACGGACTTTTGATGTCCCCTTGTCCTGTAATTTAACAAATGGATGCCCCGGTGATGGTATCATGATGTATCATGTCGAAACGGACTCGTTGATTCTCCTGTTTGGCAGGCCTACACCCCAACAAAGCTTGTGGCAGTAGCAGGCTTAAGTGATCCTGAGTGTACTTCTTGGTTTAGGTCTTGGGTGTGGTAGTTACACCGTACAGACGTTGCCGAGTGCAGGAACTTTTGCATTCAAGAAAGGCTGCAAGCAGGTTTCGGAAAAGCAAGCTGGGTGCATTCCAGCTAGGTGTCCACCGATTTCACGGTTTTTCACCGTGACACGGAGATGCCGAGCACTTCCCGATGAGGTCTTTCACGTGAAGGTGACCAATTTGGGTGAGGATGCCTATTCGATGGATCCTCGACGGGGCGACTGGGCCTTCGAATGCAAGAAGGCACGAGTGTCGCACGGCGGGGGGGACGATGAGTTTGGGGAGAACCGCTCAGCTGAAGGAACCCTAGCAAGAGTGAAGAACACCATTGAAAGGAATCCATGTGTGCCTGGAATATATATATATATATTATAGATGGATAGATAGATAGATAGATAGACTGACTGACTGACTGACTGAGTGATTGATTGATTGATTGGATAGATAGATGGTGAACCCCCGCGGCCTTTTCTGGTCGCATCTGCCACGCGGATGCCAGGGGCAAGTGATCTATGAGGGTGAGACGGGGATTGTGAGCGTGGGTGACTTGCACGGGAGAGTTTCGGGTGGAGGCGAGTGTGAGGAATGGGAACGATGCTATTTGTGTTCAACTTGGTTAACAAGCATGTGCATGAATATGATTAATGTTTTACTTTTGGGCCATGTGCGTAATTCAGCACCAATGTTTCCCCTGCTATCAATACCTTGCAAGAATGCCCACGAGCACAGAGGCGTACAACTGCGGCGAAATGGACACTGACCGGTACAACTACCCCACCCGATCCAATGTCCCAAACACGACCTGTTTGGGACTGCCATATTTGCATGCATTGGGCGGAAATTAGGTCAATGATCCACCACTGCTTAGGGGGGGTGACACGAAGCACAAACAAGATGGAACCCACCTACCCGAATGCAAACACGTTCGAAAAACTACATATGTCCAAATGAGACTCTTGTAGGACACTCTTGTGGGACACTCTTCTGGGACACTCTTGAGTGGAGCAGTTGTTTTGCCGCAAGAGCAATGGATGCCTCGGCGCCTGTGGCAATTCCCTTGCATCCCCCGAAGAACGTTGCAGGGATGGCAATTGAAAGGTAGGACTCTTTTTGGTCAGGAGAACGCGCAGCATTGTTGGTCAATTCCGGCATTTGTGATGGTCACAGTGTGAGATCACTGGCGGCTGGCCAGGGAGAACTCAGGGATCACCCCTGGACCGTGTCCATATGAACAGCTCTGATGACTCAGGGACCGTGCCCTATTATGGCGGTGGCTTCCGGCTCTTCCCCTTTGCTGGAGTGCGTAGCTTGGCCGCACCTGTACCAAAGCATTTTGGCAACACCTTTGAAGCCTGGTGGTGCGCGTTTCAAAAATACGCCATCCAGGCAAACGCAAGTCTGGACTGATATTAAGAGCATACACAGACCAGCGCGAATGCAGAGACAGGGCAAATTCAGGTCCTGGCTATGCACATCTGCGCTTGTCTCACATTCACCCGGCCGCGGCGACCTTCAACATTCGGCCTCTATGGCAAGGAACCTACAGACACAGCCTTAGCGTGAGGTCGCTTTGGATCGTGAGCAGGTTTCGGATTCGTCCGCTTCTCTCTTGCTACCGAGAAGTCGTCGAAGAGTTGAAATCGTTGATGATGTATGTGCTGATGACGTAGGTCTCACTCTCAGACTCTGCTGTGGGCCAAGGAGACTACAAGCATGTCCATGACTTCTTGGTGAAAGATGTCATGGTTGAGGCGGGCTGAGCTTTGTTGACCTTGGTAAGGCGCTCAGAAAAATATGAAAGATCTGGCAAGCCAATGACCAATGACATGACCCGTGTGCTACTCTAATCTCTCTGATTCTGTTGCTGTACTAATACATACTAATACATTCTGTTGGTTTCTGGAGACAGCAGCGGATTCATTGAGATGTCTTCACCTTTGAGACAAACCGAAATTCGAACCATGGATTCAACAGAAGCAGCGGCTCGAACGGGGCGAGAGAGGGAGCTGGCCAGAACGAACGTTCTTGGTGGGGGATTCTCCTATCTCACCTCAGATCGGGGAGATTTGGCTATCTCGATCGGTGGGGGACCTGCTAACCCTGACCTGCCGGGACCTCAGGTGGATCAGCCAACCCCGCTGCACCACAGCGGGGACTTCATGGGCACGGCCAGCAAGGTCCGATTTCAGGCGCCGGACGCTCGCGGCGCTTCGGCGCTTCTGGGCCGTTTCGGCCGGGTTGAAGGATCAGTTGAGCGGGTGGAAGAGATCCGAGGGAAGATGGTGAATGCGTCTCAAAAGTGCACCTGTATCGAATGATATCGAATGTATCTTGAACCTGGCTCGGTTGGTGGGTCGACTGGGGAAAGTCTTGAGGGGGGGGGGGGCAGTAGGTGACCTCGTCGGCAGGTGACCTCGGATGGCTCCACGAGGTTGGTCGACTTCTTCGAAGATTGAGCGACCATGTTTCTTGGCCTCGATTTTCTTCAATCCCTTCATTTGAGGAAGAGGTATGCATACCTTAAGCTGCGCCTCAGCCTGGTGGGCCATTTTTGATGTATAAGCTCAGCTTGGCACAAGGGCTCAAAGGCAATCTGGGCTGCAAAGTCCGCAGTGGGTATGCAACTTTTCCTATCAAATTGGTAGAGTCTTGCCTGTGTCCAGCCTCGACCTTTCCCGAAGAGCAGCAGCTGTCAGTCTTTTGGCATGCAAGCGGCATTAAGACATCGAGACAGACTCAGAGAGAAAAGTCCTTTTCTCCTTCCATAGTGGTGATTATTGTCCAGGACAGGTGATGGAACCCTTGGTGTGTTTGTTTCAGGGAGGTGGAACCCATCTCAATGAGGTGGCCGGTTTGGTTGGGGGAGGCCATGTACCTGCAAGATGTTACGAGCTGAAGAAGAATGCTCTTCACTTGTCAGGTGCCCTGCCGTAGTCCCCATCCTTGTATTGGCTGTGGGTCAAAAAAGGGTGACTGGTCGTTGACCACGGAAAATTACCAGAATAGACTACTAAAGGAGATCAACCTACCAGGGTTTTGGGGCTTTGGGTTGTGACACTCAGCCACATATTTATTAGGTTGACTGATGATGGGCAAACCACAAGGCTTTGCACCTGCACGCTGCATCTGGAAGGGCAGGCTGGCTACGATGGATAGTCTTCAGCAATGTGAGGTATGGATCCAGAGCGTTGAGAAGGAAAAAGGAAGAGCCAACAGAGGGAAGGTCGATCCAAGCGGTATAATATAGTTTCCGAGTCACTTGGCTGCATCACATACCTCAAACCAGGACGGAATGCTTTAGACCAAGCTGAATGTCATGTCTCCACAGCCTGGGCCGTCTGAAATTCAATTGCCAGTCAAGCCGAACTGCTTTGAGAATTGAGATGCTGGAGCTCTGCACCAAGGCCAAGATGCACTGCATCTAGAAGTGCTTTTGGTTGCATCCAGAACTCCCAACTACTAACTGATTCTCCCGCTGCCTTTCCTCCCACGCCCTCCCTTCGTTTAGGGCACGAACCCTCACCGAGCTACGTTCCAAAGCAGCTTGGGCCAAGCGCCCCGGCCTTTTGTCTGCCGAAGAGCATGGGCCAAAGCGCCGCCGATTCGGGCCGCCGCAGAAGCTGCGCAAATCCGCCGAATCGGGAGCAGTTCCACCTCGCAGAGATGTTCTGCGAGGTTTGAGTTTCAGCGCTGCCACGGAGAGCAGAGGGTTTCCCGACGAGGCACAGGCCAAGTAAGGTTGGGTTGCAGGATGTATATGGATGCATCCTCCAAGTTCGCTGCCAAGTCTGTATAAGCGGTGTTCTGTTGACAAACAAGAGCTCCCCAAGTTCTTCAAGAGATCAGATCGCGGGGTTCTTTTTTTTTCCTTCTCGTTCGGGAAACTTGGATCTTTGAGGGTCTGATGAAGAGACTCTAGACTCTAGTCTATATCCTGGGCTTTGAAGCCCAAAGATTTTGTCGCAGCATTCCGTGAATGGAGCCTCCATTCAGAGCATTGATGCTCATAAGTGGATATGTCATGTAGACTCTTGATTCACCAGTTGAATTGAACCACTTCTTCCACTCGCTTGGAATCTGTGGAGGCTCAAGCCGCAAGCCGTTCCCTGTCACCGGGTGCGTCCGCCGATGCCGACGCGGGTGTCAGCAGGCTTCGGCGTTGGGCGTCCTTTGGTGGTGCAGCGTGGGTGGAGCCGAACAGGTCGCCGATGGCTGACACCGGCAAGACCCCCCACCGCTGCGGTGGAGCTTTCCGGACCAACGGGTGCTGAGCTAGTTGAACAGCAAATGGTCGGTAATTTCGTAAGCTTTTGGGGGGGCGGCACCAACTAACTGCCACAAGTCAACTGCCACAGCATGAAGGGGGGGGGACTTTCGATGGAATCTTCCACCCATCCCTTTGTTGACAGTGGCCGTTATTGGTGGTTGTGGGTCTCCTCAAAGGGGGTGGCTACCAGCACAAATCGGGTAAAAGACTATTACAGTTTTGAGCAACAGAGGTTGAAGAACCCTATAGACTATCCCAGCTCGGTACCCCAGTAAGGTCCTAGTTCAGGTCACTTAACCTCTCTTGGGAACCCAAATCGGGCACCGAACGCATCCGAGATCCTCAGGTCTTGGTGCTTAGGCTTCATCTCCAGTGCTTCACAACTTCACACCCGAGACGGAGCTTCGCCCACTCAAAGGATGCTTGCTCGGTGGAACTCGTGGCAGAGCACCAGACGCCAAAAGAGCGGCCCGCACGACGCGCGGGCGGGCGGCTGGACTGACCCAGCTGGGTGGGAGTGTGAAAACATCAGGAAGAGGACTAATGTTGGATCTTATATAAGTAGTATAACCGCTCCCCCCTCCCCCTAGCAAGCAGCAATCAAGGGAGTAGTATCAATAGTCAATAAAATTTTTCTTGGCATGGATGTGCGGCGTGCAGTGATTGGACATGCCCGCCGCAGTCGCGGAAAATCGCAGAAAAAAAGAACGCACACCATGATCATTGCGCCAGACCACCGTGGGAAGCGGCGAGCCGCTCCAAGCCGCCGCCTCCGAGTACCCCGTGCAGCTGGGCGGAGCCGCGATCCAAAAGCTCTTGGAGTTGGAGGCCTCGAGGGTCGGCGTCGCGCAGCGCGGGGCGGTGCTCCGGGGCGCGTGTGTGGAGAGGAGCTGTGTTCGGGGAAGCTCTGGGCTTTGGGGAAGCGCGGGCATGGGACCGTTGGACCCATGACGGGCGACTTCACCTTTTGCCAGTGGGGTAAGGCGACGATGATCTGAAATGGTCTTAGACGATCTGAAAAGGACATTTTTTTGGGACGTCTAGGTGCCAAAACTCTTGGACGTCTATAACACATAAATCACTCAATAATGGAGCTACATATATGCATATATATATAATATATATATAAATACCTATGCCGGTATATGTGACCCTCAGAACTCCAGCTCAACAGCTCAACCCACTCAAGTTTGAATGAACTGGCCCATGTCATTTAGAGCAAGGTGTGTGGCCTAGGCGTTCCCATTGACAATGCAATAGTTTGTCGCTCTGCTTCGTTCAAATGCAGTGTTGTTTTAGTACCATTGCAGTACCGCCGAGTGCGTCGCAAGTCGTGGAGCCATATGTGGCCATTACCTTCTCCCTTCGCCCTCTGGGTGATTGCCCGGATCAGGGGAAGAAGTTGCCATGTGCTGCGACCTCAGGGGTTCGTGGCACCATCCACTGGCCGGGGCAATCTTGAGGTAGTTCATATGATTCTCGGGGATCCGCATGAGAGAATGGACCGCGGGCAAATCCTATGATGACAGCTCCAATTGGACCTTTAAGCGGGGTCAATGGGAGTGAGGGCTCCGTGTTGGCATCCTGAACCGGGGAAACCACCTGACTCGGCATGTGAACGCACACCAAACCAATGCGGGTCATGTTCGGGCGCGAACATGCAGCTCCTGTCTGACCCTTCGCAGCGGGTGCTGGCATGGAATGTCTTTCAAGCCAGGGAAGAGGAGAGGATGGCGAAAAATAAACAAAAGCCATATATAATCACACATGTAATTATATAAACAGATATACTGGACAGTCCTCTCCCGATTGTGGATGTATGGCATGGTTCTCACCACTTGCCGCTTCCCTCCATTTCGCCGCGCATTGGGCTCAAAAGTCTTGCCTCGCGATCCATCATGCACTACTACATAACTACTATCTGCGCCACGGCTGCATGACGTTTTCTAACGTGGTGTTTGTACTGGGTCCAGGTTATGGTCCAGGTGTGGAGGGTGGAAGAAAGCCACTGCCAGTGCTTGGGATGCTGATGGACGCTGCGATGACGGACATGGTGTGGTTCAAATTGTATGATGCAGACTGTAGATGCAGACTTGCACCCCCTGATTTGGGGTTGTTTTTAGCCAATCCAACTTGGTGTTATTGATGAACCGTCTGTATACGTTCAGATGTGGTGGAACACTGTGCTTAGCGAAGGTGCTTTTCCCTCATGTGACAGTTGGAGCGAAGTTGTTCATTTCTCATCACAGGTCAACTAGGCAGGGCTTGGCAGCCACCGACCGATCCTTGCCCCCCCAGTTCGCCTGTGAAATGCCACGGAACGAGGAGGCAGGACATGGGTGCAGGACCATGGACACCGATCCCTCCACCGATCGCTGTGTCCATGCGTCGTTTTGATGGGGGAGCATCTTGTGCGACAAAACAAAGGCTGCTCAGGTTTGAGTCAAAGGGATCCGTTCGACCTGTGCCTGCTTGCTTCGAAAACGCGATGAAGCCGATCATCCGGAGCGAGCTTCGTCGCAATGGTACTCTTCGCGACCATGTATTTCTACCAGTTTGGATGGCAGTCCAGTTCCCTTGTTGTTTTCAGCGCTGTCACCACCCAGGATACCTTACCTCGATGAGACAAGGCTGGGCGTGACATACCATCTGCCTGACCTGAATGGACGACAACCAGATTGGGACCAAGGGTTTGGCACCAAAAACTGTCCAAATCTTACATCTGCCCCCAAGCACAAACGCATTCGCTCTATCCGCTCGTCTCACAGATCACATCCTTTGTTGAACAACGCTTTGGAGACACTTGGCACGTCGGAGCTGGTGACTGAACGAGCTTGGCTGTCGGCTCTCTCAACTAGTCAAGTGGTAACAGATGGTTAAGCATGTTCATCAATGTTCATCAAGCCTGGAAATAACAGGTTTTTCAGAAGCGCAAAGGTGCGCACAGAGACCCAGCAGAGGCTTCAAGGCTTGGAAGATCACAATGCCAGGTCTTGTGCGGCATGCATTTTTGGCTGACGCCGACACCACACATTTCCTTCCCTCCTTAGATCCCCCCCAGTCTCACTGAGCATATCAAACGCCTCAGGTTTCATGGCAGCTGGATCCGGCTTTTTGTTGTAGCGGTGCGTATACCGTATGTCATGTATATTTTTTTTTTGAATCTGCAATTTGTAGTTCCATGAGCCTCGCGTAGTTGCATCCACCTCATGTGGCCCCCCTTTTTGAAGAAGCCAGCATCGGCGTTCACCACGCCCGGACAAGGCACATCCCGCCATGCGATGCTGCAAGTGAGTGGGATGACCTGCTCCAACTGCAGCTTTGCCGTTGAGAGGCTCTTGGCACGTGTTTTTTTTGACCGATTCTGGAGACCATTGCCGGACCTGAGGTCACACCTGTCAAGATGAAGAATTGGGAAGAATTTCAAGCAGTCAAGTCACTGAGAGTGAATGCCTTGCTGGACATGTGGTGGGTGAATGTCCAAAAGCACTCCAGCGACGTGGGGGTTTCCGAAGGCATCCTACGGCTTACATCTCTGATCACGAAATCATTGGGCTAAGCATGCATGAACATGCCTGAAGGAGCAGACGAAGAAGATACTGTCTGTCTCCTCATCCTCACCGGTTACCACCTCGAAGCTGTTCGGATACCCCGCACGCCAGGGCCATGAAGCAGCTGGACTTCGTGGAGCAGTGCCAGGTGGGAAAGCCGCAACGAGCCGCCTCGCAATTGGATGCACTTCGTTCGTGGTGTCGGGATGAGGGGACCCGCAGGGTGAAGGACGCAGCACGTAACTTACGCGGCGCGCGCGCGCGCGCTTGGTTGGAGGGGCAGGTGGTTTCCCACTTGATACCTGCATGGCGCCTGCCTTGTGTGCTTCTGCCCCAAGTAGAAGGCCAGAGGTGTCCTGTTGCCCGACCAGGCCAGACGCCACGGGGGGGGTGGACGGACGTGGGGATGGAGCATGTTTGACCTGCACGAACCTGCACGACTTCTCCGTGCAGGTCGACCTGATCAACGGGAAGGCCTCAGTTCTCTACCGCGTGGAGGGCGGTGCAGGTCCTGTCCACACCGCTGCGGAGCTTTGCGCCGCTGGGACAGCGCACACCATCGACCGCGTGGGGGGAGGGTCGGTGGTAAACGTGCCGGAGCGTGGTGGAATGTGTTGATGCCGGCAATCGGAGCGTGTCTTCCTAATTGCACGGCAGGGTTTTCCATGCCGCTGCAATAAACCCAGCAGTATCCCATGTGAAGTGGACTCCTTAGCCGACGGATGGCGGCTGTGCCACCACGTCGTGTTGGTTTCGGAGAAAGCCGGCCGTTTGGGGTCGGGCAAGAGTTGAATGTTTTGGAGATGCGGCTGTGCCACCAAGCTGCCACATCACACAAAAGATCATATATAATGGGTCCACTGTGGTGGATGGTAGCTTTTTCGTTGGGTGGTATGGTGGTGACACATTTAGGAAACGGATTTTCGTCGCCAGAAGATGGATTCGTTCAATGACATTCAGTGACATAGCTTAGCGGAAAAGGATAGTCTTAGATAGCTTGGTATGGCGGGTGCCCACTCAGATGTTGCCGAGGCAGAAGTAGAAGCCATTGGATTTGATGCCAGCGTGTTGGAAGACTTTGAGGACTCGCAGGCAGGGATCTCCTTGCAACTACGTGGCCGCCAAACCACCAACTCCGACACGTGATTTCTGGGCTGATCTGTGGTGGATCGTGACATGGGATGCAGCTGGTGGCAGACAGGAATGGGCAGGACTCAGGACTACGTCCGTACTTCGGGCACACCATGCATGGCTGAAATCATGCCGTAGAACAACAAGCAGATGAAATCAGGGCAAGTAGGTCTCCCATGTTTGACATGTCTCGGCCACTGAGCCCCGCCTTTCCTGAGCTGAAACCTGAAGGCATCCAGTGCCCGAGCTTCACTGCATTTGTTGGTGGCTGGTGGCACAGGCCTTCTTTTGCGCGAAAGAGGAATCTAAGAAAGACACGAGTAGTATGTTCGTCATGAAGCTACCGGGCTCCAAATTGTGCATAGCATCAGGAGGCACGACATGGCACGACCATCATTGCCGCGCCCTTACAGTTAAAACATATCAGCATACTATGGTGTTTCTTCCACGAAGGATTGCGGACTTCGCGGACGAGTCTTCCTTGCTGTCGGGGTGTCTTTGTGTGTTTCCACATGGGAATGAGGTCGGTGGCTCATCGATTCTGATTTTTTATTCATTTTACACGTGAAAACGACCGGTCGTCACGCGTGACTCGGCACCCACCGACCGAGATCATGGGTCCCGGCGTTCCGAAGAGCGAGAGCGACTGGTCAGTTCGGGGGGGTCAAGGTCTACTTTTGATGATGTTTGTTGTGGGTGAGTGTCCAAGTCATGGTTCTTCCATGACATCTCTTGGGAGCTTTTTTGATGGTCCGCCTCCCTGAACAGATCTGAGGGTCCAAGCGACACCTGCTTCTGAAGGGTCCGGACTTGGCAGGTGCCTTGCCGGACCTGAAGTCCATGGATGGCATTTTGGAGGTGGTGGAAGGTCCGGGAGAGCCTGGATCGGTCTCTGTTTATATACATAATATATATAATCGTTCGACCAAGCCCCTTGTTAGGGCTTGTGTCTCAAAGTGTTTGGAGTGAACAACTGGAATACATATATATATATATACACATATATAAACGTGTTTGCAGGCTGTCCTTTTAGGAGTGTTCATGGCATGTGTTGATGAGGCGTGTTAATGGCTGGGTTAATGGAGTGCTTGGGAGGTGCGTAGTCATGGCTTGTGTTTTGCATCATGGCCCTGGGAATATGCTTTCAATGGAGCTTGCTGTGGAGCTTTTGTTGCGGCACTTTTTTCGGCAAGGCTCGAACATTAAGCTGAAATGATTGGCCATGTCAAGTGATTCTTCTGGTGATAGCGATGGTGGCTCGGACACGTTGAGCAGCTGTGCATTGACATCAAGCTCCTCCACTGACCTCAGAAGTGCTTGGACATTTAAGCTCAACCAAGTGTCACTGTACAGATGCTTGACATTTCTAGGTGCGATTTTCCTCATCATCCTCAGTAGTCTGGGAGCCCTCCTCCTTGGCACGTGCAAAGCCGGCGCTAGTTTCGCGTGTGAAATTGATGCGACACCACAATATGCAGACATGAACCTATGCATCCTGATGGCTTGTACCGCCGTAGCAGCTTGTGGAGCTATTTGGGTATGGTGCCATGCCTCAACACCACACCTCCTTCAGGCATCACGCTTTCTGGTTCTCAACTGGATTGAGGGTTTAGCCTCCACCAGCCTGATCATTGCGGCAAGGGAGTACTATGATGATGAACTAACCTATTATTACGGAGATGGCGGTGACGCCCTGACCGTCAGCGTCCTCGGCAGTCTCAGGGTCTTTTTGCTGGTCTGTGAAATTGTAATTCTGCAGGTGTTGATCCAGAACCGTCTCCAAAGCATTTGGCCAGCACTCAACCAACCACGGTTTGGAGTGTGGCTGAACAGGTTTCTTTGGGCAGAACTTGCTTTGCTCACACTGGGCCCTCTCACCTTGATTATTGGTGCAACGCATCGTCGATCCGAATTGGGGTTAATTCTTGTGTACATTGCTATTGCGGCGCTGGTTCTTTTGATACCATGTTGCTTTGTCATTTGGATGATTCTAGTTTTTGCAACTCTCTGCCGTGTTTTGTACATTTTCAATGCAGCGCAGCAGATGGCCCAGGAGGGTTCCTTGGAGTCTGGCAAGGCTCTGCGGCGCAGCCGGCGAGCGGCATTGCTGCAAGGTCTTGGCTTGGTGATTAGCTTAGCCACCACCTCCATTTTCACAGGCGTTGCGGTGTCCACTGTGGTGGGGTATGAGGTTGGACAGGTCGAAGGATTTGAACTCCAGGGTGTTCAATATGTGCAGTGTGTGAACTTGGTGACCAACACGATTGGTGTGATTCTCCTGTCGGGAGCCTACCGCTTTTGGGGAGTTTCTTCGCTTCCGTCCGACCTGCCCAAAGACAGCGGGCCTACTGGTTTTGGTCGCTTCCGCTTCAAATCCAGGCCAGTCAGGCCCAAGAGGGAGGTCGTGGGAACAGAATGGGAAGCAAAGACTCAGGAACTGGCTGGTCGCGGTCTATCTTTGCAACACCTTCTCTCTTTTTATCGCAGCTTGGGGAATGAAATCATGTTGTCTTACAGGCCGGATGTGCACACCACCAATGATGTTGTGCGACTGGCGATTATCCCAATAACTGCAAGACATGGTACCTCCTATGCGCAGCTCGTCAATAGAGGTGAACCTGCGATGCCCCGAAAGATGGTGACCCACAACTGGTCCAACCTGTTCCGGGACTTGCTGGCAAGTGTCGTTGCTGATGCCCTTGAAGAGCACACCTTCGAGCTGGTTTCTGCTTTGCTGTCCGATGAGGTGGGCATCAATGCCTTGGAACAAATGATCCGGCTGCAAGGAACTTTAGGGGACATCTATTGGATTTGTGCCTTTGCAGTGAACCAACACTCAGGGATATGTGGAGCAAACCCACGTGCAGATGTTGATCCTGTCACAATGCTACTGCATCCAGTCTGTTCATGCAGGACTCCCAAGTTCTTCAACACCACGCCACCTTTGAACCCGTACGGGGAGAGCATTCCTTGTGAAATGAACAAGTTTGACGACATGATGTCCTTTCTAGCCTGCAAGGATCCGTCTTTCGCAGAGCTGGTTGCTGTAGATGCATCATTGGAGCTCTTCAGCCGCGCCTGGTGTATGGCTGAGCTGGCCGAAGCTCAGCGAATGGGCATGGCTCAGAGCTTATTGGTCCGGAATAAAGCCACACTGCTCAGCAGACAGCACACGCTCGAAGGCCTCAGAGTGCAAGATATGAAAGCAAGCCGCCCAGAAGATGTCGATACCATTCTAGCGAAGATCCCAAACAAGGATGCTTTCAACCAGAGACTTCGATCTCTGATTCTTGACAGGAGGGTTGGGCTTTTGACTGCCTGGAAACAAGCTGATTCTTTGCAACAAACTGAGCAGCTATCTCATGTTCTGAAGTGGGCTCGTTTGTCGACTGCTGTGACAGATGGACTGCCTGTGTGGCAGAATTGGGTTTAGGCACAGACCAGTTTGGTTGTACGTCAGCAACGTCAACTCCAATGTGCAGCCAAAGTTGTGAGCCGCGAAGGCAGAAAAACCACGAAAAACCAAGGTCCTCTGGCAGCTTCGTGCCGCAAACTATCGCTAACTATCGGTCCAGGGATTTGCTCTTGTGATGCATGTCATCATGTGCCGGTGATCTATGTCAGGTACCTCAACTGAGTTCTACTGCTGTCAGTGGCTGTAAGTACTTAAGTACTTGGGGATAGGTGAAAACAGGGACGCTTTGGAGTTGTGTGAGGCTGAAGACCAAGACAACCCCACCATTCTCATGCCATAGCAGGCAGGTCTCAGGTCGCTCCGCCCCACCCGAGTGGACTCGAGCAACCCACGTCGCCAGATGGACCGGGCGAGCTCACCATCTTCTACGATCCTCTCCGCTCGGGCGCGAGGAAGATCGTGTGCAGCCTGCACCGTGGCTGCAACGAGCCGACGCACCGGCCTGGCCGAGCTGCTGCATGGTGTGCGGAGCGCCGAAATCGGGTTTCGGTACGTGGGTGCAGTGTTCGACCAATCCCTACCAGGTGGGCTTTGCTGCTGCAGATAACTAAGAGGAGTCTTCTTGAAGACATGGGGTCTATATCTGGGGCTATACCGCCCGACCATCTCACCAGGAGGGATTCTCGAGGATGGAAAAGCATCAAGTGCTGCCCGTCCAGTTGCTTGTGAAGCTGGCCAAGGATTTGCAGTGGTTTCAGAGTAGATGGCGCAATCCCCAAGTTTGGTGGTTTAGATGGACCCCCATATAAAACACATCTTGGGGTGCCAGTGCCATCTACTCTGATGGCCCACTGTATAAGTAGAGACCCCCCGAATCCCATGATGCAGAGAACAGCTAGCACTGGCTGCCCTCAATCAGGAGCACTTTGACAGACACCGGCTGCCCTCAATCCGGTCGATGAGCCTGCACATTTACGGACTCGCTTGCATGCATGGTCAATCATGGAAAATCCGGCATGTTTTCGCTGAGTTTTTATTATATAGATGCTGCTGCCGCAAAGGCTCAAGACATCATTGCAGTGCAGGTTCAGGGTGCCAGGCCATGGCAGCTTTGAAGCGAATCAAGAAGGAACTGGAAGAGCTTGAGAAGGGCCTCATTGAAAATTGCTCAGGAGGTCCTGTGAACCGTTTTCGCAGCAGTCCTTGTTTCACCTTGTTTCAGCAGTGGCAACACCATCGTTCTTGCACAGTTAGAGGGATGTAAATGAGAATTGATGCTTTTAGACCCACAAGCACGCTATGACGGCACCCTGAACCACTGGATTTGGGCAAAAGAGTGGCTTGCCCATGTTTTCTCCGGTCTCTCTTTGGCCAGTGAGGTCGGTGATGACCTCTTCCAGTGGGAGGCTGTAATCCAAGGGCCCGCAGAAACTGCCTATGCGGGTGGACTCTTCTTCTTGAGCGTTTCCTTTCCCATCGAGTACCCCTTCAAGCCTCCCAAAGTGCGCTTTACGACGAAGATCCTCGTTTTTACTTTTTTGGGAAGAAGTGTGGAGGTTTTGGGAGATTGGGGCGGCTCTCACGGTCATACAATATATGATATATCAATAGGCCTTCAACCGTCGTAGTTGCTATGGTAGAGCCTGGGGAGTTGCTAATGAAGGTGTAGGTGTAGGCCTTCCGACCTTGAATCGTACGGGTGGGGACAAGAAAACCTCTCGCACAAATGCTGTTAGCAACCTCCTTCCCGAGCCAAATGAGTGGGCTCGCCTTTGCAAACTGACTTTAGATTTTTGCTGAGTACAGCGGGAATTTGATATGCCGAGGATCTACCACTGCAATGTGAATTCGCAGCAGGGGAGTGATTTGCAGCCTTTTCGAACGATCAGTGGAGCATAGTGGAGCCCAGGGCCCAGGGCCCTCCTCCTCTCGTCCGATGGCCGGATCCGAACGATCCCGGACGATTGTGGAGAGATGTACCGACGAAGGGATCGCGACCGGGGTCCTTGCGCGACCGCCTCGGCCTGTGTGGCGGAATGGGGTGCGAAGAAGCATGCGAGACCGCCGAGGGGCCGGCGTTGAATGGCGGGCGAAGGCGTTGAACACACTTCGTGCAGCAAGTGAGACCAGTGCAGTTCGAAGAGACGGGTCCACGTCCATTGTACAGATGGGATGTTCCAGAAGCTTTGGATTCGGCAAAAAACCAGGCCAAACAAGCGCAAGGAGACCTTTCTGTGCATAGGAGACCTGGGTTGCGGGGCCCGGAAAGGCTGAAACTCCACGGTCACGGTTCCACGGGCCTGGCGTGCGAGGGAGGGAGGAGGTAGGAGAAGGGGGAGAGAGGAAGAGAGAGATGGGAACACGAGTCACGATTCTAGTGAACGGCAATGGACCTGCAAGGAAGACAACTTTCCTCTACAACCCAGTGGTTTTTCAGGTTCTATCTATGTGTGCTCTTGTCGGGTGTAGGGTGAAGCCACCGACCTTGAGGGCAGCTGACCCCACCCTAGCATCGCCCATCGCCGAGGCGATCGCAGGGCTTTGAGGTGGACACCAGCCACGCTTCACCTGTGAAGGGTGAGGGGATGCCGCTAGGACCAGTGCGGCATGGTTTCCACGGCACGTCGCAACAACGTTGGGCTTGGCCGAGTTTTGGAGCCCACTCAGGATGAACATTGGGCAAACGCCCTGGAGAAGACCAGCTGACCAGCTTCTGCCGTCCCCATTCCATTCCTTTTTGGTTTCTCAGTTAAGTACATGCCTCCAAAAAGTTATTTCCATTCCATTCCATGGTACTTTGCGTCGTGTGTCATGTGGACATTTGAACATTCATGACCTGCTCTTTCACCTGGTTTTTGTAAAACCCTTATGCCAATGGCGCTTCATCGTCATCCCCACCTAGTACGCCTATGCCTTCCACTCCCTCGCCGCCACAATGGCCGAAGGACTCCCCACGGCCGTGGTCCTCACCCTGGCGGTGCTGCTCTTCAGCGACGTCCTGCCCTGCTTCACGCGCTTCGCTCCTCGGACGACGTCGGGGGGGCGCGGCTATCGGCGGGGAGGCGGACGCGGCCGGAGAGAGGAGACGGCGGAACTTCTGCGCCCCGGGGCGCTGGGCGGTTCGGAAGGGGGAATCAGGATGTATGGGAAGAGTCGCGAGCGGCGTTGGTGCATAAAGCACGAGGAGATGGTTGGATGTTAGTTGTTTCAAGTTCTTTGCGCTTGCAGCTCGCCGCAATCCAGCTCAAAGCCCAAAGCTTGCAGGGTTTTCTGGTGACCCTTAGAATGCTCGAATCATCTTCTAGACCAAGCCCAACCTTAGAGGAAGTGATAGAGTTTGATAGATTACAAGACTGAACGTGGATGCCGGGCAGAGGGGTTGAAGGCCAGACATTTCTGATAGATTTCGATGGGCCCACGGAGGATTTCGGACCCGTTCCTCCCTCCAAAAAAGCCGTGACGACAGACGGGGTTGGGGGCGACAGACGTGGCCTGAGGACAAAATGTTGCACACTCATATCGTGCCCGGACTACCTTGCATTACCGTCATCTTGAGCGTGCCTCGTTGGATCGAAAAAGGAGGAAACGCCAGAGGTGTTCTGGGCCGTCGTTGCACTCCGTGGGGTCGTTGAGGTGTTGTTCAAGTTGCCCAGGAATTGCATCTGGATCCATGTAATTAAACTTCGCGTGTGAAGATGAGCCTAGTATAGATTCTATCATCTGAGATTTATCCATCCAATAGTCTACCGAGTCTACCGCCCCACCTTTCTCATGATGCTTCATCATTGATGCAGCAACACAGGGCAGCCAGTTTTGTCATATTATGTTATGTTTGTTTGTCCGGTTGGGTTCTTGAGGCTGCTTCAGAACAAGGCACCAGCCTGCTGAGCAGCCCTGGAAGTTCCAGACTACTTTTCCACAAAGGTCTTTACTGTAAAGATCTAACCCCTACTGATCTAACCCTAACCATCCCTAACCCATCATTTAGTATCAATGACTACAGTAGGTGAGCCGAAGCTTCGGAGTGTCCTTGACTTTGGTGGCGCCAAGTTCTGAGTCGACCTGGACGACCTCGGTCGAGCTAAACAGCTCAACAGCCCCTGAGGAACGATCAAGCCAACGGTCCGCCGAAGAACGGTCCATGGCACCAGTCATGTCGGATGAACTCCCTTCGAGTCATGGAGTTGATGGATCTGTCGAATGCCGCATGCGGAGGTGAAGCACCTTGAGGGCTGCTTTTCCGTGGGTCCACCCTTCCCAAGACCCCACTCTGGTGATACATTCACTCCTGCAAGCTCCTCATGCACCGCGACGCGGCTGGGCGCACGATCTTGCCCTCGAGCGGTCGAGTGTCGGTTTCAGGTGCTAGCCACCCCTGTGCAACTCTACTGCGGTTGCCGCTTCCACTTGGGTGCCTACCATGCCATCTCGAAGCCTGGCACAATCTTTTTTTTTTTCGTGGAGCCGCCTGTGTGTGGTTCCTGTCCTGAAAATGGGCAGGCCACTAGGGCCAGAGCTTGCGTGAGGTTGAACAGCAGATTGCAATCGAGCCCGTACTGCTTAGGGGGGCTGTATTGCATGTACCAATTCTTAGTCAACCACCCACATGAAGCGTTGTGCTTTCCACGTCGTGTGTGCGCCCCGCCGCGTGCGGACGGAAGAACAAGGAGGACCCGTCTCGGTCCTTCCCTCCGTCACGTTCGTCTCGGGTGCTGAGGACTGGAGTTTGGGACATGAACGTCCTCATCTCCTTGGGAACTGCCTTGTGCTTCGCCTATTCCTTCATGGCCTCCTGGCAGAGCTGGATGGCTTCGACCCAACGGCTCAGCCGAGTCAGAGATTAGATAGATAGGGGAACATGATGGAACAGCTCGCTAGATTTTGAGTGTCCAAGATTGAATCTGCAGCATTTCCCCCCAAGCGCGAAAGTTTCTACGTACCACTCCTGTTTGCAGAAGTGGATTTCTGGCGGCCAAGGTCACCTTCTGTATGATCATTGCCTCCCACGTGGCCGGCATCGAATGCAAGGCGCCGCCCCCATCCTACTTCGAGACGCCTTGCTTCGTGCGGCTCGGACTGAGCGGTATCGCTAAGCGGGGGGGTTGAGCTTCCCTTTTGGCCAACCGTCCAACTGATGGCATTGATAGCAGGTTTTTGTGGTTGTAGGGGTGTGCCATGGCAATACCAATGGTAGTGCCATGGCCCTAGGCTTCCAACCACCATTGATTTAATTGTCTTTACTATTTACCGAACAGCCATGGTTTACCATGTTTTACGAAGGATTTTGCACCTCCATCGTTGGGTCCGGCTGGTGCCTAAATTTCGGGCGCCGCTGGGATGTTGGACGCGGTCCAAGGATCACCACCATCCTCGTGGGCAAGCACCTGGAGGCAAAGGATTTTTGTCTCAGCGAAGGGGGCAACCACCGGGCCAGCCATCTCCTCGCACTTGGATTCGCTTGGACTGTGCAATTGCCTCCATTGTTTACAGAATAGATTGAGTTGACCATGCTGACAGAGTAGGTGCGTTGAAGAGAGCCACATGTAGCCTATTCTCTGCTTTCCTCTTGGAGAAGTGCATCGATTGTTTTTCACAGGAGGGCTCACAAATCACTGATTTGTTTAGCACGCTGGACTCGAACCAAGCAGAACCAACACTTTTTCGTCCTCCCCAAGCGCATTGCTTGGCCACTGTTCCACCAGGAAACCGGCAAGATGGACTCCCAACCTCCCCAACCTCCCCAACACCTTCGTTACGTGTTCGCCCCCGTCGTGCCGAACTCGTCAGTTCACCCCGGGCGAGGCCTGGGCGCGCAGCGGCGCGTCGGAGTCGCTGCAGCAGCTCCTGGCGCTGCGGCCGCGCTGCGCGCACGTCCTGTCCGCACCCAACGGGACGGAGGCGGGCTGGGAGCAGGGAGGAGCACGCAGCGGGTCACGGTGGGCACGGTGGCCCAACCGGGTTGGTTCGAGTGGACCGGGAAGGTACGGCGCATTGGGCCGCGGCCGGCGGGGTTCGGGAGATGGTTCTCAAGAAGACGATGTTGGAAACCGAGCCGTGCTTGGTGGTGGACGGTCCGAAGGGTGAAGAGCGAGCTGGTAAAGGCGGTGCCATAGTAGCCATAGAATGTCAATAGGAAGTCAGGAAGCCATTAGGAAACACTGGAAAGCCGACCAAACTCAGTCTTTCACTTCAGCGCGGGTACCAGGTGATGGGGATTACAGTCGATCAGCGAGATCGATGCTACGCCGCTGCGCGTACCACTAAACCAGTCTGATGCGACTCACGTTGAGGTGGAAGACATGCCAGCACAGCTGTTGGAAATCGGCGACCACCTCCAGATCTTTCCGGGCGAAACCGTGCCGGGCTAAGTGAAATTGGCGAGGAACTGACCAGGTGGGCTGTTGACTGAACTGGCTGCAGGAGCCAAAAGGATCCAGGAAACATGAGTTTGCTGTCATGTGGTGTCTCCAGATCCCATGTGTTAAAGTCAGATCGATCATCACATGTTCTTGGGCCAGCTTCGCACAGGAATCCGTAGAGCTTTCGGCGCAGCACAGCATTTGCGCATTTGCCGCGCCGCTTCGAAGGCTCCAACTGATGGGATCATGACATCGGACTGTGGCTATGCCGAGTTCGACGAGCTCCTTGGACCAAGCAAGTCATGAGGAAGGCTGGGGTTTTTCAAGAGAAAAACACATTTTCCATTCTCAAGCTGACCATCGAAATGACATCGTGCCTTTTTTTACCTTGACCCTTCAAGGTGTGTGTATCGTGTGACTGCCATATGCTCTTCGAACGGCCTTCCTTTGCGCTGGGAAGCATCCCCGGCAAGTGAGCCCTTGCCGTGCACGCAGCTGCAATCTGAGGTCCCTCCTGACTGGCGAGTCTCGGCCGGTTCGGAAGAAGAAGGGTGATGCCATCATTGGAGGCTCCAAATGCTCCTCAGCTGGGTTTGAAGGTCTCATGGTGGCTATAGATTGAAGGGGTGACTGTTGACTGTTTCACTTACGTCAGAGTTCTGACTTGAACTTCGGGTTCTGAAGTTACTGTTTTTACATGTTTTGATGGCAAGGTTTGACCGGGCGAGCAGAGATGCAGGTGGTGCCTCGGCTGTGGAGAGGGTGTGCACAAGGGTACATACGCACAGCCTTCCCAGAATTCCTAGCTCAAATGCAACAGACAATTGTTGGCGAAGCCGGAAAATCACTATGTACAAGCAGGAGCCGCAATCGAGCATTCCCACAACTGACTCTGGAAGAACATGTGCAACCGGTGTAACATTTTGTAATGTTGACGAAAGCATCCCCAACTTCCAGTGTCACATGTGAACCACCCATCAGCTTCACCTCCAAGACAGCACCATCAGCAGCATCAGCACCGCCTTCGCATGTCGCCTTCCAGGAGAAGCTGGGCAGTGGGACGATGCTGAGCCAAATCATGACGCTGGTGGAGACCGCACAGCTCACCCGTGCGCCCGTGCAACGGGTCGCGGATGCCGTCGCCCAATGCTTCGTGCCCACCATCGTGGCCTTGAGCCTAATGACCTGGATGGCCTGGTTCCTGCTGGTCTATACCTTTAATGTGCCTCAGATTGATTGGAAATCACGTGGAAGAAGTCATGTCTTGCAGAATTGGACAGGTCGCAACTGTCCGGAAAGAAGGCCCACTGCAAGGCTTAACTAAGGACACCTGACTCACGACGATCTCTAGTCTAGGGGGGTCATCTAAGTGGTCTACCGCCCCCCCTTCTTCCCGTGCATGGATGCGAGTCGGCTTTCAGAATCGACTCCAGATCGAGCATTTTGAAAGAAGGCTTCGACCCCAGTTCCGGAACCTTTCCGACCTGGATCGTGCGCTCGTGCACGAGTGGGTCGCCCACACCGACAGGATGATCCACTGGTAGAAATGATTTACCGGACCACCGGAGGGCGTATCTTGAGATCCCTGCTGTTTCGAGAGGCGCGCAGACCGGCGGCGGGACTGCAGTCCCCCTGCGAGGAAGGCAGTCCGACGGATCTCCGGTGTCGACTGAGGTGATCCCCTTGACCGCCATCCTGCAGGGGCGTACGAGCTCCTGGCCGCAGCTCGACAAGGCACCCGCGTTTGAAACGCGCCCTCCCCTGCGCGCGTGATGCGCATGTAATGGCGCCAATGCGGCTGGCGCATGGCACAAGGTGTTGGTGCGTCTGGTTGTGGCGATGTCAGTGAGAAGAAGGAGCTTGGCTCTGTGAAGTCTTGGATTCTGGTCGCAGAGATCTGTTTCCCTCCGAAATTGCGGAGGACTCCTGACCTTTGGATTTTGGCCTTGACTCCCACCATGGGATCCCAAGACCCAGGTTTCCATTGCGCCCCTTTCCTGCGTTGTTTGGTAGGCCTTCTTCGTCCTGGAGCACGGCCTCAACGTGCTCCTCATCGCGTGTCCCTGCGCCCTCGGCCTGGCGACGCCCACCGCCGTCATGGCCGCCACCGGGGTGGCGGCGCGCTGCGGCATTTTGGCCAGGGAGCCCGAGAGGGGCGACGCTGGGGGAGTGAACTGTGATGAGGTGGCCATGGTGTCCAGACTGCCTTGCTATTCCACAATCTGAGTGTGAGGAGTGTAACGCGGGATCGGATCACTTCCAATGCCATCAAATTCCAGACTTCGGGCACATGCTGTTGGTGGTCTTCCCACCGATGATATCTCTCCTCGGCTATCTCGAATATATCTCGACTGTCTTCGTGCCAAGCTCTGCCCACTGGAGCTCTTGTAAAGAATGGCGCTCCCTGAAACCATTTGTCATGGAAGTGGAATGAAAACCGTTTGTTTGGGTCATTTTGGGTCTTTGGAAAACTCATGGTCCTCCGAACTGTTGGCCCTGTTCATCCACTTTCATATTCATGACTTGGCGAGTTAGTATTCAGTATTCCTTTTTTCTTCGATTCTTCGCTATGAAGCCCCAGGTCCGCAGTGGCGCTGAGCCCTTGGAGCTGGGGTCCAAAGTCAAGGCGGTGGTCTTGGACAAGACGGGGACTCTCACCTTGGGCCGCCCCAGCGTGGCAGCTTGGAAAGCTCGGGTGTGTGGCATGGTGTGCGGGTTGTTTGTTGTGTTGGCGAAAGTTATCAGGGGGTTGATTCTGTTCTCGTTCTGTTTGTTGATTCTTTCTCTTTTCCTGGAAGAGGGCCAGTGATCTTTCCATGATTGTGGAAGTTTGCTGTTGAATCAGCCAAGAGAGCTCTATTTTTCCAAACCATTGAGTTGCTTTTCTTGGTGGGGGTAAGCTCAACTGGCAGATGAGTGGAAGGGAGGCCTTTTGAAGTCATGAACAGGGCAGTTGATCAGATCTTTCAAAGTACCCACGTGTGTCTGTGGGTCAAAACTGGGGGCCTCAGTTGAGGCATGTGTATCAAAAAGAAATTAATTACTGAATCAAAAAAAAGTTATTTACGTAATCAACAACAAATTAATTAACTAATCAAAAAATAATTATTTTCCTTTCCCGTCTCTTGTATGCTTGCTCCTGGTCCACATGGTCGTCCTGGTCCCCTTGGTCCCCTGGTCCCCTTGGTCCCCTGGTCCCCTTGGTCCTCTGGTCCCCTTGGTCCCCTGGTCCCCTTGGTCCCTGGTCACCTCGTCGAAGGGAAGGGAAGGGAAGGAAGAAAAGAAGGGATCCAGGTAGGAGGCCGGCGCCTCGTCTGTACACGCGAAAAGTGACTCATCTGTACACGCGAATGATATACCTCGTCTGTACACGGGGATGCGCTGCTTCAAACTCACTCTCGCTCTCACTCTCACTCACTCACTCACTCTCACTCACTCTCACTCTCACTCTCACTCACTCACTCTCACTCACTCACTCTCACTCACTCACTCTCACTCACTCTCACTCACTTTCACTCACTCTCACTCACTCACTCACCCTTTTGTCCTTTTGTGGGCAGGGTGAAATTTCGAGAAGGAAGTGGCTATGCCAAGTTCACTCACCCTTTTGTGGGCCATGCAGG
>CAXAMN010028028.1:833140-880658 GCA_963970005.1 Durusdinium trenchii
TGAAATTTAGAGAAGGAAGTGGTCACCCCAACTTGACTCACCCTTTTGTGTGCAATGCAGGGCTAAAGTTTAGAGAGGGAAGTGGCTATGCCAAGTTCACTCACCCTTTTGTGATGCAGGGGTAAATTGCCATTTCAACTTGACTGACCCTTTTGTGGGCCATGCAGGGGTAAAAATTAAAGAAGGATGTTGCCCTTCCAAGTTGACTCACCCTTTGGTGAGCCACCCGAGGGTAAAATTTAGAGAAGGATGTTGCCATTTCAACTTGACTCACGCACTCACTTCTGCCGATTTGATCTTGATACTCACACCCTGCCTCTACACTTTTCGAACAGGAGGCCGATTCTACCACTCGATGTGTCTTACTCCTGTGCATAGATTTCCTGACTTTCGTTTGGCTCTGTATAATTCATTGCATGTTTTTTCCGAGCGCTCGTGGGGGGGAGGCGCTGCGCCCTCCCCCCCAACCCCCCTTCCGCGCAACGAAATCTGCAGATAGTATTCAACGTCCCTGCCATGAAATCAGGCTTTTAGTGGAACCTTGGTAAACCTTGCCCACCAAATCTGCAAATGCTATTCAAAAGTCTTGCGACGAAATCTGACTGTAAGCGGAACCTTGCCTGTTGAACATTAAAGCTGCTGTTATTCTAGACAAAAAGCCAATCAGCCAGGAACCAACAACTTAGTATGACACACAGGAAGATTTGAGCGGAAACTTGACTTTTAAAAACTAAAGCTGCTGCTGCTGTAAAAAAGAGGCCAGAAAGCCAGGAAGAGACAGGAAACGTGATTTAATCCCCCTCCCCCAACCCGCCCCTGTGCCACAAGATTCCTGCCACGAATTTCGACTCTGAGCGGAAACTGCCTGTTAGCCAGGAGGCCAGGCAGGAGGAAAGAGATTAGTATACAGGCCGACGCCCAGCCCAAAGAGGGTTCGTGGTAGAATTTTTTTTGATTAAGTAATTAGTTTTTTATTGATCCCCTTGAATATTTTTTTATTGATGCGATAAATAGTTTTTTTTGATACTTCACCCTCAGTTGACCAGTGAACATGAATGATGAGCAGGACAACCTACTAAGGAGCCTAGGATTTGGGGCCTCTGGGTTTCAGCCGTGTCGTGCTTTGTGGCAGATCGTGTTCCGACCCAGGTTGGCACCAGCATTGTGTGCCCCTGGACTCTCGAGGACCTTGAGTGCCGTCTCAAATCCGTGGGAGCCACCGGTCACCAATTTGATCGGTTTGTGTTGCATGGACGCGCTTGGATGTGAACCTGAAGGATGAACGAGTCCAAATCGGAAGCCCCAAACAGAGCTGCAGAATCAGGTCCACCAGGCATTCTGTGCCTCTTTGATTCATCCGGCGCTGAGCCGGCTCAGAAAAAGAAATCGAACCTATGCAACACGACACCCCATGCCTGACCCAAAACTACTACAGAAGATCTCCAATTGTTCCAGCTCCAAATCATCTCAGACTTGGCACCTCTACCAGGACCGTGTTTGGGAGCGTTTGCTGCGCGCCTTCCGCCAGCACCGGGCTGATGCCGATGGCGACACGAGCACCGGACACCGAGCGCGGAAGTTTTCGTTGGTGGCGGACCTGCCGGCAGCGTGGCTCACGCCTTCCGAGCCTTCAACGGAGCAGTGGGGTCGGGTGGACGGAAAGTGTGTGGCATAGGCGATCGGCGAAGACCTTCCGAAGGCATCGACCAAACAACAAAACGATAGCTAGCCGCTAGCCCGTCACTGCGCGGAAAATGGCGTGCGCGGCTTGAAGGAAGTATCATAGAAAGCAGAAGGTCCCCATTCATTTCTGCATCTTTGTTCTTTCCCTGCACTTCACCGAGAAAGCCGGTAGACCGTAGACCTTGTTCCGTCCAGGACATGCCCGCCCGCCCGGCCTTGCCTTCCGCCCTCAGGACGCGGAGCTGCGCGAGCGGACGCGCGTGCGCAGCCCCAGCTGCAACTCGGAGACCTCGACGAGCGCCTCAGAGGAGGAGGGCGACGCCAGGCGCGGGAGCGACACGACGAGCGATGGGCGGGCGAGGCCCGGGCGGGAGTCCCGATGGGAGGCGGTAAGAGGTGAAGGGAGCTGGGCAAAGGTCGCAGTGGGAGGGGTGTGGCAGCATGGCAGTGGGGGTGATGATGAGTTGTGGACTTCAGAAAGGATCTGGAACTTGGACTCGTTGTGAGTAGGATTGAGTAGGTGACAGCATGGCAAGGCACTCGCTCAAGCCCGGGCATCCAACGTTCTCGGCACAACTTTCAGTCGAAGGTAGGCAATCGACCTCAGTTGTTTGTCCTCCTGACAGCCAACATTTCAACCTTAAGCTGCTGCAGGCTGCGCCTTTCCATGCCAGGACATGGGCAAGCTTTCAATGGTTCTTTGTTGGTCTCCCTGAAATTTGAGGAACTGGTTATGATTGTTGAAATGCAGGGAGGAAGGGGGTGATACCGGCAGACACCAAAAGCTTCCAGTGATGTTCGAAAGAATCCAACCACATGCTGAGAGAAAGAAGTTGTGACTTGAGATTCCTGCGCATATCATCACTGATGCCTCATCCGCGAGTGAGTTTGTTTGGCCACCCCAGCTTTCTGTTCCTCACCCTCGGAAGGAAGGCCCGACTTGCGAGGGGCCTATCACGCGACATCAACCGCATCACCATTCCGCAAAAGGGTTGTTCCATGATCTCAGCATATGAGCCCTCAGAGTTTGGAAAACTAACTCGAATGGTCCGGTTATGACCACCAGTTGCCAGCTGGTGGAGCCGCATGAAGCCACACCAGGATCCTCTGCTGCCGTGGCCAGGGACCACCTACGCCAAGAGGCCGAGAAGGCTCCGGGGCTGAAGAGACGTCGTGGTGAGTTTGGAAGAGACAAGGCCAAAAAGGCCACCGAGTTGTGGTGGTCTGAGAATGAGACGAGCTGATTCAGATGGTAATATTATTCTTTTTGTCTGGAGGATTTCCTGAATAGGGGGTTCATCCATATGAATGGTGCGCATTCTGCAAAGTCATTTTCATGGTCACTCATTCAACGTGAACAATCAACACAAAACACATGGAAAAACACCGTGGAATGCAGGACCCGCCCGCGTGTGTCCGCACTCGCACGCCGTTGCCGCCCCAATTGCGCCTTTTGCTCGGTGCCCGGCCGCTTCTCCTGAGGCACTGTGGTGGGCCATCGGCTCCGCTGAGATCTCCAGCGCTTTGGTGTTTTAGTGTTTGTCGGTTTCGGAGTGCGGGCGGTTTGTTGGACAAGACTGTCACTGGCATGTCATTGAATGTGCGTCGACTTGGGTGTTCTTGTGGTACCTTTTGGCCGCCGGCATGGGGATTTTCGGAGAGGTCCATGGGTCCACAGGGCTGCTGGAGCAGTCCCAAATGTCGCCAGGCGAAGCCTGTCAGGACTTCATTTGCTTGGGGCCGCTTTCGGACAGGGACGGGCTCCAGACCTGTCAGTCGAGTCCAATTTGTTTGTTTTTTATACAATTTTACGCCACTGGTTGAAGGAGGGTGCGTCAGTGGCTAACTGGGTGGCACAAAAAGGTGGCATGACCAGGATACACTCCACGACCCATGACGCATCGGAGTCGGAGTGGGTTTTGTTCTGCCCCCGACCGCGACGTGAGGCGAACACCCTGTGGCCAAGGAGATGCTTGGCGGAAAAAGGGTCGGACGATGTCGGGGGGGATGTGTTTTTTCAATGTCAGCAGATGTCGGCAGAAAATGAAGGAGACCAAGTTGTCAAACTCTCCCAGTCTATCCGAGTGGTGAAAATCCAAGCGCTATTGCCGGGCAACCCGCTATCCCCAGGATGTATAAGCAAGCTACGAGCTGCAAATAGCTTCTTCGCGCTCTTGATGTGTGCCCAAATCCTTGGGTCTTGAAACGTCCGTTGCAGAGCTTGGAGGAACTGTTGGAGGGTAGACGTTTGCTGGTTTAAGCTAGATTGCTGCAGGAAGTTGGAACGAAGATTCTCCCATTTTCCCATGGTTCCCTGTGGTTTTTCTGTCATTGGTCCGTGGTTTTCCTGTTCTTCGCTCCCGTTCGCCGGTCGCTTGCTCGGTTCCCTCTTCGATTCCTGTCGGTGGTCCACGAGACGAGGCTGGTGGAGATCGCTGGGCAGAAAGCGCGCAGCGCCCTGTCCAAGCCCAGCAGCTTCGAGAATATGAGCCTCGAGCGCACTGCGGGATCGGACCCTTCGGGGTGTGGAAGGACCAAAGGTCCTGGGAGGGGTGTGGGAAGTGGTCAAAGCAGTGCTAAAAGGCAGTGCTACCAAGCAGTGCACCGTGGCCTGCAACAGGTCAGACAAGGTTCGTCCGAAGGTGGCGGGCATGTGGCATGCCACAAGATCAGCCCCAACCTTCATTTATCAGGACAAGGAGTGGAGGATGGTGGAGGTTTTGCCGCGCTTACCGTGTAGGTCCATCACAGATCCTGGATGTGACACGAAAGCCAGCATCAGCTAGCTCAAGTTGCCCTGCCTTCCTCACCTGGCCCTGCTAGCTTTCGCCACTCAAGTTGAGGACAGGCGTTGGGCTTCAATGCGTGCTGCCTGGCAATCTTCACGTTCAAGTCGCTTCGGCCCAGCATATCCTGGGCAAAGGTGTCTTGGCAAGTTGCCCAGTGCCAACTGATCTACTAGCAGCTCTTGGGAGGAGGGCGGGGAATTGAGGCCTCATGAATAAACCCATCGATTTTGGTCAGTGTCCATGCTGGATCTCAATCAAGTAGCAACCTTTGGACAGATTCACATCCAGGAGTTCTTTTTTGCATCCGTTGTTACGAAGCAGAAGCTTTGCATCCTTCCAAGGCAGCCCGCAGTCACTGGTGGCTTGGGTAGAGGCCCGGTTGCTGTCGGTGGACTTTCGGATTTGCTTGAAGTTCGATAATCGTCGATAGTGAGAGGGGTGCCTAACCAACACACTGAATTCGTGAGAACACTTCAATGAAGATGGGACCTCTTAGAAGAACGCCGCACGATTTTGGACCAACGTATCCTGGCAGCATGGCAGTAGAGCCTGAAGGCACTCCAGTGCTCCTTACCCCCTTGGCAGCCAACAAGATCCAAGCCATTCAGCTGCTGGCCAATGTGAACTTCGCAGTCTTCAAGGCATGCCTTGACATTTCCATGGAGGCCAACTGGTTGCAGCATGGTCTTGGGGCATGGGTCACCGACAGGATGTGCCAGACCAATGTCCAGCTCTCTGTCGAACTTGGTCGGAAAACGCATCGGGGACCAGGGAATTGAAGCCTTTCTACGGGAGAACTTTTCAAGAGATGGGGGGATGCTGATTGATGGCGAAGCTGGCAAGATCTTGAGGACGAACTGTATGTTTGCCTGGAAGGAGACAGGCAGACACCTCTTTTTGGATCAGCATGGGACAAGACACAGCGCGGCACTGCATCTTGCAGCTTGCAGGCAGTGTGTCGCAATTGTTCGCTCACAAGATGGATATGTGACCCTGTTTTCCTCAGAGCACCTCCAGTCCCCAGGAACAACTCTCGAATGCTTTCGTGTGCTAGTTGGACAGGAGCGAGACCCTTTTGAGATTCTGATGGATAGAACCCCTCTTGCGCGCTTCATGACGGATAAGGCCGGCGCAAAGGCGCTTTGTGTTCCAGAATGTGCCAAGGAAAGCTTGCAGGCGTTGCCAGGGCCGATAAGGGTGTCGGCCTTTGTGACAACGGCCGAATCCAGTCTTAGTCTTAATGGAGCTGACATCGTTTTCACGTCCCTATTTGCAACAGCTGCCGTAAAAGAAGGGATCGACGCAACTGCCATCAAGCACCCGGACGGGGGTCTTTTGCTTGTGCTAGATTGTGAAGGCTTTGACAAATCACAGTTGGTGGGCCTTGCTCAGCTGAATGCTTGTCAAGAGGGGCTTGCAAGCAATGCTCGCTTTGATCGGCGAAATGTGAGGGGCATCGATGTGCCAGACTGTTGCAAAAGCTCAAGCGCAGGCGATGCTATCCACCCTGATGATGTCGTTGGATCGTGGAGTTGTCAAATGAAGAAGAAGAAGAAGAAGAAGAAGAAGAAGAAGAAGTAGAATGTAGAAGAAGAAGAAGAAGAAGAAGAAGAAGAAGAAGAAGAAGAAGAAGTAGTAGTAGTAGTAGTAGTAGGCAGCAGATCCTATGATCTAGTCTGGGCTCGGCATGTGGCTCGGCATGCGGCTATATATTATGGGGCTCGGCTATGGGGCTCGGCATGCGGCTGGGCTTGGCAAAGGTTCGGCAACAACCGCGGTGACTGAGTGTGCTCATGGCTCATTCTGATTTTCTCATCCTGCCAGCGCGAAGAAACTGTGGCCGTGCCGTCTTCCACTGCGTGTCGTGCCAGACGCAGTCCCTCCCAGAAGTCGGCGGAACTGCCGGCGTTCCGCCACCCGCCAGGCGCAGATGTCCTCCGGCGCCACAGTGGTGGCCGTGGCCGTGGAGGAGGTGCCGTTGGCCGCGGTGGCGCTCCGGGACAAACTGGCGCCGTTTGCGCGGACCTGCGTGGCGCAGCTCGAGCTGTCCAACGTGCAGGCGCGCAGGGGGGGTATGGCATTGGGGTGGCTCGGGAGAGTGATGAAGAGGTGCCCGAAATACCCAGTCAGGTGGCTTGAGGCTTTGTGTTTTTGTTGGGCACCTTTGTAATTCGGTGTCCGATTCTGACGTCTTTCTGTGGATCTGGTGGGAGACGCCAACAGCTAGCGCTGGATGCCAAGCAGGTCTGGATGTGCACGGGAGATCACCGTGTCGCAGCGGAAGCCGTTGCCAGAGAGTGTGGCATCGACGCTGGGCGGGTTGCTACTTGGAGCGAGGACACCCCCATCTCTCTGTGAGTGCTGTTGTTCATATTAGTCTCAATCTTGGCGTTTTTTTCAAAAACAACACTGCAGTTTTCTGAGCACCAGAACTTGGGGCAGTCAAACAGGCCCGGTTCCCTGTCCTGTGGGTTGGTGCATTCATCCGTTTTGAGTGGGGTGAGTCCACAGGAACAGGAGCAGCACAACACTACGAGGATTCTTTGGTTGACACGCCGCCACACTTACACACTTTCTTTTGGAGAGAGAGAGAGAGAGTGCACGCAGCGGTGAGCCGCCGCTCCGTGTGCAGAGCACTTTCGGTGCTGCTCTCGACTCTACACGGTGGTTGCCCCAAAAACAGGTTCCGGGCCGTTTCAAGTTCGACTTCGGAGCGGCACCCGGCAGCCAAGGTGGCACAAGCACTGCCAGCGGACAAGGTGAAGTTGGTGAAAACCTTGCAGGAGAAGTGCTACCTCCCAGGAGCGTGGGGAGTTCCAATAGATTTTGTTTGGGCTTTAGCGGCTTTCAAACCAGGCAGTCCATGGTGTGAGGGCATCAGGCATGTGATGTTTCCATTCTTTGTCGACCTGCGCGCGTGATCATCTCTCAGGGTGGCGGCATCTTTTGTATATTTTCTATTTTTTGGCACGGTGACATGCTGCAACTCCGATGCCTTCAGGAGAAAAGGAGACCCGAAACATTGTCGCGATGGTGGGAGATGGCTCCTTGAATTGCTTCAGTTCAGCGTTCTTTTTCTGATGCTTTGTCCTGGGCTATTATTGGCAGACCGGACGCAAAGACAGTGATTTTTCACTAGAACTAGGATGGCTCAGTCCGATTGCCCCAACTTTTCTTTGCCCCCGCGCCTCAAGCCTCTTAGCAAGTTTTTCCTCCTCGAGGTCCTCAAGGCTTCAGGGTTTCAATTCCTTGAAGCTGTTCCCATTTGTCCCTTTGTTTGCCTTCTAGGCTTAAACATGCAGTACCAACTCCGGATTGCTTTCAAGTCACCTACCATGTCACCTTTTTGTGCAGCGGTTGCAAAGAAGATGTAGGCCTACTACAATTCCCAGAAGGTTGGCAGTTCATCAAGCACCCCCATCTGTCATTCCTCTGTGGGTACCATCCTCAAACCACTGTAATGTTCCCAAAAGCGCGGCCCGGCGGATCGGTGCAGCAGTTTTGGAGTTCCGGTGAAGAGGGCCATGCCAAAATGGTTGTTTGAGGCGTCTCTACAGGGAAGAGCCCCGTATTATCACAGTGTTTCATGAGGCTTCGTAACATAAAACCACAGACCAGCAGTCACAACACGGGGTGCCGAACGAACGGAGGAAGTCGGGGTGCCCCTGTCACATCCACTCACTGGGGACTAAAAACCCACCCCGTTTTGTGACTCTTGGAGTATACTGCTAACTCAGGAAATGATACTAGTTGAGTTTGAGTTATGAGCCCGACCGTAGCAGTTGGCTTCGTAACACAAAACCCTATTAATATTTATATATATATATTATATAAATTCATCAGATTCACATGACTTTGCTACACCTCCCACTCACCTTCCTAGCGTGAGGAATCAACGATGCTCCCGCCCTGGCGGCCGCAGATGTGGGTGTAGCCATCGGAGCTGGACAAAACGCCGCTGGACCGAATGGGTTTTGAAGGGGCATGGTGGGTGCAGGGGTTGAAGGGTGGTAGGCGTGTTGTTCTCGGGGCATGGTAGGTGTTGAAGGGACGTGGTGGGTACCCAGAAGAAGTTTTTTGAAATTTGTGGACTCTCAGATTTATGTGCAGCTGGTCTGGTAGCAGGGCTCAAGCACAGCCAACAGGAGGCAGGGCACACACTTGAGGGGTAGATAACATTCGACTTTCTATTTGTTGATTACAGGTACCTGGACCTAGCACCAGGATGTTACAAGAACCCCGCAAGAATAGAGGCATGTTCACCATCTTTCAGGTGTAGAGAGATGTTCACTCACCATCTTTCCAGAGATGGGTTTTCCAGATGAACCTCCTGGCGGCCAAGTCTTTTTCATCATGATCTGCTTGCATGTTCGACTCGGCCCCCCCACCCAAGTACTGTATACGTTCGACTGGCAGGCAACACAGCAGACAGCTGGTTCGCTGCAGGAGGACCAGCTGTTCGATGGTCCTTTTAAAACCACCTCCACTGGACGAATGACCATGAATGGTCTGTTTTGGAGGAGCATGCTGAATGGATTCCCTCAGGTCGTTTGCCGGTGCCACGTGGCACCGCGCACTAACGTGGGCACGTGCGAGATCCGTCAGGTGACGGTGGAAGCTGCAGATCTGGTGCTGGTGCGGAGCGATCTTCGAGATTTGCTTGCGAGCCGGCATTGGTTTCAAGAGTCTTATCATTGGGGGATGGTGATGGTGAGTTGTGTAAACTCCTACATGACCATGAGTTTCTCCTAAGCTCCATGGTGGGGTCTCCTTCACTCATGTGCCATTACGTTTCTAGTCTTGCGATGACCTGCTGTTGCCTGTTGCAGGAGCAAGCATGGCCCGAGCATGGCACCAAATGCCATTCCAAATTTGCAACGCTGGGTGCATCTCACGCCATTTGAATCCATTTTGTAGCTGGAAAAGGTACCTCAGGGTTTTTGAGAGGAGATTGTCAGGGACTACAGTACATTGCAATAGTTGAACAACATTGGAGACGCACGCGCACACGCACATGTATGTTCATGCACACATACATACACACCATTATATACCCAACAGATCCAAAGACCCAGTAAAGCCCGATCCTTGACCTAATTCAGTATAGTGCTTTTGTATGATCGCCGATCACCTCCACTTCAATACGGTCAAACTGGCCTGGATACCAGAAGCTTGGATACCAGGTGGGCTCGGCTCAGAAGCTTCAAGGACGCCAGTCTTCCTCTTCTTTCCGTCGGTGCTCCCCCAACCAGAGGGACTCCGTCGTGTCACGCGGTGGCCCACGGCGTGACCTCGGCGGTGACCTCCACCGAGGCCTTCTTCGCCCTCGCCAAGGAGACGCTGCGGACGATCTGGTTCAACTTCTTGCGGCTCGGACACGGCGGATGCGGATGCGCGGGCGGAACGGACTTGTGGACACCGGTGGTTCGGGGTTCCGGAGGTTTGGAGTTTGATTGGAGGAGCGGCTTGGGACGGATGGAGGGTTGGATTGGTTCTTGGGAAATTCTGGGTTGTGGTCATGTCCCATCCCTTCCCCAACATGCACGCCTGATCCGCACCGGAACACCGGAACCCGCGCGCATCTTCCGGCGTCGTCGAGGTGGGCCTTTCTCTTCAACACCTGTGCACTGCCGTTGGCCGCGGGCATGTTTTGGCGCTATGGGGTGTGCCTCGCCTCATCATGCGTCGCGTGACACAGGGCGATGGTCTGAAATCAGACCCCAGCGAGGACGCGAGGCTTATCAATCCAAATACGGCACGTCGCGGCTCATTGGGGGTATCAATGGTTTCAAAAGCACACTGGCTCGAGGGCGGAAGCTGCGTGGTGCTTCGAAATTCTGACATTGATATGTGTAGTTATATGTTATATGTACATATTACTACATGTATCTGCGATATATATATATATAAATTGGAATGTCATGTCTTGAGCTGCTCTCCGCTCTCCGGGTTCGCCTTCCGGGGGGGTCTAGAGCTGCTTGTCTGAGGCTCATCAACCCGCAGATCGCCTGCACCCTCATGCTGGGCTCGTCCCTCTTCGTCGCCACTTGGCAAAACATCCCTTTGTCCGTCGCGGTTTCGGAACCCGCGCGTCGGATCCGGCATCGAATTGCGCTCATGGTGAACGAGGGACACTTCATATGGAGTGCATGCATCATGCATCGGTTGAGCGGAACTCATCGGAACTCAATCGGTTTTCCGATGAACCAACTAGTCCGATCTGATTCGGATCTGATTCGGTGTGCTGAAGTGCCCGAGGTCTTCAGCTCCTTGCTGTTGAAGCGCTTTGTCCCACCGCCTCTGGACTCGCCGCCGGTGTGAGCGCGAGGCAAAGTCCACGCATCAGAAGCTCTGGCTGTGAGTAGTTGTGCGGCACAGGGCTCATGGCTGAACATCCTTTCGTGGTGGAATTCCAAGCAAGGGTACAAGACCTTTGCTGAAGCTGTAGAGCAAGCACACCGCTGGGTAGCCGGCTGAACTTCAGAACTCCGAAAGCTTCATATCCTTTGCTTCCAGGCCACTCCGCCAGACACGCCCGCTGCCCGGCAGGTGTCGGACTCGACGCCCGAGTCGTCGTTTTTGAGCTGTCCTTGATCTTGATGACATTGCCAGCGGCTCGAGCGCGAGCGGAAAAGGGCACCAGCGGATCGTTCTCTGTAGGTATATAAGTGTGTGCGTGTGTGCGCGTGTGTGCGTGTGTGTCAAGCAGTGGCTGGTGGCAGGGTGATGGTAGATGAAACAGACGACTTCCGGCAGGGTGATGGTAGATGAAACAGACGACTTCCGGACTTTCACAAGTTCTGACTCGCTTTGAGGCTTCCTTCCAGTTGGCTCCAATTATAACCGAATAGTTGCATCTATCCAGCTGTTGCATTGGAGCCCTTGCCTTCCTAGGTCCTCAGACTGATGGTGAACAGCGGCGGCTGTTTCCTGGCCGAATGGCGTGGTGACGTGTTGTGGGGTTTCCAGACCCGACGGCATGGCTGAACTGGACGATCCTGCCCGTTTCATCCTTGGTGGTTCTCAAGGCGGGCAAGACTTGAAAGGAACATCCTCATGACGGATATGGATTTTCAAAGCAGGTGGTTCTCTGACTTGGTTAAAAACTATGGTCCCAGGATTTTCATTTTTTCGACTTGATCGTGTGACTATGTCATGCCCCACATCTCACGGGTTCTCAATCTTCTGTGGTTTCTTTGTCCAATCATTCCACATTTTATATCTTACATTCAATCCATTGCTCTCAGCCAACTCCTTAACCTCAAGATAGAGAGGGGGAGGGGAGGGGAGAAAGAGAAGGGTTATCGTGGGTGTGTATGCAAGACGGGGGCACCCGATTCGCAACTGATTCGCTTAGAACCTCTTTCTTTGGCCCCACACCTGCTAAGGTGATATATTTGTGAAGAGGAGGTAGGGCTTGGGCAAAGCTCTGTCCAAGCTAGGCTCGGGAGTCTCCCACCACCAAGGCTCTGGCTATTCCTATGAGTTCAGCGGCTCGGCGTTCAATGAACCGAAGCGTTGGTCCAGAGACCACGGGGTCCGGCTCTGAAGGAGGAAATGATCTGTGTGGTCTGACTGTCTTTACATGTCGATGTAGACTCTTGATTGAACAACCTTTTCTTTTGGATTGGAACATCCTCTCCATAGGGGGGGTGACTCTTACTTAAGAGTTCAAACGTGCTTGTTTGCTTTTGCGCGGAGGACTGGAACCAGGCCTCCTGACTGCGATTAGAAGACCAGACATGACCAGACCGTGAGGGCGATTGGGGTCGCGTCAGCGACGGAGGGCGACGAAGTGACGGGATACAGTTGAGTTTTGTTGCATTTTTTTCCGAAACGTCAGCTGGCCACAGCGACCAGCGACGGGCGCGAAGGGACCTCAACGGAGCAACGTGGAACTTTGAAAAGAGTGACATTGACGATATCATGAGCTCTCTTTGCATTGCACGTGATTATACACTATTATATATATATATACATATAATATATATATATATATTATATAAACTATTATATATATACAATATTGTACACTATTATCCATTGACATCTACGGGACACACGTGCCGCACACAAAAGACACACGGATTGAACCGAAAACGATCCAGGAGGTCAGACCAGTCCAGTGTGGCCGTGTGGCCGTGTGGCTGTGTGGCCGGTGGGATCCCAGGATGATGTCAGGAGTCACGTTCGACGGGGGTGGTGTGGCTCGTCCCATCCAGGGGCCGTGGATGTGACAGGGGCACCCCGACTTCCTCCGTTCGTTCGGCACCCCGTCGAACGTGACTGCTGGAGCCGCGGTGGTCAGGTGAAATGGAGCCGAAGGAGGATGACATTGTCATTCAGCAGGCCAGCAGCGGAAGGAGCTTGGAGCTGTTGGAACCCCAACTGGCACGCACCGAGTAGGTGGCGTCGGTGGCGTTGGCTTGCTTGGCCAAGAAGGGAGGTTGAGCCAAAGACATGGTGACATCGCCCAAGACATTGAAACTTCAGGCACCTCAGACACCAAATGGTTTGGCATCACTCTCGTGAGGCCTAAAGGCCTAAATCCGGCTCAGTCCAGGCGGTTTTCCTTTTTTGGTTCGCTATCGATGGGTCAGATCCACAGGAAGGTGCTCGCCTGATCGTGGATGAGCTGTCGATGACGTTCCTGGAAGATTGTGAAATCGACTACACCGAGGAGCGGGGGATGGGCTTTTGGAGGGGCTCCCCCTGAGTGTGCTAAGTGATGCTAAGTGTATGAGAGTGGATGTTGGCCCTGGGCCTTGGGGTTGCCCCTGGCCATGGCCAAGATTGGCCAACAGATTTTCGTTGTTTTCATTCTCTACGGTCTCACCACGAACTGGAGAGAGTCTTCCAAAGTCTTCCGGGCCTATCTCTCGCCATGCCGACTCGGCAGGAGATGATCAGGGCCTCCTTTTCCGTGGTGAAGAACAAGCTGGCCGACTCGAAATGCGGCTGCGGCAGCTCCTTCAGTGCCTTGGTCGGTCGCAGGTGGTCGCCTGGGTCGGTTGCAGTCGAAAGGGGTCGCTGTGGCGGAGGTGTGTCACTCGTCCCATGCGCGGCCAACGGCTCGTGGAGGCCGCCACGCGCAACGCGCCGTGCCCAGGTGTCGCCTCGTTCTGAGCGCAGTTTTCAAGGGCGCCTGGCCTCTTCACTCTCGGCCATGGAAGAGTGGCAAGCGGAACCCAGCAGCGATTTATGGAATGAATCTGTTGGATGGAAGCAGGTGAAGTGTAGTTCATGGCGTGTCCCTCTTCAGGGCCGACGGTCAGGAATTTGGGTGTAGAACGACGAGGCTCTCGTGCCAGACGTGGAAACAGCCCACGTTTTGGGCTTTGGGCGGGGTGTGATGTACAGAAATCCCAGCGCCAAGTGATGGGCAGGATGGGTCAGGATGGTCCAGCATGGCGGAATCGCAGGATACTTGCACTGTACTTGTGGGACAAAATGCTACCAGCCAGCATGAAGATAGGCCCTATTTTCCAGGGCCTCCAGGGCTTTTCTGCAACACATTCGACATCGTGAGTGGTAAGGTCTCCGATGCAAGGACGCAACTGTTCCAGTCCTGGAACCCAGTTTGTGTAGTTGAAGGACGAACTTCTGCATCAAAACAACTCCAATGCTTATGAGGAAAGGATGGCTCCTAGATCGACGGACGGTGCAGGAGAACTCGTTGAGGAGACGGCGTGCCGCACGCGTTTCACTCGGGGGGCGGCTGAGACGGCTGAGACAGCCCTTGTGGCAAGGTGCTTGTGCATGCTTGTGCATGCTGAGTATCAAGGCTTTTAACCGCTTGGTGTACCAAGGCATTCAGACCACGCCAAGTTTCCATTTCGCATCAATGAAGCTTCATTGCTTGCACCTGACCTGCTTTCATGCCAAACAATACTTCTTGGTCAGCCATTGGTTGAACACGAGTCGCTGGCAGCCTAGTTGGGGCTGCCCATCTGCATGGGTCAGTCTCTGCCTTCGCTCCCGGTGAAGAAACATAGACTGCGCAAGTGGAGATGAGACAGAACTTTTTTTGTCCTTGGGGTCACCTTTGAAAGAGCGCTTCGCCAGGTTTCCCCTGGAATTGGAGACCTAGGGTGGATGAAACTCTAGGTAGGCTTGGCAGCTTGACCAAGCTGAGGAACCAAGGGTTTGACCATCTTCCAGAAGTCTGGAAGTAGCCACAGGCAGAGCTGCCTGTGATGAGACACATGTTTCGGGGGGCCGAGAAGAAGACAGAACTCACATGTAGATGCAGTATGATGAAGCTAGAGGCCCATGGGATGGATTAAGGGCTTGAAGCTAGAGGCACATCCCTGAGGCACATCGGTGACCCCTTCTTCACCTCATCATCTCTTGCAGCAGCAGACCCGGTTCGGACCTCATGCCGAAAAAGGAGGAGCGTGCCACGCGGCCCCGACGTCCCACCTCGGACCGCGGTGCAAGGCATTTCGATACGATGAACCGATCGAAAACGTCAGAGGCTGCCAAGCACCGCGTCGGTCAGAGGCTCTGAGCACTTGGAAGGTGTTTGGAGGCGTTACGGCATTTGCTCCGTGTTTCGTTGACCAAACACCTCTGCCGTTTGGGGCTTCCAAAAGCCGCTCCGCGACGCTCCGCGTACTCCGTACTCCGCCCACGTCCAAGAGAAACAACCCCACGGTCTCGACACAGCTGAACACATGGCGCGCTTTGCTTCGGTGCTCTTGGCACTCCTGGGCAGCGTGAGCGCAGTGGAGCTCACGAAGGACTCACGAAGGGGCGGAAGTCCGAGCTGTGCGCCGCTTGGAGGTTTGAGACACTTCCCCACAAAGAAAGAGTCGCAGACGTGGCAGATGCTATGAGTCAACTCAAGATTTTCAGGCCCTGGCTACTAGGTTGGAGGCCATCGCTATTAGAAGAAAGGTCTAACATGGTCTAACGTAGTTTGCTATTAGCTTGGAGGCACCGGTGCACCGGCTCAAGGCACTGCCTGCGACCTCGAACCGCGCCTTCCACCCGCGCCCCGGTGGGTTACGCGAGCCGTAGAAAGACAGACCCCGCCGGTCGCCATGGGAAAGACGCGCGTCATCTCCAAGGGATACCGGCATGGCACACGCGACACCTGGCTTTTGGCGGTGATCGGATGGTACCATTCTTGATTTTTGGATCCTTCCTGAAGTGAATTCCCCCCTTGTCCCATGCCAGGTTTTTTGAGATTTGTCCGGCACCGGCCGCCAATCCCAGGACAAGTATTCCAAGAAGTACCGCACCAAGGGCAGACCCGGACTGGCCAGGTACTTGGTGAACTTCAAGCGGGGTGACTACGTGGACATTGTCGCGGACCCCTCGATCCAGAAGGGATTGCCCTACTCCTTCTACCACGGGCGGACGGGCATCGTCTTCAACGTGAACCGCAACGCCCTTGGGGTGGAAATGACCAAGATTGTGGGCAACCGCCAGCTGCGCAAGCGCATCCACGTGCGCATCGAGCATGTGCGCAAGTCGCGGTGTAACGAGTCCTTCTTGCACCGAGTGAAGGAGAATGACAAGAAGAACCTAGGTTTTGCATGGTTTTGCTTAAGGTGATGTTCTGTTTTCCATTATTTTCACTATGTTTTTCTTTCCGCCTTCTGGGGAATGGTTTTTGTTTTTTGTTTCCCCGACTCCTTATATAAGCAAATCCAAGGAAGCAGCAGGCCAAGAAAGAGGGCAAGAGCATTGTTTGCAAGCGCATCCCTGAAGGGCCCAAGGAGATGAAGACCGTGACGGCCTCTCAGGATGATGTCGAGGTGCTTGCACCTCTGCCCTTTGTGGAGAACTACTTCTAAAGAGCACCATGCCAGGCGAAGATTCAAGTGCTAGTGCAACTAGTGCGAGGGGCGGTTCAGAGCAGGCAAAAAAGTGGCGAGTTGCAGCAACAACTTTTCGCTTGAAGATCCTCTCAAGATTGTGCCAGACCAAAGCTTGGAACTGCCTCAGAGGGTCTCAGCAAACGCTTGCATCCCGCTGCAGGAATCTTGGGATGAGAAGACGAGCGGCAAGAGCGCTTCTCGGTTGGTTCTTGTTGCCCGGGGCATGTTTGCTTTCGGGCATGGGTGACCAGGAAAGAGTCTCCAAGGTGCAAATTGATCGTCTTGGGGGGGCTGGAAGGGGCATCACCTCTTTCTGGGCTCCAGTTTTCCTTTCGGGCATGTCCCCAATTCTTTCCTCAATTGGGCTCACCTATGCTAACCTTTCCTCCATTGGACTATTTTGGCCAACTGGCCGTGTTCTTCCGCCCCGAACGGACCGCCTGGGCCGGACCGGGTCCGTCGCGCCGGACCGCGCGGTTCGTCCGGAAGTCCGGGACCGAGGAGCGACCGGGGACGACGGAGCCCGGAGTCCGTCTCTCAAAGGAAGACAGACCGCCCGGGGGATCGCCCAGGGGTCGCCCGTTTCGGCGGTACACAGAACCCGCGCGGGGTTTGTGTGAGGTTTTCTGCTTGGCCCTTGGCATCTCTGCATCTCACCACTCGGCTTGAGGTTTTTGTGAAGTTCTATGCCCCCTGGTGCGGTCACTGCAAGGCGGGGATTGGTTCTGTTTTTGAGGGTTGGTATGGTATGAGGACAGAAATTCCTTCAGCACGGGTTCCTCCCAATTCTTTTCTGTGAGGACTTGTCTCTGACCTCAGCCTCTGACAAGTTGATCATGTGACCCGTGAGAGGCCATGAAGCCTGCCTGGGACAAGCTCATGAAGCAGTACGACGGACATGCCTCCATCGTGGTGGCAGACGTGGCACCTCGGAGCGTGGCGGAGCGTGGCGGACGTGGACCGCGGGTGAAGGCAAAGGCGCATGCCTTTTTAGGTAGCAACGACGGGCGTTGTTGGTTGGAGACAGACATGTGTCCACGGCAAGTTTGGTCCTCCTGGACTCCTGGATGGGTTCAGATGTGGTTTTTGAAGGATGCTTGCATCGAACAGCTGGGAAGATGGTGAAGGAACACTCGCAGACAGGCATTCCACCGCAACGGGCCCCTTGACCGACCTCACTTCCAAACGCTGACCTCCTTGTACATTGGAAACTGACCTTGTATAGGTTGTATCCTCCAGACATGGAAGCTGAGCAGGTCCAGACATGGAAGAGGAAGATGGTCTTGCAGGGGGGACGAACCGTTCCACTTCCACAAGTGTATCGCTACTAGTAACAAGTGCATTCCTACTATAGCAGCAAGAAGATATATATACAACGAGCTATGTACTACTAGTAGCAATGCCAGGAGCTACAAGTAGCTTCTTGTTACTAGATGTTACTAGTAGTATGGTGCCTTGCTACTAGTTTTTGTGCTACTAGTAGTAATGCACTTGTTACTACGATTCATTGGGGCCGAACCGTCGCAGTCCCTCAACCCTCCACACAGTTCGCCATGTCCCTCCCCGGGCGGCCCGTGCGGCCCATGACCTGAGGACTGCATTGGGGAAGGCAAGAGCATGTGCCCGGGCTCCTGGTCGGGTCGGGTGTCAGTCCGGTGCCCGGGCTCCTGACCGTTTTTTCGTGTGCGGTTCTGAAACAAAGGGAGTTGAATGGTTTCCATGGTGTATCATGATGTGTCATGTGTATCCTCTCTCTCTCTCTCTCTCTGTGCATCTTTACTTGGGAGCAGTGGCATATAAAGACCACCCCGCCCACCCTCGGCTGTTTTGAGCTGTTCCTTCTTCGACGCCGAATCGGACGCTCAGGCGATGATGTGGGAGTGGAAGGCTTTCCCACGATCAAGTTCGGGGACCCTGCCAATCTGGAGGCCCCGCCCATGGCTCTTCGGCTCCTTCGCCTTGCCTTCGCGTTGCTTGCGCGCCATTGGTTGCCAGCGCGCTAGGGGTTTTGGCGCGCGGCCTTTGTTTTCCAGGGAAAACACCAACAAACTCGAGGATCTACTAGGGCTGCTAGGGTTCTCAATCCGATGCCTGCAGCTTCATTGAGTTCGCGACCGTGAGGACTACGAGGGCGAGCGCGAATTCGATGACTTGGTCAAGTTTGCCAAGGAGAACCTAGGACCCAGGCAGGCGACGACATGACGAAAAACCAACAGGTCTATGGATGTCTGTGGAGGTTGTTTGACAAGTCGAACAGCCCTACATACCTGGATCTTCCAACTAAGCAACATGTCCGCCTTGTCAGCCAAAAAGACCTCAAATGCAGACATTTTGCAAAGCTAGAAGATCCAGATAGAACCCCCCCCCCCAGAGTCCAACCTGAACCAAAATAGTAGGTCCATGTGTGCATCGTAGAAACGGCCCCATAGGCATCGGTCAATCGGGACCGATAGGACCGATAGAAAGAAACCTACCTGGATTATCCTGGGGTACCAGTAGACTTATACGTAAAACAGCTACATGTGGGCCGACCGTGTCAGGCGTCCATCAGGATGATTCCTAGTTGGGGGTGTCCCATTACCGATGGAAAGGCCTTCAACCTAATTATATCCATACCGTCCATGCCAACATAACCATCTTCCACTGGGCCCAGGGAAGGAGAGACCCCAATCTCCAGACCACTGCGGGTCCCTTCTGCCTCGGCGGCGGCTCTCGCCAGATGCGGCCCGGCGAACCTGGACTTGTGCGACGCAGCGCCTTGGGTGAAGGCGAAAGGCGAAAGGCGAAGGCTTCGGAGGTGGTCGAAGGTGGTCGACCGGAGGCCAGAACACGAGACCGGAGGCATTGGGATTGATTGGGTCTCCTTTGTTGGTCTTTCGATGTTTCTTTTCGGAGTTGTGGGATGTGCGAGTTGGGCTATAATTACTAATATGTATATATGTTTTACTTATTCTTTTTGCAGCCATCTCCCAAGGCATTTTGTGGAAAGACGGGGGCGAACAAAAAGAGACATAATTAATCCGAGATACAAGGACCGGAGGTTGCCGCCTGCATGTGGATCAGACCGTTTGAAAACGTGCTGCCTTGCCCGAACGGAAACACCGCGAAGCCAACAAGCAATCTCGGCTGCTGTGTGAAAGAAGTTGGACTTTTGGGAAGCCGAGAGGCAGTGCCCCAAAAGCCCATGCCTTAGAGAGGCACATGCGACCAGAAAAAGATCACTTCTTAGTCGCTGAGGACAAGAAGAAGAAGATCGAGGAGTACATGAACATGCCTGCGGCCAGTCTCAAGAAGGTTGGCTCCGCTCATGGACGGACGACTTGACGGGATGGTCCGGCAACGTGCGACGTTGATGGCTCATGATCGCCCACAGGGCTGGGCCAGACACAGACACATTTATATATACCCATACTGAGGTTTCATGATGTTCGATGTGGTGTGGTTAGTCTGTACGTGCCTTTGCTCATGACTCTTCCTCATCTATGCAGACTAGGTCCTAGGTGTCTATAGCTCCATTGCATGGTCGCCGGCGCCGAGTGTTTTGTTTTTTTGTCCTCCTCTTGGCCGACTCCAGGAGATTGATGCCCAGGACGAGGAGATCGCGGCTGCCACCAAGAAGCATGAGGAGTTTGTGGAAACTCTGCAGAAGCAGTACGAGGAGTGGAATGTGGAGTAGCAACAGACGTCAGAGATGCAGTCAGGGGTTGTGAAGTTGGTGGAGTAGCCACAGATAGCTGCAAGGGTTTGAGATGAAGTCAGAGAACTCCATCCTCACCACTTTGGGCGCATGGACATCGGAGGGCGAGTCTGGCGATCGGAGCCGAAGGCCAAGAAACACCGCTACTGGAGTCACTCTGAAAGACTTTCAACTGCCAGGAGTCCCATCCAGTGGATGTGACAGGGGCAACCGCACGTCGACTCCGAACTCTGAACGGTCTTGGGCTCCGGTCCCGCTAAAGGAAGTCCACAGTCGGACTCCCCCCGACGGTTGTTGGACCTGAAGGGGACCGATCATACAAGACCGATCGATCGAAGCAGCGTCTCCGAATGCGGGCGGGCGCAGTAGCGTGGGCAGGGTGGAAAGTCCTGTCTGGATTTGTCCGCGCGGGTGGCCAGGAGTCAGAGAAGGCCATGTCAGAGAAGAAGAAGGAAATCAAGGCACGACAGTTCTTGAGATTGTAGACGAATGCTTTGGAAAGATCGTTCTTTTTTTGGGGGGCTGAGGGCCAAGTTGAAGGACTTTGTCGACTAAAAGGCTTTAATAGCCTGCTAGGACAGTCTTGGCAGCTAGGACTTGGGGCCCAGAGGGTTCCAGCTTCTTAGAAGGGTAGCCCCTTAGCTGTGATTCGGGGTGTCCATTAACCACCCCTTTTTCAGGCCCTGGTTAGAAGGGTAGTCTCTTGCAACCTGGTAGAAGATGGGCTCAGGGCCCGAAAGTTTTTGGGGGGAAACATGCCCTCCTCCACCGACCCAGGTGAAAACGGGATGCCCCACGAAAAACCACTGAACACCAGCTGACCGCCTGTTGAGGAGGGTGGCTTGGGCCTGATGAAGGCGGTGAAGGCCTATCGCAAGTCGGCCACTGGGCTGCAGCCGCGACCGGTGGAGGAGGTGCGAGTGGAGGAGGGTGACTTCGCAATGGGGTGACGCGGTGACGAGGCCTTTAAACTTGGGATGAGGTTCTCTGGGGCGGACTGGTTGGCCAAAGTTTTTGGAGAGTTGAGGCGAGGATCCTGACTTGTAGATATGAGATGATATGAGAGACAGTTGTCATGCTCAATGCTCGGTGCCCCAGCACCATGTATGCAAGATATGGACGAGGCCAAATGTTCTTTGCGCCCACGAGGTTCAGTATGCTATAGGACTAGATGACATGGGATTTGAAGAGCATAGACTGCATAATTCACATATTTCCAAGTCATCTCCCTTTAAAAACTCCTATGCGATCTCAACCCAGGAGGGATTTTCGGTTTTGCTCTCGTGAAGTGGATTTGGGTGATCAACTCTCAAAACATTCTGTTCATGTTTGGCTCCTTGAAGACCACCGGCCCAGGTCAAGAAAGAAGAGCTCTGAGTGGCTTTCGGATGTCTTTTGCTCGGTTTCAGGGGTGAGATGTTGCAGATCTCATAGTTTTGATGCCCCACTCTCCGATGGGGGTTAGCTGCCTGCCCGGCCACCAGTTCCGGCTGCTACCTGCTACCTCTGGAGGATGCAATGCTCCAGAGGTTGCACTGCGTGTGGAAAACACGCTTGCATGGGTGAATATCATACCTTTCTTATCATCCTTTCTGCTGGTCGTTCCTAGCACACCACTCCAGGCTTTTACTCCAAGGCTTTGGTTCACGGCCTCCAGAGAAAACCCACGTCCGAGTCCACATGCCGAAGACATGAAGACAAGATATGTTGTTGCCTGTTGTTGCGAAATTCCGTTTGAAATGAGCCGCCCAATGTTCGCGCGCGGGATGTTTGTCCATGTTGCATATCAATCTTCCCCGGTGAAACCATTTCTGACAGGTGTGAATTCGTCCAACCACGGCTGATCCAATGTTTGCACGTAAGAGCACCACTTGCACCACTTGGGTCGCGTGAGAAGTGCGAGGGTCGCCTGGGTCAGGGAGAACGACAAGAGGAAGCTGGATGAGTATGAAAAGCTGGTGCTAGAGGAGTGCTACACATCGCATGTGTGCTACACATCGCATGTGTGCTACACATCGCATGTGGGCTGCTTGTGACTTGTGTCATGATCGGTTGTTTGGTGCTCACACGGGGCCTCCAGAGATTTCTCCGGTCAGAGGTCTGTTGAGCTGAAGCGTGACATGTTCCAGTCTCTTCTATTATCCCTTGACTCGTCGATGTTCATGGTGCACTTTGGCAGGAGCAACAGCAATTGGTCTTGATCTTAGTTACAGGATCTTGGAGATTGCAACCATCAACCAGCCTTAATGAGGCAGTGCGGCAACTAGTACTGTAACATACTGTAACTAGTTTGGAATTCTCCCATTCGTGATTTGGGACCTCATTCACTGAGGACTGTGCGTTCGTTGAACACCCTCAGGTAATAGTCCCTGCACGCGTGATATCGGTGGAATGTTACCATGCTTGGAGTTGCAAAAGCTATTCGGAACACCCAGGGCCACCCGTTTGATGGGGCAAGCCCGCCGATCTCCCACGCTGGACCCATCCTCCATGTTTACCCTGACCAGCTGAGAAAGCTGAGAACCCTCCGGAGACCTCCTGTTCTCTCCGAGGAAGAGTTACGGAAGCAGCTGGCACGGGAACAGGCCGCCGGCTCGTGACGCTCCGGGGCTTTGGCCGACGTGGCGCCCCCAGCGGACGACGCTCCGCTCACGTGACGATCATAGACTATCATCGACCACAGCTGGCCGGATCGACCACTCCTCACATCCACTCCTCGCGGGGCTTCGGGTCGACCTGGTCCTTGGAATCGACCTGGGAGCCTCATGCCGCGTCGACCGCGTGTCTTGTGCCAGGAGCTTCGTGAACAAGCGCAACTCACCGTGCGGCGCCCAGTCGTGTCTTGAGGGGTGTGAGAGGGTGGGGGGCGCCAGGGCGCCAGCGGCCATGAGTCCCAATAGAACGCCACTGGAGCAACTGTGAGTGAATGTTCTTCGCAGTGGTGTTTGGGCATTTGGAAGCCCTGCGAGGGCTTCACAGGAACTGATGTGGCTTGGTCTTGCGTCAGAAGCTGCTTTGCGCGCGCCACCTTGGCTTCAGTGTTTGACCTGAAGGCTTCTGTCGTCTCACCCCCAGCTGACTCGTCCAGACGCGGCCCCCGCGCGCAGATCCAAAACATGAAGGAAGATTACGAAGCGAAGTTGGCCGAGGGCCCAACCCGTCGGGCGGGCGACTGGATGGGCCAACCTGAAGGCTGCAAACAGGGCGTTTTTGTTTTTTTTTTTGTTGAGGAGTTCTAAGGGAGAGATGTGATGTGGAGCTGGTGGCTCAAGGTGGGAGGTTCAGTGCTAGAAAGGGATGCAGAGGGGCTCAGCAGCTCCAGAAACATAAGGGAGGAGACCTGAGAACATGAAGCAGTGGTGCAACGGCTAACGGGCCATAACAAGCTGCTCTGCAGCATTGTCCATCCTCATCTTTGGACTAGTAGCTGCCATCCTCTTGAAACCTCCTGGAGTGAACTTCACCTTCTCTTCATGATTCCCTTCAGTGCCACGGCTTTCCGTCCCACTCCCACCACCCATTCCCACCATATCCGAAGAGATGGGTCCGATCGGTGGGGGGGGTCGTGCTCGGGCAAACGAACACCGCGCGAGAAGGGGAAGACGTGGAGCTCCCATAGGCGTCGCGGCGTCCCGCGGCAAGACGAGACGTGGCCCATTCTTGTTCCGGCCCGTTCGACGCTTGTTCGGCGAGTGCTGGCTCAAGCAGGATCCGCTTTGGGGGGGGGGAACAGGTGGGTGGAATTGAGGGCCGATGCATCTGCAGGAGATGTCCTGCTCAACATCGGGTGCTTGTTTCCGGCGCTATTTTGATCGATCCAGTGATTCAGGTCAACGCTTGTCATGGAGTCATGGATCTTCAACTAGGTCCACGGAGTGCACTTCACAGAGCGGCGGTTGGGAGGCATAGTTCACCCAAAGACACCCACTAGGCCGCAGATGCGCGCAGGTTCGTGGAGGAGTGGTGGTTCAGATGCCAATTCTATTGCTACCCCAGTGGTAGTGACTGCATTTGGTTTCAACATACCACTGGAGTAGGTGGTATTTGGTTGTTGAACCAATTCTTTCAGACTTTGCTCCCTCTCCTCACCACTGCCACCGGCCAATCGTTCCGCCATTGCGTTACCACGGCGATGGCGGATGTGGACATGGAGGCCGCCGCCGCGCTGGACGCTTGGGTTGGACACAGCTCGAGGGTGGTTCAGGCAGGTCTCCAGGGCGTGTCTCTTGTTTCGTTTAGACGGTGAATCGAGAAAAACGCTCCTCCAGACATGGATTGTAACACCTTTTCGGGCCGGGGTGGTCGAACTTTCATCAACACCGCTAGTTCATGGACGTCCTCCCCACATCTCTCCCTCTTCTTGAGACCACTTGATGTTCTTGGTCGTTTTTTCTCCCCAGGAAGGGTTGGGATAGGGATTGGATAGGGATTGGTCGTTTTGCTTGCTCGAACTTGGACCCGCCAATAAGGACACGTCATCAGTGACCTGCCGGCGGCCCAAACAGCTGTGTTTCGACCCAGGAGTGTGGGAGCGGCATCCCCTCTCAGTCTGTGTGCTTGTTTGATCTATATATAATTGTTAGATTATATGATATACTATATATGGTTTAAATGGCTTCATCGGAGAGATGTGCAACTTGGAAGGCCCAGTACACAGGATTCCCAAGGGGACTTTGACCGTGAAGGGCTTTGGACAAGGTGGGTCACTAAGTGCTTTTTCTACTCACTACTCTATGTCTATGCCAGATGTTTGCTTCAGTCTCCCGAGGCCGAGGGCATGGCGTGGAGCCTTAGGTTTTCATTTCAGCGCTCGACGTGCGCCGTGCTTTTCCTCCGTGCGCGCTCGTTGCATCTTCGGACCTTGGGCATCCAACACCGTGGTTTCTGCGTCAAGTTGACTTCAAGTACGGATGGCCGGGATGTCCTCCCCTTGCTGACATGGGTTGTCATGGGTTTTCATGACATCCCGTTCGACTCGGACGAGGTCTCTCGCGTTCGACCTGAGGCTCCGGTGTGCTTGCGGTGGAATGGGAGCCCAAGGCGGGAGGTCACTAAGGTCAGATGCCGTTTTCGTCCCAAGATGTTGGTTACCACCACCACGACGACGACTACAACAACAACAGCTGCTACTACTACTACTCCTCATACTACCACTACTACTATTACTACCACCACCACCACTGCTACTACGGCTGCTGCTACCGCTAATACAATTCATCATCATCGTCTTCCACTGTTACTGGTCAGGGGGTATGCCCAAGAGATGCCCTTCCGAACCACTAGGACATGGATCAGATAGAAGATGCGGCGACAGGTGGGTGAGCGGCTTTGTAGCGCCTCCCTGGACGGAAGTCTTCGGCTTTGGGACGCCAGCAGCGGCGAATGCCTGGATGAGCACCTGGGCGCTCAGTTTTGGCGCTCATGGTCCCACCAGAATTTTCACGACAGCACACACGCACAAAGATGCACACACACACACACACAAGTGAGTCACGCAGTTTCGACCCGTGAAACGGATCTCCATGAAGAAGTGGCCACTTTGCCCAGTGCCCTGTTCTACTTCCGAGGCTGGAGACCTCGGATCGTGGTTTTGCCAGTGGGGGGTGCCCAGGGGAGAGGCCTATAGCGCCTTTTCTGTTTTATTCTTTTTCTCTCACCCAGGGGAAGTTAAGAAGTTGGCATGTTGCCAGTTGGATGAGGATGGATGAGAAACAAGAATGATTTTACATACTGTAAGACATTTCTTCCGTTTCGCGTGTTCCGGAGAGAAGGTGTGAAGTGGCGACGTGTCGGTGTTGACCGGGGTCGTCCGGAACCATCCACTGTCAGTCTCAGCCGCGGTATTGAGGCTGCCTCACCTGGGCGCCTCATGGTGCTCGATTGGCCAGCGGCTTCCAGGACTGCAGATGTTTTTTTCGGGCGAAAAGAGGGGTGATGGGTGAATGGCGGAAGGAGGGAGAAAAAAACGAAAAGGAGGTGAGGAATGCATGTATTTGAGTTGAATTGGGGTAAAGGAGTCTTATCTCACCTGGTTGGGAGGTGTTAAGCCACCTTACTGATTTCATCCGGGCACCGTGTTGGCAATGGTGGTTGGTTGTTTGAGCATGGGATGACCAAGAACATGTTTCTAACATGCACTTCTTGGACATCGCCAGGAATTCATTGGACACCAAGAAGGGCTTTTGGTCTACTTGAGGCTACCAGCGAGGTACACCAGAAGCCGCTGCCACTCTCCAGACACGGACGAACCCCTCCCCCCGCAGAGTCGGCGGCTGTCGAGTCATGTGGATCTTTGTGTCGCCATGCTGTTTGGGTGTCCTATGGGCTGACAGGATAGTTTCGGATAGTTGGTAACTCTCTAGGGTTATCTAATCAATCTAAAATCATCTTGTCCCAGGCGTCCGAGTCCACCAAACTGCGGGCCCTTCTTCGCCTCCACCGGTCTGGTCGCGAACGTCTCCCCTTTTGGGGGGGGGGGCACCGTAGACTACCCGGTGATCCCCCGTCGGCCGGGTTTGGGGATCGGTCAGGATGGCACGGTCTTGATTTGGCATCCCAGCTCCGCTCTATCGGTGGTGAAGTGCAAAGGTCACACCAACCAGGCGCGGGTGTGGCCGCGCCGGGCGCCGAGTCCGGGCCGTCGCCGGTGTGCATTTGGTGGATTTGCTGGTCATTGGGTGATGGCACCCAACGGAGAGCCCTGAGAAAACGTGAGCAGTTTGGGAAGTAGAACTTCGAACCCCGCAATGAGGATTGGAATTAGAACTTCGAACCCCCCGTTTTTTCGAGTTGGTGTGCCACGGTCGGAAAGAGGCCCCACACCGCCCGAAAAGCCACCACCACATTGCCCGGACGCAAACACTGCTCGCTCTATCCCATATTAAAAAATACGGGTTTCTTCAGTGCCCAGTACTTATAGCTTCAGTTGACTGTGAGTGAATACATTCAGGGGTGGAGACTTTGCCAGAAGCCATTCATCAGCGCGTTTGGAAGGATTCTGGGAACCCTACGCCCCGGCATTTCTCCACCAGGTGCGATGTGTAGCTTGGAGTTCCAAAGGCTGGGAGGTGGAGATGCGGGAGATGCTGGGAGATCAGAGGCTGCAATTGTTGGTTCCTGCAGGAGATGTGTGTGTGTATATATAGGGTCTGTCCTATTACCTGTAACAGTCAGTCAACAACCATTACACTTTTTTGAACAAGGCCTTTACTGACCATCATCATCCACTGTTACACGTAATAGGATAGACCCATTATATATATCTATGTATTACAAGATTACAAGTGTGTATATATATATATATGTATGTATAGATGTGTATGTCACATAGATACATATACATATCCGCGCCCTTTGGGTCCAAGTTTCGATGCTCCTTCACCCTGGAGCCACGGTCATTACGCTCCCCCCGTGTCTCCAGGCAAAGATCGCGTCGCCAGCGGCTCGTTGGATGGGACCATCAGGACGAGCGGATGGGGTGGAGTGCAGGGTGAGGTTGAAACCTGATGTATAGACTCTTGACAAACACCTCCCCTCGCCACATCCTCTTCATGTGAGGGGGCTTGATTCATCAAGAGTGATTACTTCGTACGTCGCGCGGATACACGCGCGCGCGAGCCGCGGTGCGGAGCCGACTCGAGGTTTCTGCTTGGGGCCGCTTGCCAGTGCTTCCATTGTTCTTCCATTCCATTCCACTGGGGCTCTTGGCTATCCTTCACCAGAGGTTCTTTGAGCCCTATTGTTCTTCCCCATGACCCCAAAAAGGTGAGCTGGAGCCATCGGAGTTTCCCAACCCTGACAGCTGGACTCCTTGAGTGTTGGTGCCAAGAATGCCAAAGCCTGCTGGCTCTGAAGCTCCTCGAGTCCGTGATATCTTTCTTGATCGATGTTTTGAGAGATGAGGAGGGCCTTTCACTTCGTGAAATCCCACCGCCTGTTGACAGCACCGTCTCTCTTTCAACAGCAAAAAGGCTGTCATAGGTGCGTCTATGTGCTTATGACCTTTGGTGTTTTGGTGCCATGCTGCCAAGCTTTGTAAGGCACCTCTGAGATTTTTTGCCTCAGGATCTGGGAGCCGCTGAAAGGCTGGGCCTCTTCCTCTGCTGGGAATGGTTTTGAGGGACTCAGGCGGCTGCAGGCCTCCGGTCGTTGACAAGCAGGGAAGAGATTGGAGTTTCTTTGGGCAAAAATCCAAGTCCATCCCATCTGATTCCTTCTTTGCTGGGTGTCGCCCGGTAGCCCTATGGCAGACTTGGGAGCGGGTGGGGGGTGTTTCAGGCGCGGTTTGGGGTCCTTTGTCCCCCACGTTGGGGCGATACCACATATAAGAAGAACCCACGAGCATCATAAAGAGAATATAGAGAGCACAGACAGCAAGCAGACTACCTTCCCAAACCCTGTGTCCATTGGTGTCGGCCGCTGCGACGAGGTAAGTCTCTGACGAAGTGTCAAGGGGATGGCGGCTATGCCTGCAGCTTAGGTAGCTCAGGCAGCCCGGGTTCAGTTTGGACAAGAGCTCTCGAACCACCCATTGCATGTCTTGCCACAGTCAGCGTCAGTCATTCCACATCAGCTAAGTCAAGTAAAACTCGCCGATCCCCGTCATTCCCTGCAAAACCCGCCGCTCTGGATGGGCCCATGAGCCGCGCCCGTGGCCGCTCAGTCACTCCCAGCTGGTGGCTTTTTAAATCTTCTTTACCTCTAGAGGCCTCCAGAGGTTGGAAAACAACTCCAAAAAGCCTGGGGGGAAGGCTTCGAAGGTTTTCATTTTGTCTTCGTTTTGCCCTGCCTGAGGTCTATTGTCTTCTTTGGCATCCGGATGGTGCTCAGCTGGTGGCCGGCAGCACCGACGGCGTAGCTCGCGTGTTCGAGACGCAGAAGGGCCTATGCTTGGTGCCTTCGGCGGCACCTGAGCGGTCCAAGCAGTGCAGAGGTTCCGAGAGCTGCGGAGGTGGATCCTGGATCCATGGTACTTCCGGGATTGAGGCATGATTTTGGGGAAGATTTTGGTTCAACACGAAGGGCAAGGGCCTCCTTCCCCTTCACTTGAGGTCCGAGGTCAGTTTTTTTTCCCCCTTTTTCTGTCAATTCTGGAACATGTTTTGCCCAGACCATCCATATTTATATGGCCAATTTCAATACAATGCAACACGTTGGGTTGCTTGACCTGGGTCCCAGGCACAAATTGCAGGTACAGTTTGATGGGTCCATTGGGTCTATGGGTTGAAGATAAACAGACAAGTTCGGGAGGCAAACTGGACTACAAACAGACAAGTTTGGTCGACTGGTTTCCGAGTCGACGCCACAAACCCGAAGATGTCTTGTAGGTATTGGTATTCCATCTAAACCAAACCTTGGGTCTTGTGCTACCCACTTCTGAAACCACTATTACTGTACTGGGTGAGGCCCCCCCTCTGCAAAACCCGTGATCTTCTTGGGTTTGATCACCCGCTCGCAGCGGGAACCGGAGGAGTTCCGGTCTGGAGGAGTTCCGTTGCGCCGCCAGGTGCGCTGTGAAGGCCACAAGGGCCCCATCTCCTCCATCGCCTGGGGTCCAGGCGCCAGTCCGATCGGACAGAGGTGGATCGGAGGGTGAAGGTTGTGTTTCTTTTTTTGGATATGATGTCCCTAGACTTCCAAGACAAAAAATGGTTGACCTGGGTTAGTTAGTTTTGTTAATGTCAAATCCTTAGTTGATTCGGGATTCAGCCTATTAAATTAATGGTTGTTGGAAGCCTAGGGATTTCTTACTTCACCTCTTCTATGCACCTGAGTTCAAACGTGTGGAATATGGGGGTTGGATCCCTCTTTGCGACGGTGTTTGACCAGTTTATCGGCTCTTGATCTGGGGTTGTCCGAACATGCCGCCCGGAAGGCCACACCCATTTCGCCACCGGCTCCCATGATGGCCAAACCTTAGTTTGGAGCAGCGACACGGGGCAGAAGGCACGCGAAACGACTCAGACGCAACAGACTCGGACTGCTCGGCAGGAGGGCTGATATGGAGTTATATAGTTAGAGTTTCCTTGAATGGTTCCGAACTTTGGTAAATGCCATCAATGGGATATCAGGCGGTTCTCCTTTTACAGCTCTTTTTCGGAGTACGTAAGTAGATGGCGTTTGGGGGGCCCCTACATGTCTTAGACAGATGGGGGCCCCTATAAACCACCAGTCACTTGGACGGTGTGGTGCCATCTGAAAGAACTCCCAGCGGTGCATGCTCAGGTGGCCAGTTGTGGCGCTCCCGACCGGGTCGGGAAGCTTAAAGAAGGCATTTGAGATCGGGGGCGGTTGATGTAGCAGAATGTGCTACAAAACGGGCCAGGTATATACAAAAAGGTTAAACGCATCCAAAACTCACCTTGCAGCCCTTCCGCAAAAGACCCTCGATCGTTTGTCGGCCTAGACGAACCCAGGAAGGTAGGGTGTTGGCCTGGACACCCTTTGGACGTCCTTCGCGGACTGAGCCGGCGGACTGATGCCGGCGGGGCGCCAAACGGGTGACCGAACCCATCTACAGTCCGAGCGTTCGAGCCCTTTTCGAGCCCTTTAGAAGCTACACTCCTGGGTCTGGGGCAGAACCTGGACCTTTGAAAGTCGTCCAACAACGCCAAGAAGCCAATGTCTACGGAATTTTAGAGTACCTGCAACTTGGTACCTGTGCATGGGAGTAATATAGGTTCAAGGAGTTGGAGACATGGAGTTCTCATAAAGTTATGGGAGAAGTATTCACTCCCATACCACTCCCACCCCCATACCACTCCCATACCACTTCCATATCACTCCCATACCACTCCCATTGGTATATGCCTGGTATATACCATGGTATACATAGCCCCCCATAGTGGAGGTACCGTGTAAAGGAGGTTATACATTGACAATGGGACTGTCCACCGATGACGAGGTCTACAGCATCGCGTGGAGGTGGGTGCGCCGGTGCGCAGGGTCTGCCCAACGGCCCACGCCGTTCGGTTCGTCCCCGCGGAGACCGTGGCCAACGCGAAACGGGTGGGGCGGCCCCTGCGAAAAAGTCGGCCTTACCAATGTATATGCTGCATCTTTTTCTGCATTCCCAGTGGCAGCTCCAAGGAATTCGCACCCCTTTTTGCTGATATTCCTCCTGAGTTGATAAAAGACTTCGATTTATGAATCCCAAATCAAGCAGGCATTCATAATATGGCCTGTTTCTAGATCTAAACAATCGCCTGACATCACCTGACACTGTCCTCAATTTGTTGTCGCGTCTTGATAAGTCTGCACCATTGGGATGTCTTAAACTCCGTCCTGTACAGAGTAGCACGCTCTCATTGAACAGACAGGGGGAGGGAGACAGAGATCCAGACAGCATCACCGCTACGAAGAGAGAAAGACTGGGAGAGATCGAGGAGAGCAAACACAGAGAGAAAAAGCAGAAGAAGAAGGAGTAGAAGAACGAGCTGCTGCTGATGAGGAGGAGGAGAAGCACCCTTGTTGGCAAGGAGGGAATTCCTGGCTTGTGGCATCAGTCTAAGTCTTTGCGATTCCTGTGCGATACCCTCCGACTCACGTTCTGTAGATGGCATGGTCCCTTGGACGGCCTCATCCCCTCAATGAACACGGGGGCCCCGTCCCACTTACTGTAGTACATGTACAGTCGGAGGCTTCGACGCATGTACATGTATCACATGTACACATAAAACAATCAACCATCTAAATACTATACAGTTGAGTTGGACCGGCATGTCCGAACCCATCCGAACCCCCCTGGTCCTTCTTGGAGGACCCTCCAATCGCAGCGTCCATCGGGTCGGGTTCCGTTTCGGGTTCCGGTCCGCAGAGCGCGGGGGCGGGTGGAACGGTCCAGGACGGATGCCCAGCGTTCCAGACTAGCGACGGGATCGCATGACGGCACCATTTGCATGTTCGATGCCACTGCAGGCGTCTGCCGCTTGGTCTTATTCAAAATGGCTGAAACACAGGGGAAAAGCAGCTGGAAGCTGGGTGATGACATTGGTTGGAAGATTGGATTGGATTCCTCCGGATGGTGATGGTCGTGGTGGTTCAACATAGGCTGGGGTTGTGTAATTATTGCCACATGTGATATTACCCCGTGGAAAACTCACTTGGACCCTGAAAACTATAGTTTTGTAGAGGACGACAGTGTATTGCCACCTGACTGTGCCAACACCCCCAAACTTTCTCCGGAGATGTCGCTCTTCCACTACTGCATCCAGTTGAGCCCGCAACTCCATGAACCAATCACGAAAGGTAGCTTGAGCTACCTGAGTTCTCCTTGCTTTAGCAAAAATGTATTACAATCAGGAGTTGGGATTGTGCATTGAATTTGGTCCTGTAAGAGTTGATTCTGTTCGGCGGGGGGGGGGGGCCCCCCCCCCCTGGATCAAATCCCCCCTGCGCCGGTTCACGCCGTCGTGGACTTCTACCAGGGTTACTTGTGATTGCCTGCTACCTTTCGTTCACCCCCTCCTCTCTCAAGTGATTTCTGGGTGCGCCGCAAGGAGCGAAAGCCGCTTGCACCTGTTGTCCAACACATCCACATCGACCGATCCGCCGCCGCGCCATCTGTCCGAAACCCTCGGCCGCCTCCAGAAACCCTCGGCTCGGGACGAACCCTCGAGCTCCCCGGGCCTCTTCCCGCCGCGATGTCCACGCCGCGCCGGGACGCCGGCGATGCCGCTGCGGGCGCTGCGGGCCTCTCTGCGGAGGAGGTAGAAGCGCTGCGGCAGATGCACGAGGAGGTGAGTGGCTTGGCAAGGTGCGTGGGCGACCAGTGACGTGCTTCAAGTCTCACTTTTTTAGATCTTATTTTTTTGGTGGTTAGCATATGTTAGCAAGCACATATATATATACCCTACGCAACCAAACCCGATAAATTTGTAGGGTCTCAATCGGAACCTCGGGTATTCTTGTGAAATCAAAAATACCTCAGGTTTGTTCTTAAAACCTCGGGTCTTGCTTTTCTAAACCGTGCTAAACCCATATTTAACCCGTACTAAACCCATATTTAACCCGTACATACCCGTACTAAACCCGTATTTTAATATTGGTTTGGAAAACCTGGGGTTTCCTTCAGAAACCCTAGGTTTTTCCATCGACCCTACAAATTTATAGGGTTTGGGTGCGTAGGGTATATAATATACCTACACTGTGCTCGTTCAGTTTGGTAATGTGCAACCACGACCAACGAACGGACCTGTGGTTCTTCGAACCACTGACCTCCGGAGATAGAGGGAGAATCTCTTCACAAATTGTGGACCACCTCTGGTCTTCTTTTCACGAAAGGTTGCCCTTTAGGGGATACCACCTTGGTAGGATACTCGCTATCCTACCTTTCGTGTCTCCCTCCTCTCAAGTTCCGGATTGGATGATTCTTTTCCCAACCTGGGTGACCTCCGGCTTCGACAGCCACGGTCCTCTGCGGGAAAACCGCACCGAATCCTCCGCGGCCTCGGAGCAGAGAACCGCGGTTCCAGCGGAACCGCGCTCGGCCTGCTCCGGCCTCAGGTCGACAATTGCCAGATCGAAGGAGCGAAGGAGATTCACAGTGGTTGGCCAATGGTGCTCAGGTGGAGCTGCAAGCGGTGCATTCGCCGGTGCACGCGCCAAAGCCCGAACAATTGAGTAGAGCTAGATACTAGACTCTAGAGTCAGAGGTTACTCAGCGCGCATGACTCGAGGTGTGGTTTTGAGGTGGGAGTGTAAGACATGTTTGGTGATGTTCGTTTTGGGACTTGGGAGGATGCTGAGAGGTGACCTTCAACCCCTGCCGGTCCGAAGTCCGCCAGGTGGAGCTGCATAGCCTTCAAAAGGCGCAACAGCTCAATGGTCAGAGGGGCGAGATCGTCGGCTTCGATGATAAGCAGCTCCCTGCCCCAGCTTCGATGATCGTCGGCTTCGATGGTTTGGAAGGTGCCTCATGGGCCTCTTCACCGCTGTCCTTTCCCCCACTTGGTCACATCTGCTTGTGGGTCAAAACCTGGATCCCCAAACCAGGCTAGGTTGACCTCCTTAGTAGTCCATTCTGTTCATTTTCTCTGGTCAACCCAGGTAGCCTGGTTTTGACCCCCACCCCTCTGGGCCCCTTCTTGGATCTGTGTACATGGCAGGTGGCAGGATGACGTGTCGTGAAGTCAGCGGGGACGGATTGAATGGCAGGTGGAAAGCACTGGGAAAGACACGTAGGGCCTAGTAGGGATTCGGGGAGCATATTTTTGGCGTTGTGGCTGCCTCATCGAGGTCTTCAAGAAAAGGGGAGGACGGTTTCGGTGCTTTTCTTGAAAACCGACATGTCCATCTCACTAAGGCTTCGATATCGAGTTCGCCTGCATTCGGACAACTCGGTGAAGGTGGTGGCGAAGAAGAACATGCGTTCCTTGGCCAGTCATCGGCCAAGAGCAAGAGATATACATAAGCCCTGGAAGTCAACGACTATAAAGAAAATGGTCTTTAGGTGGCACGAAAAGGAATGTCCTTTACTTCAGTCAGTCAAAATATAGTCCTTTGGACTTCTAGGGTCAATGCAACTGACCATGGAATCCTCTTCGTCTCGTTAAGATCGAATGCGCAGGTTCATCATCCAGATGTTCTTGGTCACATGAAACTCTCACGCAGTACATTGATGTTTCATGACTCTTCATGTTGAGGGTTCGCATTCTGATACTCTTTCTGTTTATAGGACATGGCTGAAGACCGCAAGCAAGAAACACGCCTGTCCCACCTGGTCGTTCAACGGAGGTGCCACCCTTTTTGGGGGAACCGCCCATGGGACATATGGGACCCGCTTGGAGTGCGCCAGGCTTACTCACCTATGAAGACCTTCAACTCCCGGATGTTCCGGACACCGCGCGCACCGCCGGTCTGGCCACCGCCGGGTCCTCCACCGCGTCTGGAACCCCACCAGCGGCGCCAGTGACGCGGGAGGTGGTGGTGAAGGCCAGGCGTCTGTTGGGGCCGTGGAGGGTTGGGTGTCCATCACCTCCATGGGCTCCATCTATGGGCTCAGGGATCTTTCAAAGCTTACTGTAGATAGATTAGGTCCGATTTGGTGGTTAGATAGAGAAATGCACAAATAAAGAAATGCACACGCACACAGATATATATATATATACACACATACATGTTGAATACATATATACATATATACACAATTATACACATATCACATAGATGCACTTGATGCTTGATACTCACTTATCTCACTACCTACAGGTCACACACACACATATGCTTGGACAGGGAGGGAATCTATTGCTAGTAGCCCCATCCAAGAGGGATGTCTCCGCAAGAAACGAAGAATCATGGACATGTGCGTGGTGATGGGGCATGTCCACATGGTCATCTGGACTTTTTAAGTGGGCACGAAGTATGAAAAGAGCTGTTGCGGGGGACCACATACATGGAACCATTCTGAGGCCTGAAGTTGGGCACTACAAGCTTCCAAATGTTGGAAAACGCCCTTGGGGCACGACGGTCCTGTGCAAACATGGGGACTTTCCCCTTCCATGTTGAGAAAACCTTTCACATCCTTTAACTAATTCGTCGTCCCACTAAGGTCCAATAGGTGGACGCTGGTTGACCAGCTACGCCGTTGATGGACCCTTTGTTCGGAAATGGCTCGAGTAATGAATGTGACAAAATCGTCGTTCCATGTCAGCACCATGGTGTGAACTCCATGCCAGAAATGCGGAGCCAGAGACTGTTGAAAACATGGTCTGACGAACGGGGACCTGATTTCAGACTTCTAAGGTATGCATGCATCTATCTATTTGTCTGTCTGTCTGTCTACCTAGCTACCTAGCTACCTATATATATATATATACACATACCTACAATGCATATATATACCTGTTTGTTGATTCCCTGTTTTTCTCCTACACCACGTCAGCACCATGGTGTTTTCCCTCGCTGAACGAGGCCATCGACCGGGTGAAGCGCGACGTCCTGGCGCTGCAGCAGCGCATCGCGGTGCGGCGCGCGGGGGGCACCGCGGAAGCCACGCCGGACATGTCGGACATCTTCATGAGGTTGACCGCCTCAGAAGAGATGTGTAAGGAGGTCATGGAGATGTACCAGAGAGACTTGGAGGATTTTTCTTCAGAGACATGTGCAAGTTGGAGACATGGGTTTTGGAGTAGTTAGGGCGTTTGGCGGGAAGAGGATGAGACTTCATTGTGCCTAATCAGCCTGTTGGGGGCAAAGGAGAAGAAGCACTTGGCCGAGTTAGGTATGGGGCATTTGTTTCTTTTTGGCCTTCTTCTGGGTTGTTCAAGTGAAGAAGGCCGCTGGACGGTTCATCCGGAAGCCTGTGGTTTGTGACAGTCCTCACCCAGCATGGAAGCTGGCAAAGGGAGGAAGAACCTCCTTTACCGAGCAGTTTTTCTCTCTTGATGTGAGAAATTCTTGATAATCTCACCACTCTTTGTGATAGGATTGCAAATGATGTCCGGGCCCAGCGCAACCTGCGGCAGTCCGCAGCAAACGGACGGAAGACTTCAGAAATTCTAGGGAGCCTGGCGGGAGCCTAGAGAAAGCAACGCCGTTGGGCGTGTCCCATTGCCTGTAACAGTCGGTCAAACATGATCACTATTTTGTGACTGGGCCTTGGTAATGGGATACACCAACAGCCATTCACTTGTGTCACTTGTGCTGGCAAGGAAGCCATGGGAGAGATGAAGAGCTGGACCTTCACGCAGCAACAGCGCTGGAAGCAAGCAACCTGGCTGTCAGGAGCCATTTCTGTCCAACCTCAAGTCTTGTTGCCACGAGAAACGCCCGGCGCACGATTGTTTGTGCATGCAGAAACCCTCAAGAGTACGGACATACAATACTTGATCAAACTAGTGGTACGCATTCTGCATAGTTGCTTACAGACCAACTTATGAGTGCAGAAGCACCTGGTAGGGCCATTAAAGCAGGGAATGTTTTTAGTGCAGAGGTAGGTCTAGGATTTCCACCCGTTGCCTGCAAAATGCCTGTCGCCTGCTGAGGTGAAGCTTGCGTTCAGGAGTACACCGAAGTGAGATCTTGGCAAGAGTACTTCCAGGATGAAGTGAATGTCACCAAGTACAATGTTCAAAAGCACGGAAACTAGGTCCTTGTCGAAGTACATTTTTGTTTCGTTGCTTTTCATTGGTGGTTCTCACTGCGACAGCATGGCAAACAACTGACGACAGCAGCTGACAGGTATCCTGGGCACTCTCAAGAACGAGGTTGTGGACTGACGTTGGCCAGAGCACGTTTTTTGATGCTTGCTTTCGGTGCGGCCTGCCCATCCCCTGTCCATTTTTTGTGGCAAAACTGAAAGGACCCTTTCCTAGGGTGTAGCCCATTATCAGAAACAGTCGGCAACCGATTATCATATACTAAATCACGGTTACTGGTACTTGGATATACCCAACCTCCACCAGTTTCTTTTTTCCAGAGGACCCACCAGGCATATTGAGAATTGGACAAAATCTAGGGTTTGGGTCGGCCCCCATGGTTGGGTTCAGAATGGAAAGAGGCTGGAGGCTATCTCCCCTAACCGTCCCCCAATAGGTCCCTCGGTAGCCAGAGATTTTGTCCATCACAATATGCCTTTTGTATCTATATGCGTATATATATATATATGTAGTTATTGTATTTTTTGTCTAATTACTATATATCCTCCCCTAATGACATCGGCGCTTGCTTGTGTGCGTGTGTGTGTGCCCCTTGTAGTCACAGGGATTCTTTTGAATTGTTTTCGTTTACTTCAGCAGGGGGGCGCAGCAGATGCAAGGGACTGCGCCTAACAAAGCTACCTTGCATCTGGGAAGCAGAGCCTGATCAGCTCTGTGTACCTGCTTGATTTTTAACATTTGCCGAGAAGTGTCGTCAAGTGCTAGTGAGTTCTGCAGATGTGCACGGACCGCCGTCATCTTGTTCGACCCGTGATCGTCGATTGGTTTCTTCCGCTTTGGGCCATTTCTCCTTTTGAAGACCTCCAGGATCCGTGGTTCTTACTTGTACTCTTAGGAAATGGTATCCTAGGCCGGCGTGTGGCACCGCTGTCAGTCCGTACGCATATCCATAAGTGTGTCTCTCCTAGTGAGAGTCCGGGATGAGCCCGTAGAGTGCCTTCTGTGGACCCGTCGAACGGGTGTCTGTCTCTGTTTCCAATGCCGTGGAAACGCACGTGCCCAGAGCGGGCGCAGGAGGCTTATGCCAAAGTTATTTGCCAAGACTTGTCGGATTATTGAATTCCAAGTTGGCTCATGCCTTTACGTGACCGCAGCGGTCTAAGCTGGCTTAACGCCCCAACGTGGTCAGAGCGACCAAAGTACTTTTGAGGTTCGTTGGAACCTGTCCCACTCTCGGGTGCACACACAGCGCTTACATTCAAACGAGGCAGGTCCCTAGGTGCTTCTAATGAGGTTTGGTTTCATCGGTTCTCGTCCCCTCCATTTGGTTCCCCTTTCATCCCTTCCCCTTCACACACTTTTGTTTCCTCTTTTCTTTCATGTCCTCCTGTCTTCATGTCTGGTCGTCTCATCCTTTTCTTCGTTTGCGCGCACATGGGTCCCGGCCTTAGTGTGCACGTGCACTTCTACCTACATTTTTAACACAGGTTTCAGGTCGCGCAGGTCTTTACAGTGAGGTGGGCTTCATCGGGTGTCCCTGTGCACTTGGTTCCCCTTTCATTTCAACCACGCGCACCTTTGTCCCGTCTCGTCCTCCTGTCATGTCTTCATTCTTTTGTCTCTTGTGCGCGCACACGTGCACATTTGCCCTCACCTTAGCTTTTCGCCTCCCCTTGGGGAGGCGTGTGTGTCTGTGTGTGCCCCTTGTAGTCACAGGGATTCTTTTGAATTGTTTTCGTTTACTTCAGCAGGGGGGCGCAGCAGATCCAAGGGACTGCGCCTAACAAAGCTACCTTGCATCTGGGAAACAGAGCCTGATCAGCTCTGTGTACCTGCTTGATTTTTAACATTTGCCGAGAAGTGTCGTCAAGTGCTAGTGAGTTCTGCAGATGTGCACGGACCGCCGTCATCTTGTTCGACCCGTGATCGTCGATTGGTTTCTTCCGCTTTGGGCCATTTCTCCTTTTGAAGACCTCCAGGATCCGGGGTTCTTACTTGTACTCTTAGGAAGTGGTATCCTAGGCCGGCGTGTGGCACCGCTGTCAGTCCGTACGCATATCCATAAGTGAGTGTGGCCCTTTGCCAGTAACAGTTGGTAAAAGATGATCACGCTTATTTTGTGAGAAAGGCCTGTAACCAGGCCGCATCATCCTCCACTGGGCCCTGGGAGCTTGGGATATACCGGCCCTCCATCCAACGACTCTGTTTGTTTCCCATCCTGCTCAGGTGGAGGTGGGTCAGGATGTCCGCGATCTGGGTCAGAGTGCCACGGAGGTCATCGGCACACATGCGCCCCAGGTGCCTCACCTGGTGCGAAAGGCCACAGGTGCCCGGGGGGCAAACGGGGTCAGTGGTGAAGATGATGGGGTGGAGGTACTGAAATGGAGTGGTAGATGCATGAAGAGATGTTCAGGAACATGAGTGACATGAGAACATGCAGAACATGTAGCTACTTGCGGCTGCGTTTTTTTCAAACATAAAACAGGGTGCCTTTCTAACTGAGCTGTGGACATGACGTGGATTCATCATCTTGGTGGTGTCAGATCGTAATCAGATCAGTGGCCCTGTATCCAGGTACTGTGAGCGAAGCTGTGCAGAGTGGAACGGCTGCAGCCACATCCACAGGGCGCAGTTTTGCCGCGCGAAGCCAGGAGCACATCACCAATGTGGTCCATGAATCAGTGACCAAGCTATTCCTGGTATGCTGACCAGGTGGTGGGTTACTGATGTGATCCCCAGGTGAAGGTCCCCCACCCTGCCACCTCCCCCCCTTAAGATCCCTTAAGGGATGGATGGACCGTCGGGATGTTCAGGTCATCAGAGGTCTCAGGCCGAGCAGTGGACCGGTATGTCCGGAAGCCCATGAAGCCAACCCTTCAGGATGTCAGCCCCAAAAGGTGACATTGACATGTTGGACGCATTGGCCCTGTGGAGATGGCCGTTTTTCCCGTTGCCTGGGGGCCTGCACAAAGGCAGGAGGGGGTGTCTTGATTCCTGGAAGGTGCGGGGTTCTTTAACCCATCGCACGTGGGTTGAAGTCTCAAAGGGGAAAAGAGAGTTGTAGCTACATGTGTTGAGGGAATGGCAGGGAGCAGCAGCAGCAGCAGGGTTCCTCTTTGAGGACTTCCGAGCCCAGGTCCTTCGCCAAGTCTGCTAAGTGGGCTAAGCCCATTCAAGTGCTTTATTGAACTGCATGGTGGGCCAGACATGAGCTGCATATGTGCTCATGTGACAACAACTCATGTCCTTTGAGGCTTCGCCTTCGATCCAATACGATGTCTTGTTCCCACCGTGCCGGGTGCAGTTGGATCCAGCACCGATTCGGTGCACCGCGGAACGACGTGCGCTGGGCTTCGAACGATTTCGCCCCGCGGAACGACGGCGCTCGATCCGGCGCCCTTTCTGGCGCCCTTTCTTTTTCGACTCGAACGTTGAAACACGCCCCAGGTCGTCGCGCCGGTGAAGCGTGCGTGGCATTTCTTGGTCTTCGGCTTTCTCCTGTGCTTTTTGGTGCCACTCTTTGCGCTGAGGACGCGCTGGGAGGGTGGCGAAGAGTGATTTCTTCAGTAGCTAGAGCCCAGACTTTGACAGGGGCGATACAAATATATAATCATGAGAGAGATGTTGGTTGGCTGGCTGGCTGGCTGGTCGGTCGGTCGGTCGGTCGGTTGGTTGGTTGGTTGGTTGTCCAAGATGGAGGTCACTGATCATGGGCAAAACTTCTGAACATTTGCGGAACGTGTGTTGGACAGAGTTTTCACTGTCCCAGCCCCTAATTACAGTGCTCAGGGCGGCTGCGAGAGAGGTGAGATAGAGAGAGAGAGAGAGAGTGAGTGAGTGAGTGAGTGAGTGAGAGAGAGAGAGAGAGTGAGTGAGTGAGTGAGTGGGTGAGCGAGTGAGTGAGTTTGTTTCTACCAAGGTGACGCTCATTTCGGCCTGTTGAATCCTCCACTGTATTTTCAGTCTTCTGAAAGCTTGAAACGGACTCCTAAAAATTGTCAATTACATGTTATAACAAGACTTCTTTGAGACCTTGGTGTAATTCCCAACGCTCAACCAAGACAGGCCCGCAGATGGTGGGGGTTCATAAGCTAGCAGTCGATGCTGTTCTTCTGCTCAGCCAGGCGCAGCCACACCTTGGACAGCTTTAGTCAGCCACCCTTGGACAGCTTTAGTCAGCCACCCTTGGACAGCTTTAGTCAGCCACACCTTGGACAAGTCAGCCACAGCCACACCTTGGACAAGTCAGCCACACCTTGGACAGATTCCGGTGGAAGGAAACCATCCAAGCTTCCCCCACCAGGACGTACGCTCCATTCAACACCGTCGTCTCCAACATGGGCGTGCTTTGGTTGGCGGTCTGCACCTGCTGCCCGCCCAGAGGAATGCATCGGAGAGCAGCGAAAGCGGCTTTGATCCTTTTGTCTTCCGGGCTGACTTACTGTAATGTTTTTTTTCTAACTTTATTTGTCTCCATCGTTCGCGAAATCTGCGGGGGTTCGATAGGTCAGGGGTCAATTCTTTTTTTCTTCTCCTCTCCTTCTCGGATGCGAAAAATCCGCGGGGGGGGTGCAAATGTTATAGGTGTTTCCCACAAACCATGGACCGACTGATTGGGGAAGACTAGTTGGACCTACAGAGAAATGACAGATTTGGGTGTGTCGAAGTTAGTTGATTGGCGTGGTGCACAGAAAAGACGTTTTGTTTGATGAATCTGATCACAACCATTCCCTTGGCAGTTTTTGCGCAGCTGATGACGGCTGCCTCTTGCAAGGTATCCCTTGGTGACCGTCGCCCTGCCATTGGGCCTTCATTACTGGGCCACCCACCCGCAGTTCGCAGAGGACGTGAGCAGTGCTTTGCGACAGCTGCCCTCGGCTGTGACACGGACAGTGCAGTCCGTGCGCCCGAACCACTGCGACGCCCCGCCCGAGCCCAAGGTTCTCCCGGCGGCTCCAGCTGCAGCGCCCGCAGCTCCGGCTCCAGTGCCGCCCGCGGCAGCGGCCGAGAGGAAAGAGGTAGAAGAGGATACAGATCGCAACCCGAAACCGGGCTTCCTGCGATGGTTGACCACCCTCTTCCACCGCTTCCACCCAAAGCCTAGGCAAACGGCCTTCGTGCCGGCCGTGGGGTATACAGGCCAATGGGCAACCATACAGCACCCACGGCCTCGGCGACTCAGAAGGAACACGATTTTCGAGCATGAATCGAGGGGGAACGGCATTGGGCAATAGCTCAGTGCAAGCGTGTGACCCTTGGATTGTGCTTTCAGTCAGTCCTCCTAGGCACCTTGACACCCCGCATTTTGTATGCCAAGTGCCTAGTTTCACCGCACTTTACAGCTGTGCGCCGGTGAGCACTCAGTTCGTGCTGATGAGAGAGACTCGCGGATGTCGAAAAGGCAGAAAAGAACAGCTCCGCCATCAACTGACTGGCGCGACTCGTAGGGAATGAGGGAATGGACCCTAAGGAATCTCTGTTGGGTGGTCATTCCCTCATTCCCTACGAGTCGCACCAGTCAGAAAAACATCAGTTTGATCCCATGTCACTCCAGCCCTTTCCTTTTGAACACTTGTGGGTCGCGGCGAGACTCGAGACCGAGGGAGCTGGTGGTTTCGGGTTCGCCAGCGCCCCCTTTGGTGAACGTCTCCCCCCGCGGTGTTTGCGCCGAGCTCATGAGATGCAGCGTCAGACAAGTCTCCCCAAGGAGGAGTTGTCCCAGTCAATGCTTTCCAATCCTCCATCATCATACACGATTCGCGCCGAGAAAGGCACTCACCACGTCGGACTCCCTGTTGAGTCAACGCGAAGCCTGGTGTACTCGAGACGGTGAGCCACGGTGAGCCACGGTTTTTCGGGGACGTTCGTCCCAGTGGACTGATGATCAGCATACGTTACGAGGGTCTGTGGATCAGCGTCAGGACGTGCTCCTGCGCATCCCGGCTCTGGTGTCCTGTCTGGACTTTCCAGACAGGATGCTCCTGGCAGATGCCATTCCCTTTCTTCCCTCTCTAGCTCGTGCGTTTCACATGAGGAGTCGTCCGTTGTTTAGCCGCTCTCGAGCGTTTCCGCTGGGGGGGTGAAGGATGGCCGGAACAGGCACACCCACATGGCCGCAACCGACTGAACGCCAGAACGTACCAGGACCCATCCTGTCTGGCTGTGCAGTCAAGGTCTCACCGGGTGGGGTCGAGCTTCGGCCCGGCCAGGAGGGCGGTGGGATCCGACTGAGGCACTGCCAAGTGGGAGGCTCACCTAGGTGCAGTGTGGGGAGCCCGAGGGTGAGTGGAGGTGAACCACTGGCCGGGCCTAGGGTGGCTTGGCGAGATCTCGAGATCTTTCATTTCTTTGAAGTCCCCACACTTCGAGTCCTCAAGATCCTGCAGCCTCCGTGGCTGGACAGTCCTTTTTCAGATGGCTGGAAACGATAGGGATGAGGACTTCTTTTTGTGGTATGAGGCTCCGATCTCATGCGGGTGTATATGATCTGGCGTTGGGGGTGCTTGACACAGACTCGGAGCAAATTAGACCGCCCTTCCACCAGAATAGGGGATCAGTATCTCTTGAAGGTAGGGGGGTCACTGACTCAGCTTTCATGATTTCCAGGGTCGGGTCGTGTGCGAAGCTAAAAACTAGAGATCTAGGACTAGGATCAACCTCAGACTCAGATCCTCAACAAACCCAGTGACACTGGTTGGCCGGACTACGATGGCATCAGACACAGATGACCGATCATCACTTCAGCTCTCAGGTACCGAACCACCTGAGAATCATACCTATATAGTATATACATCCTAATGCCTAATACATGCTAATACATCCCTAATACACACCTATATAACACATCCTATATAGCACATCCTAATGCATCCTAATACCAGGAACAGTCCGGTAAAGATGATCATTTCTTTGGGGGAGACAAGTCTTTAACCATCCGCTGGGCCCCGGGCTTGGAATCCTCCGACCCCCCAATCGATACATCGACCACGAGCCGCCCGAGATATACCGACCTTCAGATCTCGGGCCTTCAAAGGATTCACCAATGGAAGCCCCAGCCCACTACTTAGGGATCTCCATTTTTGCCACCCCACAATGAAGGTCCAGGTGTATCCTTCAGACCAGCAGAGCGAAGCAAAGAGGATTCAACTGGAAGTGACACTCGGATCATGGGCCAACGTGGACGTCCTGTATGCTCATCCGCGTCTGCTCGGCTGAGCATGAGGAGTCCTTCCGTTTCGACCCCACAGGTGAACTCACTCACTCCACGAAACCCATGAGGAATCCCAGGGATGGACCGACGCGTCCATTACCACTGTCAAAGACGGAGGGCGGAAGGAGCGGAAGGAGCGGAAGGAGCGGAAGGAGCGCAAGGAGCGCAAGGAGCGGAAGGAGCGGAAGGAGCGGAACTGAACATGGTTGATGTGGATGGTACCATGCTTCGTTGGCAACCCGTGCCAACGTGTGGGAGATGTTGCCAACGTGTGGGGATGTGTGGGGCGATGTGATCGGGATGTGTACGAGGCAGAGGGACCTTGAGAGGGCACTCTCTGGCCATCTAATGTGGACTCTTGATTGATAGACCCTTTAATATCTATGAAGGGGTTTTTCAATGCATGTCTGCGGGGAGGTGTTCATTAATCAAGAGTCTACTTATATCATTATCCACTCTGAACTTGCTACGCAGCAAGGTCTTGCCAACGTTTGGTGTCGCCTGAACGCAGGTTTGGTGCCTCCAGATCCGGCGTCCAAATGATTTGCACATCGAGCCTCAAACTACAAACTTCATTCGCAGATCAGAAGACCATTTAACAGTGCGCGGCAGAACATTGAGGGAGATGTTGTGGCGGGTGTACAAGCGAAACTGCCATCAACAAACCATCTGTGTTGTTGGCACCAAGTCCAAACTCTAAACTAAACAAACCTAGATGCACAGTGCCTAGATGCACAGTGCTTCAAATATTTCACCTGCAGAGCAGGACACCTCTAAGATTGAGGAGTTTAAGCCTCTGATGGCTGGACAGAAGGAGGCGAACGAGCAGGGGTACGCACAGCAGAGCATCGCAGCACAGGCCGGCAGAGGTGAACGAGGACAGAACGATGCGCCTTTGGTGTGTTGCGGCCATGCCAGGTCATCTAGAACCCCCAAGACACGGACCCCCAAGACATGGGGGGGTTTGGTTAAGCAAGAATCAATCTACATAGATGATCAAGACAATCCACTGCCAAACGGCCGTGGCTGACTCGTGTCCGCAAGTCGCGCTAGATATACAATATATAAATATACAAATATATAATATATATACTACTAGAAGTCCAAAGACTGACTATCTTTGGCACCGCCATTTTAAACATAGTCTTTGACGTTCAGGGTGTACACACACACACATATATATATATATGAGAGAGAGAGAGAGATATATATATATATACACACCATGGTGGCAGCGTCCAAGGCTCACCTGAAGTGACCGTCCTGGAAGCCGCTTCCCCAGGCTCTCATTAGCCTGGAGTCTGGAGACTGCCCCTCTCTTGGCCTCCTGTGGCGAGGAGAGGAAGCCGATCGAGCGAAGGGGGCCGGCCAGTCCAACCCCCCCCGAATAAGGCATGGGAGGTCAACCAGTTGAATCGATCGGTTCAAGGGAACATCTCTAGGAGACCGCATTTCACCCCCTATTAGGACATCCTATGACCACGGAGGATCTTCTTCGTCAAGCCTGTACTGCCCTTTAAGCTCCCTCCACTCTGCAATGGGCTAAAGCAAACCCCAACGACCTGTCTTGGACCAAAGTCTCTTGTCCAGCTTTCAACTCAAATCTCGAGTCCATTTCGAGTCCATTTCGATCATCTCCTAAATCTCGAACCACTTCGAACCAGTCTTCGAACCAGTCTTCGAACCAGTCACCGCTTCGAACCAGTCTTGGAACCAACCACCCCAAACATCTCAGTCACCGCGCTTACTCGCCCCTCGCGGATGGAGGAAGCCGCCGGAGTCCGGGAGTCGGGAAGCCGTCCGCCTCGGTAGGACGGCACGGTGCGCATTTGGGAGGCGCCGAACGGCGAGAACGGCGAGAACGACCGGGGGAACGACGGAGGGGGTCGTCGGTGTCGGTGTGGGAGGTGGTTGTTCTTTCCCTTCCGTGTTCCGAACATCGACCGAGCTGAGCTCAGGTTACCCTCAGCAAAACCCCTCCAAGACCCTCAGCGGTACTACCTCAAATATGCAAAAGATTGAGTCAATTTTCATTTTGCGGATGATTTGTGCGGGGGGGAGAAGCCATAGAAGGGCTGGATGTTTATTCAACCCTCCAACAGTTTTTTTCAACCCTAACCTTTTTTTTCAACCCTCCAAGACGCTTTTTCAACCCTGGGTTGGAAAAAAATGTAACCCCTACTAAAACAACCCATGGTCCTTATATTCCAACCTTTTTTTTCACCCTGGAAACATATTTTTTCCACCCTTGAACCTTTTTTTCCAACCCATAAACATGCTATTTCAACCCTATGACACGCTATTCTAACCCTAGGTCGCACCGTGGGGGGCTGGCCCTTCAGTCCTAGGATGTAGACGCCTTCGTCGGAAGCTCGAATGATTCGGCCGCCCTATTCTGCTATCGCTGCTGGTCTTTCTCCACCGTCTTCCTTTTGCTTTGGCCTTGCTGGCTGGCTGCTGCCAACCTCTGCCTGCAGCTTCCGCTGCTGCCGCTGGTGCTGCTGCTTACTGCTTTGCTGTGCTGCAGCCGCTGCTGCTACCGCTGCTGCCGCCGCCGCTGTTGCCGCTGTTTGTGCCGGCGCTTCCTTTTTGCTTAGCTGTTGCTGCTCTGCTGGTTTGGATGCGCGCTCGTGCTCAGAAAGAGTCGGCAGCGCACGCAACATCGCCGCTCCGGGCGACATGTTCCCAGAACAAAAATGCTTGGTCAATGGCCACAACAGACCGAGCCCTCTGAAATCCCGAATATCATGGCTACTATGCACGCCCCCTACACCCAGGCCCCCCCTGTTGAAACCTATGTTCAGACATTAGTAAGGCCTAAGCAGGCTTCAAACCTCAGTTTCTACTCGGCAGGCGCTCAGCACAGCATGGAACTCTTACTGGGATGCTGTTCTCCTTCAGTGAGGTTTTGGTCTTGTTTCGGTCCTTTGCTAAGACCTCGGTCTTGTTTTCTTGTTAAGACCTCCATTGGCCAGCGTACATGAACATGTCGTGAAACTGTGCTTGTCTGGCAGTGGCTGCTGGCTCTGGCTAGCCACAGTAAACATACAAGCAAACAAGTTCGTCCAGATTTGCTAGCAAAGTTGCAGTGCAGTGCATAGTTCACACCTTGGAACATTAGACTCTATATATAGGGTTTAACTTGACTCACCCTTTTGTGGGCAAGGCAGGGGTAAAATTTAGAGAAGGATGTTGCTCTTCCAAGTTGACTC
>CAXAMN010028028.1:880668-918330 GCA_963970005.1 Durusdinium trenchii
GAGAAGGAAGTGGTCATTCCAAGTTGACTCACCCTTTGGTGAGCCACTGGAGGGTAAAATGTAGAGGAGGAAGTGGCCATTCCATCTTGACGACCCTTTTAAGTGAGCAAACATGCGGGAAAGGGCGTGTGTGCGCACTTGAGTCTCCCCGATGGACTGTGTGCGCGCATGAGTCAAATCTGTGTGCGCAGATGAGGCGCAAGTGCTAACAAAATGTGTGTGCGCAGATGCGTCAAATCTGTGTGCGCAGATGAGCCGCCGCCCCTCCAATAAAGCCCCGCGACAATAACATTCTTCACTAAGCCCCGCGACAATTACATTCTCCACTAAGGCCCCGCGACAATTACATTTTCCAACAAAGCCCCGCGACAATTACATTCGTTAGCATAAAAATAAAAACCCTCAGCATAAAAGTAAGAACCCTCAGCATAAAAAAAATCACCCTTAGGGGAAACAACGCTGAATCGGAAAACGAGGAAGCTAAACCGGCTGCGATAGCGTTATGCAGCACTCCAAAGCGTATGAAAACGATCCCATTGAAGGATATCATTATCCCAACGTTCGTCTCCGTTAGCAAAGCCAAGAGCGAGGAGAGTAAAGAGCACAGAGTAGTTGATGTCAACTTGAGACGACATGATGGGAAGATAGCATATCGGTACCAGTTCGTGCTGTGCGAAGAAGATCACAACCTAGCCGCCCGCGACGAGCAGATGGTAATCGACCTGTACGATATAGGTAAAGAACCCGCATTCATCCTACTGTGTTCAGAGGAATGCAATCACTTCACCCACTTAGCGGCGAAGCACGACTGCACCATCGTCACTGTATCTCAAAGCGATGACCTCACTTCACCATACGGAATTGCACGCGCGCTTGCGGCAGTACGTTCGGAGAAGGATGCAGTAATGTTTGCAGGACCCTGCACAGGCGGATCAGCATGGTCGAGATACAACGCTAAAGTCAACGACGCGATAGCTAAATCTATAGAGCTTAAGCGAGCACTATACTGGGACCTTTGGGAGCGTTTTGAAGCTGTTATGGTTCGTGTTTTGAGAATCGGAGCCGCCGCACTGTTTGAACTACCAAGATACTGTGCCTACTGGAAAGATCAAAGGGCTCAACATTTGTTGAGTGGCACTGATTGCGACTGTCATGTGTTTGATGGATGTATGTACGGGTTGGGCGCTGAGTTCAACGATTCGCATTCCGACAAGAAACTCATCAAGAAGCCTTGGAAGATTGTATCATGGAATCTCGAGTTTGGCAACCAGCTCAGTAGGACATGTGACAAGAGCCATAGTCATAGAGATTGTGCAGGTAAATACACTAAGACCACTCAATTATATAATAAGAAGATAGTCGGCATCATCCTGAAGACCGTGACCAAGAGAATCGCTGCATTCCAGAAGTCTGGGAAGATGATGCATGCCGTTCCGTGCCTTGTGATTCGAGCCTTGGGTAGTTCCCTCAATGAACGATCAGTGTGTGATGCAACATCAAACGAGACTGTATACACACGTGATGAACATGAGACACAAACATCACACGCACGACGGATCGAACCACATGGCAGTCATGATTATCAGGCATGTTGCGTTTGTTCGTGTGACCACAGCATTGCTTCACCCGTACGCTTCAGCGACGTGGCTATGGCTTCTGTTGGTGGTGTCATGAACTATAGCGGCAACACGAGCGGCTACCCGACTTTCATCATCAAGATCCTCGATGGCCTGGTTGAGATGAAGGAGAATGGGCAGATCACCCTACCTCCAAGGATGTCAAGGAGTACGCATGGGTTGGATGTGGTTGAAGCATGGATTGCCGTCGGCATTCCTCGTGGTTGAAGCATGGATTGCCGTCGGCATTCCTCCGCTCGTCCCGTTATCCATCAACTATGCAATGTCCAGGACAAAATCCGATGACGCCAAATTCTTGACCGCTTCACTGAAGAAGCTAGTGGGCTACATGAACGAGGAAGAGAAGAAAGAGAAAACTGGCGACTTGGCAAGACGATATAAGCTATCCATGACCACCATCAAGGGGCGCTTCGGGAACGATGCGAGTGGGGTTTTCAGCAAACTTTCTCGCTACCTCGTGGAGCCTGAGGAGATTGGGGTGATAGAGACCGTTAGCATAAAAAAAAAAGAACCCACCCAAATCCAGCATAAAAAAAGGAACCGTTAGCATAAAGAAAAGAACTATTCCCCATTGCATCTGTGGAAGGAGTGACGACCCTTTTCTCCACAACATACATTTACTGCATTAACATGGATACATAGCTGTCGATTCAGGGACCTCATCCAATGAGTTCTCAGCTTTGGGTTGGTGATTCCCTTCAAGTCCGACCCGCAGATCTCCACACGCCGCGGTTGACGTTGGTTTGAAGACATTAACATTGACTTCTTGTTTCATGTCTAAGAGGGCATGATTGACGTTTCTTGGAGAATCTGTTTTTCCAATCAGTTTCATCCTCCATAGTTTCCTCCAGTTGGTTGGGCGCGCCAATGAGCAATCTGACATGGAATGGAGGAACTCGAAGGGTCCCTATGTAGCTTCCAACACCCAACCGGACCATTGCAGGCCCCAGATTGGGCCCCCAACGGCCCAGAGCTTGTAAGCGGGCAGTCTGCTCGACGACGACCCGTCAAGAGTGAAAGAGGCGCTTCGAGCTGCGGGAAAGTCTGGTGGGCCCAAATGGACGGGGTTGAAAAAGAAGGGTCCAGGGTCGAAAAAGCATATACAAGGGTTAAAAAAGAATGTGACAGGGTCAAAAAACAATGTTCGAGGGTCAAAAAGAAATGTTGCAGGGTTGAAAAAAAAGGTTAGGGTTGAAAAAACATGTTTTAGGGTTGAAAAAAAATGTTGCCCGCCATAGAAGCCTTGCTCTCCAACAGCGGAAAACACGAGTTGACATCATCCACATGTCGTGTCGGAAGATGGTCTTGCCAATTTTTCGCCCAACACTTCTGCACCCCAACCCGAATCCAACCCCCCCAACCTCCCGAAAAGAACTGGATAGAATGAACATCCCCTAAAACCTAAAACCAGACAGGTGACGATTTCCTCTATGAAATGGGGGGGGTCATTCCTCCTTATACAACGAATGCACTCCCAGACGTGGAACCCCCCCTGTTTGTATTCGCAAGATGATCTTCCCCGGGCCTATGCCATCCACTTCCGTGTGAATGGGCGAGAGTGACTACATCACCGTAGCTCCAAAACCTTCCAACAGAGGTTGAAGGACCCTATAGACCTATAGACTATCCCATACAGTAGGTACCCCAGTGGGGTCCCTATGAGGTCACTGGCTACCTCTCTTGGCTCCTCCAACCCCAGCAGACCGCCTTCACGAGGCGCGCGCCGCCCAGCTGGTGGCGGTGCATGTGGGGCATCAGGGTGCCGTGCTCTCGGTGCGCTGGGCACCCAACGGTTCAGGCACGGCACCCAACGGTCCAGGCTTGTGTGTCTGGCTTCTGGAGACCAGTCTGGGAGTAGGAAGGAACTGGAGAAGGAAGGAACGCAAAGACGGACAGCTCCGGGAAGTGAGTGATGGTTTGTTGTTCTGTTTCGAAGATGCTTCGTATCTATTCGTATCTGGTGAATTCAACGCGTTTACCAGGCAGGCCAGGTCGTACCAGTCGTACCACCTTCCAGGGCTCTGGCGTCCGCTCCCCATGAAACCAAAGTTGGGTATGCTTCAACCTGTTCAGTGTTTTTTTTCATATTTCGCCCTTCCCAGGAGTCTTTTTTCATCTGTTTTGGGTGTTCCCGTCGCTCATTTTTGGGCCACCCCTAGCCGCTTGCCGGCGGCTTCCCACGAACCGCCGTCGAAGCGCCGAGGCGGCTTGGCGTCCGCCTCGGAGGATGGCCAAGCGAAGATCTGGGCGGTGCCAGGGGCGCCGTGAGAAAAAGGGGCTTCGGGTGCGGCGACGAAGCTTCGGACGGGGGGGGGTGGGCTTTCCGATTCTTCGCTCTTCTTGGGGTCTTGGGGTTGTGCGAGCGGCTTCTTGGGTGAAGTGGCAGTTGAGCAGTTGGGATCCATGAATGGAACTGTGGGGTGGGTGTGCTAGTCAGCTAGTCATAGTATGTCGTAGTTCACAGGTTCAAGACACCGGCGCCAGGACGGAGTTTCACACCTTGGAGGAACGGAGTTTCAGGTACGTAGCACTCCAGCTGATACGACTCGCGTCTCGTGGTCGAACGGACGTTTCTTTGGCTCAAGTTGAAGTGGAGCAGCCTTTCATGGAGGCGCTTGCACCAAGAGATGCAATCCACTCCAGCCTTTCAAAGGAAGATGGGTGCATGTCGGGTCTCGGGTCGCAATGTTTTGCTGTTTGGAACCGCTCCAAACAGAGCGTCCTCCAAGAATTTTCAAGAATCCACAATCCCCGTTGGAACCCCAGGCATTTGGGGCATTATAACGGAGGAAATAACGCACCATAAGCTCAACATACATAGACTATCATAGACTTAGATTTTGGACCATAATTGTTTCTTGTTTGGCTGATTCTTCTTCGTGGATTCGATCCGATGTCCGGTTCCGGGCTGGTTCATGCAGGTTCGGTCACCGGCGGGCTGACGCAGGGGCACCGAAACACGCCCGATCAGTCAGGGGTGGTCTTCCTGGGGGGTCGACCTCTGGGGCGGCAGTCCGGACTGGCAGTCCCGTTAGTCGTGTTTGGGATAGGATTTCCCGGTTCTATGCGGATCCTCTTCACCAGGTCTAGTGCATGCGTGTCATAGACCTCCAGCCGCATGCGATTCCAGCCGTTGTGCAGGCTGCCATCGGTGCATCTTGAGGTGATGGGGGAGGCCGAAAGCGAAGTGCACAGCGGTAGTTGCAGGGAGTCATTCTGAAAACCTGCCAAAAAAGCCTCAAGCAGCGACTCACGTTGTAAGTACTCAGGGACGAAGCCAGCCTAGCGGCCTAGCTAGCCTCACAGTTCAAAGCAACAACGCCTCATGGTGCTCAGCCAGATGAAGTTGACGCCTGTTTGGGTTGAGAAGGAGTCGGTGACGGAGGGGCTTCTCATGGACGTGACTTCCCTTGTCGCACGAGAGGTGTTTGTTTCTCCCGGGACGGAGATTGCCCTGAGACAGCAACACATCTTTCCACTCCTTTCCCAGCAATTTCAGGAGAATGGGAGGAAGAACGGACTATTGGTGGTGAAGAACGAAGCTGGTGAAATGGTGGCCCTCGTCGCCGTGCTCGTGGACAAGCTTTCAGGTCCCTTTCGGGATGTCTCGAATGAAGAGGTGGCTCGAATTGCCTATTTGATGGTGGAACCATCTTGGCGTGGTTGCGGCATCGCCTCCGAGCTTGTGCGCTGCTGTGAAGAATGGGCCGCCTGTCGAGGCTTCACCTCCCTCTATTTGTTTGCTTACAGTGAGAAGAAACACTTGCAGCATTGGTATTCCAAGCTAGGATATGTCAAAGTTGCTGATGAGTTGCTCTCCCATCCTGTTCCCTTCCTCGAGGACCGCTTCAGTACCCTGCGGACCAAACCATTGACCAACGTGCTGTGAGCCAGCTGGCCTGGGCGAAGCGTGTGACCCAGCGATTTTGTTTGGTGCTACGTGACCGTGCGTAGCTGTTTATAGGGCCTGAGTGTTTACAGAATAGAAGTGCACATGAGCCAAATGCGTGTCTAGTGACTCTAGTGCCCTGATGTGCCCTGCATGAGAAATGTTTGCAAGCCTTTATATCAGCCTTGGCCCAATGGGGGCCAGCTGTTGTGCGTGCACCCGAAAAAGAAGAGGTGTTGTACCAGAGCTTGGGCTTTTGGTTGCACGTCTTGTGTCTTAACTCATGTGCGAGGGGTGTTTGTGTTCTGTTCTGGCGGCACAGATGCAAGACACTTCTGAGTTACTGGTGACTCCAGCTGCCAACTGGCACTACACCAAAAATCCTTGCAACTGTCCTGATGAGTTACTACGAGGGAGCCTAACTTTGGCATTCTGACTCCATCTCCGCCAAGATCCATTGCATGTCTGAGGTGTGATAGGATTGGTCCAATGATCCTATTCACCAGGTACTGCATGCAAGGCAAAGACACGAAGCAACAAACATCAATGCTGCTTTTCAAGGACATGCTTTGCAGCCTCCATATGCATCTTCTGGATTACATTTGTTTGGTACCACTTTTCAATGAAACAGTGTACAATCCATCAATCTTCAAAATGTGCGACCACATGCAGCCAGAGGTGCCCCTTTCACACCATGACCGGAGGTCCCCCAACTGATTGAAGCCTCACAATTCAAAAGACTTGTTTACTTGCGTCCTATATGCACACACACACTCTTTTATATACTGTTTCATTTATTAACTCTGTATACATATATACATGTGTGTGCATATGTGTATATCGTCTCAAATCTATTGGAACTCCTGACTAATCTCAAAGGGCTGAACACACCCGGCACCACTACGACCGGCGAGGCCTCCAGCGATCCTCAGCTCCATGTGGCGCGCTTGGCCGTGCATCTGAGCAGCGACCTCGCGCAACGCATGGAGGACGAAACGGATCAGCCCGTTTGCGGCGGAGAGGTCGGTGTTTGAGCTGGTGCTTCCCTGTTGGGATCCGGTAGTCACGGTAGTGGTGAGGTTGAGAGGGGATTGAGTGGTCGTCCGCGCACCTCGCGACACTTGGGACATCAACGTGGGAGACTTTTTGCTGCCAAGTGACGACTGTGAAGAGGCGCAGCTTGATCTATGTGACGGTCTCGATTGTGTGACCCTGGTGATGAAAACAACGAACTTCCAAAAGATTTGGAGCGGAAAGATGGACGTCCAATGCCGAACCAACTTGGCTTCCGCTGCCAGGCCAACCAAGTCTCCCCCAGCCAGCCAGCTTCAGGCTTCGTTGACCCCCCGCCTCCGAGCCGAGCTGCTGGCCACACCTGACGCTCGGGTCCTGCCGAGCCGTTTCAGGACGTGCAGCAGGCACTGAAGCCGATCCAGGGCTTGGTGGCCGATGGGAAAGGCCGTCGTCGCGCGCGGAGGAAGCGTCGCCAGACGACGGCGTGGAGGAAGTGCGGGGGACGCGCGGTGCGGGACGCGCGGGGGACGCGGTACGGGCGGAGGTGGAGGAGGTCGGTCCTTTTTTGGAGGATTGGGGAGCTGAGGGTGGGGTTGTGGGGTCATGTGAACTTTTTCTGTTTGGGTTGCTAACTAGCGTTAGTTAGATCAAGAAAACAATTTTTGTTCATGGGTGTTGGATGGTGTTGGAGATGCAGGTGACACCACCAAGAGCAATGCCCATTTGGCATTGACACATTGAAAGTTGAGAGTCTTAAAGGTCTTATGGAGCATTGCGAAGAGGGGTCCATGCTCTCCAGGTGGTAGGATTTATACAGTGACAAGTATGTTTTACATTGTCCGTCAACCATATCATGGGTGTGGGATGGATGAAGCTTTTGCAACTTGGGTAATGGACAGCGGAAATCACATGCGGGTTGCCAGCTTTCACGTTGTTCTTCCCTCCAACCCCCCTAAAATGCAAGATTGCCTTGTCCTGAGGGTAGGCCTGGCGGCGGTGACCGTCCATGCAGGGGATGGATCTTCCGTTTTTTGTGCTATTATGGGAAATCCATATGCCAGGTGCTTGTCAGTGTTTCTCAGCAACACACAAGGACCTTTTTTCCTTTTTGCCATGCAACCCACTTCAGTAGCTACTCTACACATTTTGCATCATTTTTCACTAAGTTTGGAGGGAACCATTTGTTCTCAAACATTAACCTAGCAATGGCTGAGTGGACTTGTTTCATCCAGGGCAATGTTTAGGCCCCTGTGTTGCGGGGGGGGCAGACTTTGGGCTGAAGAACGGTTTGGGGCCGGGTGCCCATGCCGCTTCCCCGCCAGGTGCCGAGGCCATGCCGCTCGCGGTGCAGACGCTCTCGGTGGTGGCCAAGCGGCGGGTGGAAGCCACGCAGGGGGGCCCGGAGTCGGTCGACGCGTGGGTTGTGGGGAGGTCGATGTCGTGTAGACCCCCTGGAAGTCTACCCAGGGCTTCGGGGCTTCCCGGATTTCAACCCTCCAAGTAAGGTTGGGAATTGGGCCGGCCCTGATTTTCCGCTGGCAGATGGAGATGTGGCAAGGGCGCTAGGATCGCTAGGAGGTAGGTGTTGGGAAGGAGGTGTTCTCTCCAGGCTCTTGTCCTGAGACTGGAGTTTCTCTGAATGCTGCACAGCCCCACAGAACTCCTGGCGAACCAATGCCAAAGACCACTTTGGGCAAAGCCACATCTAAATCATAAATGATTTGGATTCAGGTCATTTGAGAATTGAGCCAAGAGCCGGGCGGTAAAAGTCATGCTTTAACCTCACCTCAAGATGCTCCCAGCATCATTCGGGGCTTACCGTCTTGCATTCCATTCCTTCCTTCCAATTTGAGCGACTCCACCTTGCGCTTCTGGGCGTCCAGTGGAGGCCCAATGACTGAGACCAAAACGTAGTGTAGGGTGGTTGATTATGATTGGTGACCCCCCAAAACGGTAGCTTTTCATCCCACCCACCCATTCCCACCCGCCCCATCCCCGGCCGAAGCCCAGGCTTCGCTTCCACCCAGTCATCCCCCTGACGGCGGCCTGCATCGGCAAAGATGCCGCCGGGCGCTGCGCGTGGATTGCTCGGGAGTCGTCACCTGGATGAGATAGGATGAGCCACCATCGCATGGGCCATGCGGATGGCCGGAAACCGTGAACGGCCGGCGAGGGGGAAGTTCGCAGGAAGAATCATCGGATGGATGTATAATTAGACTTCCGTCTTGATTCCTTGAAGATCCGGGAGGCGTCCACCCCAGAAGGCCACAAAGGGTGGCTCCCCAACATCTCCTAAATCTGCACTCCTTTGGGTTTTACCACTTGCCTCAGGGCTTTGGGTTGGGAGTGTGGCAGAGAGTGCTGTTGGTGCCTGCGCTTATGGCGCTCACCCATGACAAAGCCCTGTTGGTTCAGCCGTGGTTTTCCAATGCAAGGCTTCAGCAGTGCCTTCGAGATGGCAACGCCATTGGCCAGGCCACCGCTTGAGGGGAGTTTATAACATCTACTGTATATATAATTCCGAAAGGGTTCCCAACATCCTGGAAAACGGCCTTTTCCTGGAACAGCATGTTTCTTCGTGCTCGTGCTCCTTCACCATGGAATCTTGAAGGTTTGGTGCGCACAGAACCACCGAAGCTGCTCCACAAAGGCTGCCCCCGCAAACCGAATGAGCTAGTCGCCCGCTGAAAGAGATGAAAGAGCTCAGACTTTTAGGAAGGCAACTGGGCGTTTGGGGGGGTCGTGCCGGGCCGGTCGACCGGGTGGCCTGCCACGTGCTGCAGGCCTATGCGCAACTTTTGGCCGGCTACGCCTACATCGAACTCACGGAGCTGAGCTTGGGATAGCTTGGGGGGGACGGGTAAGCCATGGCTTGTGATGGGCCTGGGAGAGGTGGAACAGATGTGGACCCAATTGAGGAGGTGGATGGCCTTTTGGACATGTGACAACATGTGGATGGTGTTTTATCATGTTTTATCAATGAGTTTTGGCAATGCTTTATCACCGTTTCAGCTTTTTCCGCAGGGCGCCAGTTGACGGCACGGTGGAACCACACCCAACAGGGGCGGGCAGAAGAAACTGAAGTCCTCGAGGGTTCCCAGCAGAGCATCTTAGGACGCTTGGTTATTGGGACAAGAACCAGTGTGGTTGCGCTTGTGTTTGATGGCGGGTTGCTGGTCTTTCTGGAATCCCTGCACCCCTTAAATAGTTGTTTTACGTGTGTCTGAATATTTTGTGAAATGTCGCCACAAGGAAAGCGACTCACGCACTCCTCTCTCCAGCAAGGCAGGCACACCAATGGATGTAGCGGATGTTTGTTCCACAGTTGTTGAAGAAATCCTTTTCCTAGGGCTCCAAGTATACCCCGAGGAGGTATTTGGACCCTCGAAACCAACACCAAACACTTTCTCAGAAGGTACTTGGAGCCATAGGGTTTGGCATTTCCACATCGTCCTCCCTTCCGCTTTCCGCACATGGACCGTGCCGTCATTTTGAACATGTTCCCATCCTCGCTTTTTCCTCCAGGACAGTGGGAAGGCCTTGAAAGCGGCCACGGCGAGTGAAGAGATCTTCAAGGCGCAGAAGAACAAGCCTCCCGGCGTATAAACCCAGGCACAGAACCCCCAGGCAGACGACCTACTAACAGGGCAGTGGGCGTCTGACGACCTCCCACGCTCGACACATCCATGGCAGTCGGCCTTTCTGAAAGGCAGAGCCCTTGCCGTCTATGGATTCTGGCAAGCTCTACCTCAATCCAAGATTTGAGGGGCAGTGGAATTCAGGAATTGTACTGCACACGCGCGTGGGCCGTCGTACTTGTCCAAGAAAGGCAGGTGCCCGTTTTTCTGATTGCTTGACTCTGGGGACGGTGCGTATGAACATAGGGCACCCCTTCCATCGACTAGAACCGATGATTTCAGAGAGATAAAGAAAGATAGAGAGAGACCAGGGTAGAGTGAGAGACACTGAAAAAACGGGAGAGAGAGAGAGAGGCAGATGAGGCAGACAGCAAGACAGTAAGAAAGGACAAGAAAGGAAAAGGGCTGAGGTATTGTCTGCAAGATCCAATGAAACCAGGATAAACAGGAGCCTCAATAGAGCTCCGGATTTCACCTGGCTCGGCTTAGGCCTTAGGGCGAGGAACGGAACTTCATCAAGGGGGATTGCCTGACATCTCATGCCTGGTGTCACATGGTGTGGCAGGGCCAGGTGGTTCTGGCCTGGCTGGTGTCCTTCGATCCAATTCGACCCGAGGCCCGGAGAGGCTGCGGCCTTGTGCTGTCAAAGCTGCGTCCGGCTGTTAAGGGTCATGGCTGGAACTTCACCCCAGTCGCCCGGCGAAGGTCCAGTGACCGGGGAGGCAGTGCATTGAACCGGTCATTTGGGACTCTTAGGATGATATGTCCTTCCTCTTCCCCAGGCCTCGTCTGAGGTTTGACAATTCCATGGGCCGGGGGGCGAGAAGAGATCAACACCTGGCGCAGGGGCACGCCCATTCTTGGACCTGTGGAGGATGCGGACTCTCCGGACCCACGGACTGGTGGGTTTCTACTCACTTCCAACAGCACCAGCTGTGGCTGGTCAACTCGGATCTCGTTATCCGAGTCTTAGGGGGGCCGTGCCATTCACTGGAGTGGTCCTCACTTCCACCCGAGGCCATGGGCTCATCCCATCCCCTCATCCCGCCTGAACAGTATCCGATGTTTTTGTTTCCCCTCTTCGCCCTCAGGTTGACTCTGGTCGAGGAGCGTGCGGGTGGTGGTTTCTGATGGTGGTTTCTAGTGGCTGGAACTGTGCAATATTGGTGGGATGGTGGAGATTTAACAGTTTAGGCACGGCGTGCAGAAGTGCGCTTGCCCAAGGTACACATATGGACTTAGAATAATGAATGCAGTAGCTGTCTCATTGTTTACCAATGTCCACGGTGTATTCGACTGCCAGAATTGGGTCGCCGCTTCTGCCACACAGCTCGTGCCACAGCTCGAGCCTCGCAGGAAAAGGACGAAAAGCTGAAAGAGCTCAAGAAACGGCACGAGATCGAAGCGAAGGCGACCCGGCACGAAGCGAAGAACAGGGATGGAAGTCGAGCGGAAACATCGAGCGGAATTCGATGGCACCGCTGACCTTTTTTTATCCTTTTTTGGTCCCAGATCAGATGGCTTTTTGAAGGGCTCTGTGGCCATGGGTAGGATGAGTGTTAGCCAGTTCAGTTCTGAAGAACATCATGCAAATTCATGCAAATTCTCCCACCGTGTTTGTTTCATGCATTTCTTGGTTTTTCCAAGGCTGGCGTCTCCTCAGCACGTGCGGCCTGCAACCTGTCAGGGAATGGAGACACATTTGGTGAGGGATTGCTCGGATGGATGAGAGGGTATTGATGGCAGCGGGGCTTCAATCTTCAGAATTTTGGTTGGTTTTGGTTAGTGCTCAAAGTCGTTTGGGCACGTACCACTTCCCAACTTCAAGATGCAGCTGGCTAAGCTGCTAAGCTACTGCCATGCCTTGCATGATGAATGGGCAGTTGGTTGGCCTCTGCTGAAGGGTCTGGAGTGAAACAAATCAGACGATCCTGAGATGACCTTTTGCTATTGGTTGGATGGTTGGTGAATTGAATAGAGGAGATACCCCAAGTATAACCAAATTGGTACTGGTCATATGGTACCCGGCACGCCCCACCCCCCCCCAGCTGCTTGGACCTCCCAAGCTGGGTGCGCCCAGCTCGGACCTTCCAAGCGGCAGTTCCACCCGAGGGGCCTCCAGCTTGGTGTTTTCCTCAGTGCTTCCACCCGAGGCAGTATCTACAGCGACATTGATGATCGCATGTGGCCTGGACCGGTCTGAAGACGATCTTCCTTCGTCGCGGCATGGGAGGATGTTCCCCAGCACTTGGACGGGGAAATTGTCAGGAAAGCTCGTGGTGTCTGGGGAGTCATAAAAATGGGTCAACACTCCATGTCTGTCACATATGCCGCCCCATTGACCCCTCACACCACCCCAATTGATCGGTGAATATGCCAGTCCCATGGAGTGTCAAAAAATGGGTCAACACTCATGGTTTCCGGTCGATTTTCCATTTTTCGAACCGATCCATGAGACCTCTCGGTGCTCGGGGGACGTAGGCGAAGCACCCGGACCGGCACAACTGAGGTCCGAGGCGAGCTGCCTAACTCTTGCAGGGGTCCTCAAGGGACCCAGCTTGCACCTGTGGAGATCGTGAACATGGCGGGTCAAAGAAAGAAACACCACGTCAACAGGTTGATCCGCCAGAACATGCGCAGTGCACAGAACAGACTACCAGGACATGGTTGTCTGTTTTAGGGTCCACATTTTGACCCACCTCCACAAATTTCTCCAAAGCCGATGGGGACGACTTGGTGTGAAAAAATGCGGTGCACGAAGGATCCATCATGCTCCACGGTTCTTCGACCCCGCCGTGGACGTAGGTCGGAGAGCTCATGCTGGCCAAAGATGATGTGGATGAGGCAGGTGGCCAAGTTGGAGCAGACCCCCCGAGCAGGAACGGAGAGGTCTGACCAGTGCAGCAGGAACGGAGAGGTAGAAAAGAACTGTATTTCATTCTTGTGACTGATATCAGTGCTTCACCTAGTCACTAGTCAAATACACCAACGAATTCCTTCCTGGGAAGTTGCAGTAGGCAGCCTGCAGTGGGCTTGTACATGATTCACTTGCTTGACTTGCTCAAGTACTTGCTCATCATCCCACCCAGGGAGTAGTGAAGGACGACTTCATTCTTCGTTTTCAACCCTTTTCCGTGTGATCAATCTTGGCCTCACACCGGACGAACATTCCCACAGCCGGACTTGAGTGGTTACTTACGAATTGAGCTCTACAAGTCCAAAGACCCAGTAAAGCCTGGTCTTTTACCTCAGTAAGTATTGGTTTTGTATGACCATCTCCAGTAAAATGAGGTCTTTGACTTGTAGGGTAGGTATCACGCTTCCAGGCCTTTGGATTACACTTGGAAGCTTTGCTTCGACACGCGGTGAGGCCAAGACTGCGGCGCGGGAAGCGCGCGACATCTTCCAGGCGCCGAGTCGGCCGGGGACGGCTGAAGAGCTCGTGGCGGATGGATGCGGATGTAGAGAGAAAGGAGATGAAAGAGCATCTAATAGAGTCCAACAGTGAAACTCGAACTTCTGGAGCTTCTTCTGGCGGTTCATTTCTTCGCTTTCTTTTTTCTTAAGATCGCTTTGTGTATTGTATAATGCTGTGTGGCGCTAGGTTCTGCAGGGGACTGAGCGGCAGTTCGCTCTCATTTCCGGGAGCAGTCTGAAAGACTGGTCGCCTTTCAAAGTCAGACCCCCCCTTACTAAACTTCAATTTGAGCTGTTCTAAACCCATTTGCGGCTGTTCTGATGTCCCTCGCGTTCTGCGATCGTCCTCGGTCCAGTTGGGACCGCTTTGCTCCGACTTCCAGGATCTGGAAGATCCCTACGGCGAGGCCCGATGGGTCCACCGCTCCAAAGGGAGGACGAGGCTGCTTCACGCAGCGGTCCCGAGCTCCAAGATACACTCCCTGGAACTCACATGGAAGTGGATTGCCTGGCCCCGAGTTCGGACGACCATGAAATCCACTACAAGCAGGTGGTTTGCCACGTAACCATGTGAGTTCCAGGGAGAGTATCACATCAATATGGCCGTGGGCCGTGGCACCGGGACACCCGACTGTGGGAAACCCACCGGTCAAACGAGCAGAATAGACCACCAAGTCGATGGTGACCGGGGCTCCAGTTGATCAGCCATGTGGACAGGTCAAAGGCCAAAGGCTGGAGCTATTCAACTCTGGTAGGTTGAGGATTGGCTGGTAGGTCAACCAAGGTCTCCTGCAGCATGGTGCCCCGACCCACGGCCATATGACTATATCAGACGTTCCCGAGCAATGAATTCGACCGACAAGCATCTTCAAGTTTAGACATCAAAGAAAATTCATTCCTGACAACTAATTTGCCCCTTTCTCAATTGTGATACCCTCTGGAGGATTGACATGGAAGCTGAAAACCACTGGGTTCTAGTTATGAACTCTTGGTTCTGGCCAAGCGGCTGAAAACCTGAAAACCACTCGGTTGTAATAGAGGAAAAACGTCTTCCGAAGGTCCATTTTCTGGTTCCATGCGGGTCTCTTCCCGGGTGTAGGGAAGCACCCTTCTTTTCCCCTTGTCCCTCCGGAAAGATGGTCCTTCGGACACGCGCACTCACTCACCTCTCGGAAGGCTCGGGCACTCAACTTGATTTTGAGCGCCAACATGCGACTTGGCGCCCGCGACACGAGAACCGCGACACGCCGCGACACGCCATCGCGACGCCGCAAGTAGCCCCGCTCTTGGAGGGGGCTATTCGGCGATTCTCTCACGAAGCTATTAAGAAGAGTACCGCAAGGCCTTATCACGAACCTATCAAGAAAGAAGCAAGATTGCTTGCTTCTTGTGTCTTTCTTTCTCTATATACTGTGGATGCCATCCGCTTGATTCGATCTCTCAGCGGGAAAAGCCAGTGAGTGTGTGTGTGTGTGTTCACAAGGCTTGTGAGCGTAGTGATGTAATTGGTCCATCAGTTCCAGTTCAATTTTCCACCCTTTCCAATCTTGACTAACCTATAAACGTAATATAACTTAATTAATAACCCCCGATATATCACCATATTGATCATATTGTAAGACCTTCAGGCCTGGGAGGGGTTTAAAATACATTTTAAACATTTGTCGCAGCGCGGACTAGGCCGGCAATGCAATTGAAGGAAGGAAGGTATGCCGGCGGGATCCTGCGCTTGACTGTAAGATCCACGATTCGAAAGTCGAAGGTTGATGAAGATCCCCCGAGGATTGTTTCGACCTCCTTCAATCCTGAGTCCACGCCCCTTTCCATCCCGGTCCGGAGGTGTCTGTTTCCTTTAATGGTCCCTCTAAACCGTTTACTGTTGGGGTTCCCTCTTAGGACCAAAAGACCTAGACCTATGTTATCAGGGCGTAGTCGAAGAACCTCTCAGGTGAAGTAGATGATTTGTTGCTGGGATGCGGCAGACCGGGCCGAACGCCCCGAACGCCCACGCCGCCGTCGGAACGGGCCCCTTCGGGCGGGCGCGAGGCTCCATGAGGCCGATGCGGTGGATGCCCTCTTTGCGGCGAAGGACGTGCTGTGGCTCTTCCGGGGGAACGACATTCTGCCGGAGGAGGAGGACAAAAAGGCGTCTTCGTTTTCGTCTAAAGTCAAGTGAAGTCACTTTTCGGGGGGATGACTGGGGATTGGGATGGATGAGGAGTTGGGAAGGGGGGTGCATTTTTCGGGGAAGGGGGGGTGGAGCGGGGGGGGGGAGTGCACTTTTTGCCGCTAAGAGTCAGTCCTTTAGAAGCGAATCTGCTTCAAAAGCCGTTTCGTTCAACGAGCAAATCTCGTTTTCTCGTTTCGTCCGCCCAGGCTATTGCAGATGCTCTTCATTGTCAAGCCAAGGCGTGGTGTGGGCGTCTTCAGAGCCATTTCACACAGGGCTAAGATGGCTACACTCCGACTCACTAACATGGAGGTGGAAAATGGCCCCTTGGAAGACTACTTTCCTTTCGGAAGGGGGGGTTTTCCACTTCCATGTTTGTGAGTCGGAGTGTAATGTATAGACTTGTTGATGTTCAAGAAACACCCACCCATGCTGGAGACATTTTACCATCCATGTCTGGGGGGGGTCATCCACCATACTGCATTGAGATGTCAACAAGATGTCCCAACCCAAACCCACCGCGTTTGGTGCCCAGCGCTCTGCGGCAGACCATCGGCCCCACCGCGTTCGTGTCGCACGGCACCGCATGCGACCCGGTGCCGAGTGGATCGAGCGCTGCCGAGGTCCACTTCTCCATCGGCGAGTTGGCCGATGCGAGGGAAGTGGCCGAGGAATCCTTGAAGTACTATGCGCAGGTCTGCGGGGGAAGGAGGAACTAGTCTTTTTGCGGATTTTTTTAAAGACGGGAGCAGAGTGCGACTTGATTCCTTACACTCAGCAGTTTTGAGTGAGGGGCAGTCAAGGCTTAAACTCGGCTCCAGTATTGAAATCCTCCTTGCTTGCGCCTTTGAAATCGGTAGCAAGGGGGATCTTGTCAGTTCTCAAAGAGTCTTGATCCCCTGCTTTCGGCCAGAACCAGTGCCTCCCAAACATTGCTGTTTTTCAGGCCCAGATGACGCCCAAGGAGCTGCGCTTGCGTTGCATTTTTTCGGACAGCCGAATCCTGGAAAAAAGACATGAGAGCCTGGTCCAGTTCACTCGTTCAGCTAGCGTTCCTGGCTGTTTTTTGCAGGGAGATGGCGATGGCAGCATCGGACTCCCAAGAGTGTCACTTTCAGCCAAGGAGTTTCACCATCCGACCCCACCACTGTAGATGGTGTTCAGATGTGTTTAGATGTGTTTGGGCTGTGAGTATTTTTTGAAGCTGAACTGTGACCTCATAGCTCGTTTTGTTCTTTGTCGCTATGATGTGACACCGAACCCGGTATGATGGTCAGAAGGGAAGCTGCCAGGTTTTTCCCTCAAAAAAACTCAAAAATAGGGGAACTTGACAGGGGTCTCGTTGAAACAAGCCATGAAAAAGGCGCAGCGCTCGCTGGAGGAGGCGGCTTATGGTCAGGGCTACGCGCTGCAAACCTTAGCACATATCCTGTGCGCAGAGCTCTCCCCTGATGAGGGCTTGCATCTCGGCAAGACTGCCGCGGCGTGGACCGAAGGGGTGATGAGACAGTAGCACCTGACTGGATTCTGATGTCATTTCGTAGAGAGGGAGGTCTGGGAAGCTTCATGGGGTGATTACTGTGTTTGTTACTCTTTGTTATCATTCATTCGTCTTCCGCTGCCTTGCGACCACGGACCATCGTCATAGGCGAAGCGCTTTCGAACGACCTAAAAACCAACGCCTTGCGCCACGTGGCGCCGCCCGGCACGAACGAGGCCCCACAGCGAACGCGCGGTGGAGCTCTTCGCCACCGCGCAAGACCAGCGCGGGGAGGCGATGGCCAAAGCGATCCTGGCGTACCAGGCGTGGATGGCCGAAGCCGAAGAGCCGAAGACGAGGATGGCCGAACAAGATCCTGCTGCCGAAAGGAACCACGAATGACCTGATCGTATCAGCCCGTCCTGCTGCCGAAACCGTCCTGATGACCACGTGATTCTTGATGACCACGGAACTACACTCCAAACCGCTTTACATGGAAGGATATGGAAGGAACCCCCATGAAAAAACACGTTTGTAAAGGAGAATAGCATACCAGGAGTCACACTAAGGGTTGGTTTGTAATCCCATCCAGTGAGCGGATGTGACAGGGGCACCCCGTCTTGTGACTCCTGGACTCCTGTAAGCCCTCCGAAATCGGGTCGTCCGCTCGTCGCGATGGCCTTCTTAAGGCAGCTAGGGGAATCGGCCGGGAGGGTCTCAAATCGGAACATGAATTACACTCCCTAGAGCTAACATGGAAGTGGAGAATAGCCCCTTGGAAGACCATGTTCCAGTACAAACAGGGTGGCTTTTCCACGTCACACGAAGTAGGCGTTGCGCTCGCGCTTTTTCGGTGGCACGGTCACCCGCCGCATGCGGCCGATCTGCCGTGGATGCTCCGCACCTTGAGGACACCATGTCGCGCATGAAGCAGCTGGAAGATACCCCACAGGCAGGGGTTGCTGAGCTTGATGATGTCACTTGTGCTTTAGGTGGTCTATCCAAAGAAGGGAACACAGGGGCCTGGCTGATGACCATTCAGATTGCACCACATTGGGCGGATGTGCAGTGGGCTTTGGTAGTCCCACCTTGCTTAGACGACCTGCACAGATTCTTTTTCAGCTTATCGACTGCTTTGGCTGAACCTGAGGGGTTGCTTGCACTGTTTGATCATCTCGGACATAGTGACCTCAGCCAACAAGACGCGGAGTCATTGCCCTGGAAAATGACCGCAGTGAACCCCTTCGTGCTTTCAGAGAGGGCGCCCCTCCTGAGATCCATTGCGCGTTGGCACAGGCGTTCACTGAGCAATCGAACGCTCGCGTGACGCAGAACTGGACCGTCATTGATGACGCCATGGATGCTCGGCCAACAGAAGCACATAGCACATCATGGCACTTGGCCGGCGACAATCCGAGTGTATCCACTTGAACCTGGTGTTTTACTGGTGATGTTCCAAGAGAGGTTGAGAGACCGCTTCACGTTCGGACCCTGGTCTGTGGTACATATGGGATGGGCTAGGATGGGGCTGTTCAACCTCTCTTGGTTGGTCCAACTTCCTCACCAACCACCAGGGGAAGAACAGTTCTTCTCCCGACTCCATGGCGCCCAACTGCAACCCGTCCGTTTGGGCCGCACCGAGACAGAGCGACATGTCACGTGGTCACGTGCCAGAGCTCCAAGAGAGCTCCTTCATCACGGTGCCGGTTCCCACGAGGTGATGATGCGCGAGATCCGGAACCAAGAAGGTGAAGACACCATTGGCCTCTTGGTCGTCCCAGGCCCTTTTTTTGCCCAACCTGGCGTCTCTGCGGCGACGTGCGCAAGGCATGTGGGGAGGGGGTGCCCCTAGTTTTCCCAGGTGATAGGTGATAGCAGCATCCATGAGCAGGGAATGATTCAAATCCATTTATAAATACAATTGCTGCGACCTTTATCCAGTTGCATTTCGACCAAGATTTTATGGAGAAGGAGCTCGATCTTGGTTACACGATGACGTATTGAAAGAATTCTAATTACCAAGGAGTTTGTTAATTTTCTTTTGGGTTTGGGGCAAGCGTCGGGTTCACTGAAGGACGTCACGAAATCTCCGTGACCTTTTGAAGGCTTGGGAGAGAAGTGCCACCTCTGCCAATTTGATAACTCCATGACCTTTTGCTCATTCATTTTACGGGCAGAATTGTGCCATTGTTCAAACTACATTATGTTGTCTCCTGCACGCGATTTGGCATTTCGTAGAAGGCCAATGCCAATCATGTGAGGTTATAGAGATTTGACCTATAGCTTTCCGTAAACCCAATTGCTCCGCAGAATGGGGGTCGCAACCCTATTTCCTAGCCTCATTGGGGATCTTGGTAGACATGATCAAACGACAGACCGCAACTCTGTTTTTCATGGAAACGCGTGTTGTGGTGGTGAAGGGATCCTGCAGTTGATGATATCCATCGTGCTTGCAGCATGACGGAGTCTTCCAGGATTTTGGTGTTACTTGTATACCCCAAGACTGTCGGCTCAATTCCCAAGCGGTGATTCTATTTTCAAGCCTTTCTCAAAAAGTGGTCTTTGGGATTTGGTTCGCCAGGAGTTCCGGGGGGGCTGTAGCTGTAGTAAGGTACACAGTACACATCACAGCCTGCGAGCAGCTGAGGCTCCTTGATCTACGAGATGAATCAGAAAGTCGGGTTTCTCGTTGGCACTGCTGCGCCCCACATCGATGTGCGAACCGAAGCTCTGGGCCGGTGGTTCCCGAAGCACTGGGACCGAGAAGCTGGCCAAGTTCAGGCATTGACTCAAGTCATGATCAGTGATGGGTGAGGTATCCATTCTGGTCATGAGTCCTTGGTGTGGGGGCGGGTTGTGAGCCGCTTTTGAGTGACTGGAGCAGTCCTAGGTGATCCTAGGTGATCCGGGTTTCCATGAGTGGGTTTATTCCTTTGTCCTCATGGGGTGCAGCAGGACGCCCGTTTGGTCCCGCCTTCTTCACTGTGGGACCGACCGCCGGGACCCTTCCGGCTTCGGACCGCCCAGGGAGATCCAGAAGAAGATGTCCACGCCCACGAAGACGGTGTGGACCGTGGACCGCGTCACCCGCAAGGCGAAGCAAAAGGACAGCGCAGTGCGCAGCGCACGGCGAGAAGCACCGCACGGAGAGGGAGGAGGGAGTTGTGCACCACCCGTGCACGGCTCAAAAGGTGGACAAGCATTGGTGAAGGTAGACACACACACAGATATATATATATATATTCACATAGATGTACATGCACATACATATTATACAAATATGCACGTACATCTATGCCAATGGTTGTTTTCCAAGCAAGACTGCTTGTCATCTGCATATTATCTCTGTTGGGACCCACCTTCGCCAGTCTGGCCCGCGCCAGTCTTTCACTTGCTCGACTGTTCACCGGAGTCGTGAAACGAGGACTACTACGAGCCCATGGATCCGGCGGATCCCGTGGATCCGGCGGAGCCTGGCAGCGAGCTGGCGACGGCGGACGACGGCGCGGAGTGAGCGGCCGCGTGGAGCGCGGAGCCGGCGGGGTGGGACTCTTGGTCCTCTTCCAACGAAACCGAGCCCCTCCCTGCGAAGGACATGGAACATCCCTGTAGGAGACCGTGTAACTTCATTGACATGCCTTTTTGGTTAAAAACCATTTTTTAAATCTTTTTTACGCCCCCAAGGGTATCTTGAACTCATCCCAATCCAAGAAACTGCACTTTGCCATGTGAGACCCAGATAAATGCAGCTCAGGTGTCAGACTTTGTCCTGATGTAGACCAAAAAACATCGCAGTCCGACATGCGAGTGCCAAGCTGCGTCGTTGAGGTGGAAGTGCGAAAAAGACGTGCGACATGGCTTGTGCGCAAGCGCTGGCGGTGGCTTCAGCACACCATTGGGGGGCTCATAGGATTCTCAAATGCTTTGATTCAGGTTCCTTTAACACCAACTTCTACCAGAAACATCCGGAAACTTGTACCACACGGACAGGAAACATCCAGAATCCAGAGCGACCATCAGATACGTGATGTCACATCACCCGGCCGATCTGAATCTGCTTGGCTGTGAGAGCTCGACCAATGCGTCCCGACCGGTGCTGAGGCCAAAGCCGAAGCCACCGCCTCAGATGGTTGGGACGGTTGGGTTCGCATCCAGAGGAGCGTTGGGGCCAGGTGGGGGTGAGGAGAGGGCGCGAGAGGAGCGGTGACCGGCCCAAGCACTCATCACTTTGGCTCAGTTCTTGCATGTTCTTGCCATCCATTCGCTTCGTGGCCGTGGTTGGAAAGTGGGTGTGTTGAGGTTGGCTTCGGCGTGTCATGGCACGCTTCGGGCGGGGCCTGAGAGCCTTAAATGACATGTGCACATGTGTGCACATGTGTGCACATCTGCAAGGGTGTTTGTCTTAAGGTCCGTGCACAGCTCTTCCCAGTTCCTTTCTGTCCTCTCTGTCGCCAGCCCAGGGCCCGCCCCAGGGTTTCATCGCCCACCGTGTCGTGTGCGCGCTCCGTGCGTCAACCTTCCGACGCGGAAAAACCGTCACCGTCCCGATCATCGCTCGATCACCGGTGCGCACGGTCACCGTCCGGCTCTCTACATGGAGGGCCGGGTGCAGCGCTCGGTGGACCGGCTCTTGGAAGAGAACCAAAAGGCGAAGCAACAGCGCCCGGCACCCCAAAACAAGGGAACGGGAACCCGCGAAGGGCGCAGATGGAGGGGAAGATGGAACGGCATTTTTTGGGGTGCAGATTCCAGCCTATGGGGGGGTTGATTCATCAAGATTCTAGATATTTCTAGATTCTACATTATATGTATATATATATATAAAATAAATATACATACATATATATAATATGTAATGCAGGATGCACTGATGAAGGCTGTTGCCCCTGTTTCCGGTGGGTTGCCGGCCTCCTCGGTCAGTCTCAGGTGAAGAGCTTCAAAGCGTGTTGAGCAGCGAGAGCTGCAAGGTGATGGGTGGGTGGGGAGTGGGTGGAGCAGGGCGGAAGGTTACTTGCTTACTAGATGGTGGGTACCACATGGTGCCAAGATCTGGCCAAAGGTGTCTTGGAGTTCCAGATGTGCAATGCTTGTTGTAGGATGCATGATTGGTTCTCTTCTTTATGCATCTTTTCAAGTGGAAGCCTTGAGACTCAGGTGATGAACGCCATAGAACAACACTCTTCCTCAAAGGATTCAGTCAAGGAATGCTTGCCGAATTGGGGCTCCAAGAGCTTGGGACCCCATGCATTTTGATTCACTCTCGCTGATCACCTGAAAGTCCCAGGCAAGCACCAGGCAAGCAAGCATCAGCTTGGCTGAGCCCCTTCCCGTCTCGAAGCACGTGCGGCCCCAAAAAAGAACATTGCTACTTACTTCATGCACATCCATTTGCACATTGAAATGAACGAGTCACGGTTAGAAATACAGCAAACAGAAAACCATAAACCTGGCTCCCGGCGCGGTGCGGATCGCCGGCTGCACCGGACTCGGTGAAACGCGCGCGGTTACGAGTCCTGCAGGTGGAGCAGTTGGAGCAGCAGCGCAGCAACATCCAGCCGTTTGTCCTCAGGGTGTTGGCTTTTCGCAGGGTTTCGTGGAGTTCAGCCCCCTGTTTGTTAGAGGATTGGGTCAAACAAAAGGGGCCAGGTGTGGGCGACTAATTACGTAACCAGGAGGACGTTGGAGAGAAGGTAGGGAGAAAACCACTCCTGGGTGCTGGGCCACGGTGTGGGTACACCTCTTCAAGAAAGATCTCTTCAAACATGAGCACCAGGGAGAGAGAGAGAGAGAGAGGTCGGACGCCAAGTTCGGTGAGGCCTGCGAAGAGCCTCATTTTCCATATGTGTATATATATATATACACATTATATGTAGCTTTAACTCTGGAGGGTACCCCCCAAAATTTTGTACCCTTAGCTGCTATCAGCTGAAGCGGTGTAGCAGACCATAAACTGTATCCCCCGGGGAAGACCATTGCTCAGGACTGTAGCAGACCATTTTCGTTGCTCCGCGGGCATGCACCGAACGGCACGTGGCACGTTGCGTTCGAGTCAGAGGAGTGCAGCAGAGATGCGGGAGGACGAGCTGCAGAAGAGGTCGGGCGTCCTAAGAGATGGAACCAAAAATCTGGCAATTTCCGCAACAGCCACAGATGGCCTTGTTGATGAATAGAGCTAGCGGTCACAGACCTCGAATAGCTTGAAAGTCAAACAAGTGGTTGATGAATAGAGGGGATACACCCAAGTGCACAACCATGTCCCAAAAGGACATCTGGCAACAGATAGATGGTCCACGTGCCAGGTTACGCATGATAGGAAAACTCTGTAGCCGCAGCACGAACACAAGAACTCTGCAGAGATTCCCCTTTGGGCTACGACCCTGTGGCTACATGGACCATGCAAATCCATGTAACCAAGTGTAGGCCAATCTGTGACTAGTTCATCCCCCTTGGTTGCGCCATACTGACATCCTAGGGATTTTAATACGTCAAATCCTGGGGATCAGCTGTCGGTACCAAGGGGGATACTAGTTCCGGATTGGGAAGTGCTTTGTTTGGAGATCGGGAGATCGGGCTCGGACCGACTCATCGATCGGACGCCGTGTGATGTGGTGATGCGATTGAACGGCGACAGCCAGTCCAAGCGGAGGTGTCCGGTTCGGTCCATCTGGGGTATTTCTCCGAGTTGTCAGGGGAGAAACGACCCTCAAATTGATGGAGAGGATGTGAGGTTCACAGTTTGCCGTGCAAACTTCATCATCTTCCTTATCTTCTTCTTCCTTCTTCTTTCTTGCTATTGGTTGCAGAAGGTTGCAGGAGGTTGGACATGGTTTGATTCCTTCCGCGTTTTTCATCGTTTTTCAGCCTCGGGTCAGCAAAAAAGGGTAGTTGAGGGGCGCCTACGGGTTTCGAGCTAGTTCACCACGGCCGGCAGCTGGCGGGAGAAAGAACACCCCACCAGTCCAGATCACCAGGCATACCAGGCAAACAAACCGAACCGTGTGAACCGCCCCAACCAGCGGTGACCCCCCGCCCGACCGGTCAGACCTGTAACCTGGTCCGGTCAGACGTGTGTCCCATGACCTGTAAGAGTCGGCAAGAGGTTTTCCTTCCTCTTTTGAGGAAGGTCTATACATCTAGCCCGGCCAACCAGGTGATGGGAGAGTCCTAAGAAATGAGGCTCTTCAGCCTCCAAATGCGATCCTCCAAATGCGGCTTATTTGGATGGTTTTGGCCGAAGCGCGCTGTAGTGCCTTGGATCCTTGACGTCTCCGGACGAGGAAAACCGCTGACCGAAGCGGACAAACTGAACATGTTCACTCATGGACCGGTCCAAACCCTTGAGGCGTCGGCCATGGCCATATCATACAGGTGGTTTTTGTCGACCAAGGCCAGGCCCACACCCCCACACCCGTCGATGTTTCCTGTGTGCGGCGTGAAAGGAATGAAGAGCTGCAGAAAGAGAGGGACGAGTTGCCAGGAGACTCAGTTCCGCCTCGCGAGTGTTTTGCTTCCTACAAGTGTGACAGCCTGCAGGAAGATCAGGAAGACGGGCAGGCATGCGTATGGCATGGCGTTCTGAACCAGTGGATTGAAATGGTTGGAATTTGGAGAAGGGGTTCAACCTCCAGTTAGGTGTGCATGAATGAAGTAGACCTCCCAGCTCTGGAAGATGGGTTCCCCATTTAAATCACCCACTTCAAGATCTTTTTCCCTGATCCCAAGCGACGCCAGCCACTGGGCGGCGCGCCGAAACTCATCGGCTCATGCCGAAAAGAGCTTCCAACTGCACCCAGGGAACATCGTTGGGGAGGGGGTTCTGCGCAAAGCAGTGGAAGAACCATGTGAAGAAGTGTTTGGTGTTTTTCTTCATCCTTTTCAAGCCTGGGACATGGATGATTTAAACCAATATATATAACCAACTCATTTCACAATCCTCTTCAGCCCCATTGGGCCCGGGAACCGGAAAGAGAACATGCGACAGTGGCTAGGAACAAGGAAGCTTAGGGGCTCCTGTCCTTACTGCTAGGAGCAAACATGCTACTAGGGGCTCCTGGCATCGCTACTAGGCGAAAGGATGCTACTAGGAGCAAAGGGCATCGCTACGAACGGAACAAGCAGCTCGGGTTGTTTCATGTTGTTTTATTGCGAACATGCTGAAGCATGCTTCTGCTGGAGAAGTTCATCAAGACCACTGAAACTCGGTTCCACCACTCGTTTGCTCGGTGCTTTGAAAGACGGGAGAGAGTTCAAGCATGCTTTAAAGGAGACGGCGATGGTGTCAGACATGGACATGACTTGAGTGGGGCTACAACCCATCATGGTTATACAATTACCGCCTTTCAATGTGCCGCATACCCAAACTACATCGACTGGGAGAAACAGTGGTCCCGCACTTACTGTAGCAAAAGGTGATCGCATGAATGCGTCGACATATTTGCTTTGGTAGGACGATGCGTTGAAAACAGGAAGGTAGAAGAAGAACAAGGCTACACATCTTAAAATTATGTATTCAGAAGCATAACCCAGACACTCCATGGAACTGGTATATTCACCTACATTGGGGTGGTTTTGGGGAAGACATATCATGAACAGCTACCTTTTCAATCGACCTGTTGCGTCCTTTTTTCCCACGTTTGTGGCCAGGTCTGGTCGACTCGATTCCTTGGAGAAGACTTTGGCAGAGACCAAGTCGCAACAATCACGAGACTTGGCAGATGGGCCAGCGGGGAGGCTGTCCAAATGGCTGTGGGTCATGGCACCAGGAGACTGCGGGTGAACCAACCTGGAGGGGTTGGTTCACCAGGCGTTGGGTGGTCGAGAAAATGGTTGCAACCCACCAATCTGATGCCCAGCGCGAGTGGCAGGTTCTGCGCCCACCAAGTGGGTCGTGCGGAGTTCTGTTCTGTCGCGCAAGTCTCGCTCCGAGACTTGAACCGCTTGGTGTTTGCAGCAAGGCCGTCGACCCAAAGTCAATCTGATGATCCTCGCTGACCAAAGAAGAAAGCGCCAAATAAATCTAATTAGCAAGAGTCTGAGGAGAAGTAGATGAACAGCATTGAAGACTGATCATCTGGGTGGGGGTGCTCTACATTTAGAGATCTCTGCCCATCCCAACAGGCGGCCCTTCGCGCGCCCGCCCTTCGGTTTGCTCACCCGACGAGTGAGGCCGCATCGGCGAATTGGAGGAGCAGCAGCAACAACTAGAGAGCAGGCCAAATGGCGTCCACATGAGCTCGAATTGAGTAGCTAGAAGCTTCTAGTAGCTCCTGGCATTACTACCAGTAACAAGAAGCTAGTATATAGCTAGAAGCTAGTAGGTTGGAGGCCATCGCTATTAGGTTGGAGGCCATTACTACTAGTAACAAAAGCTCCTAATGGCTACTAGGGAAAGGGTTTCACGAGGAACGTCATCAGATGTGGCCATGTGACGCCAGATGTGGGCCGTGTAACGCAGGCCTTGCGAAACGTTCCGCACTGTTTGGAAAGCCTTGAAAGGCTGACGCCACTGCCATCGGGACGTGAAGTTCTTTCAAGTTGACACTGAAGAGGCATCAGTTTGGCCTAGACACCGGCCCGCGCAAGCCCTTGCAATATGAGCACCCGTAAAAGTACCATCCTGGTGGCTGAAGTTGACTGAATCCTACCGGAACACCGGCGCCTTTTTGTTGGCTCTTGTGGTTTCACTTGCCGCAGATTCTGGCGGATTCTTGCATTTTAAGCCTCTCATAAACATGACATAAACATCCTGCAGCCCTGTGCACGCATTGTTGCGCGGGTGCACAATAAGAGGGGAAGCAAAGGCACCAGAAGCCAGGAAACGTAAGGAAGCACATATAGTGGTCCCCAAATAGATAGAACAGCAAATCCCTAAAATGTATTGGACACCGTGCCACTATCTATTTGGGGACCCCTAAAAACTCAGAATCCTCACACCTGACCATGTGAACCACCCGATGTCTTCAGCCTCGTCGCCCGGACCCTTGACTTGCCCCCCGTCCTCCCCCGTCCTCCTCGAGCACACGGTGGAGGCACCGAGAGCTGAAGGAAGTGAAAGAAGCCTTACAGGCCAACCGGGTGGAGTGAACCGCGGCCAGCGAGGAAGGGTCCGGACGTGGACGGACGGGAGGGCAGCAAGAAAGGGCAGTCCTTGGAATGGTGTTCTATCATCACCCCATCCCTTTCCTTTTCCTGGTTTGTTCGTTGAAGAACTTGAGCAGCTGAAGAGGTGCAAAAAGACCGACCCCCTTGATCTTCCATCGACTGCGGCCTGAGGTGGAACGCCAAAAGCTGCAAGCAGAGATGCAGGAGCCCCCGCGGTTCACTCCAAGAGAACAGGGTTCGACCGCCAGACAAATGTGTCATCCACATGGAGGTTCAAAACCCACTGCTTGCACGGCAAAGTGTAGTCTTCCTCAAGGCAATTGTTCACCTCCATGTGTTCGGAGTGTACGCCGTACGCCATCGGGAACTTTTGGTCCCCAAATGAACGCAGCACGCAGCTGGAGAGAAGGTGCATCTCGGAAGGATGACATCTGAAACTTCATTGATGCAGGCCATGCGGCTAAGATGTATACAGGCAAGTCTTCTGTAGTCGTTTGTTCCCCCCCTTCAGGCGTCTTCGGTCACCTACCCACCGTCCGACCAAAGCGGACGGAGGATGTGTCGGATGTGCGACCCATCTCAGTGGATCAACGACCGCGTTGGACCTGGGTAGCTCGGACCGCGTTGCCATGGCCATCTACGAATCTCAGCTCATGGCCGTACCTTGGAAGACGACCCCCATGAAACGACACACACACCCACCCTTGAAGTCGACCCACTGTGTGTGGGGTGGGGGGAACAACATCCCGGAACCATAAAAAGACATCGATGTTTTTTGGGGGCGGTGAGTTAGAAACAATTGAAACCGACTGATATAAAAATACATATGACATATATACTGTATATAAATATATACCGTATATATATATATATATATGTCAAGCTATGTTAAGGCGCCCCTCCAAAGATCACCCTTCTCTTTTGGGTGTTTTTGGACTCCAACTCGAGCTCCGTGGCTCCCTGGGGTTTCCGCAAAGCTCCGTCCAGGCGCAGGATGGAGCTTTGCAGCTTCCAGAGGTCGCCGTGTGGGGGAACCTGGCCATCTACACGGCCGGGGTGGTGTCCAAAAGACGCCGACGCGAGAAGGACGTGTTCTTTTTTCTATTTTATTCTCGAGTTTGTGGAGGATGGGTCTGCTTTTAAAAGGGCAAGGGGGGCTAATCCTGGGACAAGAAGTAAGTGACTGAAACTCTAAACTTTAACATGTCGAAACATTTGAACCTCTCAGGTGGCCTGGGCCCTTCTCATGTGGCCTCAGCATCTTCCCTTGGGCCGACCATGTATTGCCCTGGTCTTTGCCGCGATGGCGTGCGGTCTGCGCGAGTTCTGTCACAAGGCTTGGCCTGAGGAGGACTATCCCAGCCTGGACTTTTTGGGGAAGATCAATCCAACACCCATCGGATTGCTCTTTGGGTTGATGTTGGTGAATGCCTACCTGAGCGACACTGGCTTGTGGAAGCATGTGGACGCCCGATCTCTTAAACAGGAGCTTTTTCTATCTTCTCAAAGGTTGGTGGGACTAGGTCTGCTTGGGCTTGGATATTTTTTTCGACTGGTGTTTTTTGTTAAATCATGCCGGAGCACGCATTTTTTGACATGGTGAGGCTTAATGATGCCTCATGACATGATTCTCAGATAGCCAGTCTAGGAGTTGAGGACATCTATAATCGTATATATATATATATATATATATGTCGGGGGCCTCGGAATGCATGATTTTTCCCGGTGCGGGCTTCCGATTTGCCCCAAGGAAGGGCTTTTGGACACGCCGTCTCCCACATGGCTGCTCCTGAAGATCTGTGGCCTGGCAGCTGCTACGTCCGCGGTGTTGACCAACGACACCACCTGCCTGATGCTTACACCTTTGGTCCTGAAGCCTGGCATCACAGGCTTTTAAACATGTTTTTGGGACGAAAGCCTTTTAGCTTCTGTCCAAAAGGGAGGGCGCTTGTCGGAAATATATCATGCATGAAGCAGAACAAACATAGACATAGACTCACAACAGAATGCTCTGTTTGCCACGAGACCGCCATGAAGTCTTGTGATGTTTGTTTACGTCGAACACGTCGAGAACGAGGTGATTTGGCCGTCCGACTCGGCGACCGATCAAACACCGAGGAACCTGTGCAGACAAAGAGGCGCCCAAAGTACCTTGCCTTTTCTGATGGCCGTGGCGACCAGCTCGAACATTGGCAGCAGCCTCACCATCATCGGGAATCCGCAAAATGCTCTCATCGCGCCTGGGACAGGTCGGACAGGTCGGACAGGTCGGACAGGTCGGACATCGGAGAAACGCATCGACCACGCAGATCCGGGGCCACGCGGAATCTGGGAGATTTGCCGCCCATAGATTGCATCGGTTCCCACCTGCAGAATCTCCACATGGATGGTTGGACATGTTCCCACCGGATGGTGGGGTAAACAAAGAGGCGTTCATCCCGCATCGGTTCCCACCTGCAGAGCCTCACGAGATTCAGAACCCAACTTGGAGTCCCAGCTTCTTCGGGGCAGTCGCTTTGCGCCCTCCCGTTCTTGGCAACGCCAGCTGACAAAGGCATCCATCAGCCCGGACATGGGCTTCTTGACCTTCATGAGGGACATGCTCCTGCCGGTGCTGTTGGGACTTCTTCTGAACACTGCCGCTCTGTGGCTCTACTTCCGAAAATCCTTGGTCTTTCATCAGGAGGCCCGCTGAATCTGGTGTGTGGACGGGGTGTCCCGGTAGAAGGCCTGTTGAAGGCGACCGTGGCCCCCGTTGGAAGGTGCCCCCGAAATCCTGCGACCGAGGTCTTGATAGTTGGTCTGGGTGGCACTGGTTGCACACTTCTCCGAATGCAAGGTGACAGGCGCTGATTCTCCCAATGCATGTGGGTGCGCATTGAAATAGGGAAACCTCCCAGGCAACGACCTCCTGGAAGAAGGGACATAGACCGAGCAAAAGCCCATTGTTTGCAAGGTCCTGTCAGAAGACAAGCCCATATTCGGGGAATGGACCTGAAAGCCTCCGCTGGTCATTTTTGGGTTTCGCGTTTGGGTCCGACCTCTCGTGCAGCTTCTGACAGGAGAGTGCAGATGTGGAGCAACCGATTGGAACGCCGAGCGGAGCTGCCTCGCAGCTGCCTCGCAAAGACCTTTGCTACCGGATGATGTACTTCTTGGCTGTGGCTCTTGTGGTCCCTTCCCTTTAAATTGGACTCCCTTGTCGATTTGAGATGGTGAGACTCTTGAGGATGCCAGTTGGGTCCCTAGGGAAATGACAAAACTCTTCCCCACAGTTTCTTGCCAGAATGGCTGATATCGTTTGCTTTAGTTTGCTTCCCAACGGCATTGAAGGCGACGGTCAAGTTGAGTCAAGGTGTCCTGACAAGAATCATGTGCTCCAATATTTGCCTAGATTACCTCCATAGGCAGCATTTGCCACATGCCAAACTATATAAATCTCATGCATAGGATCTGCACATGTCGCACTTGTCAGGTCCTAGTATGCTTGCTAAGTTGCTTGCTATCCCCCTCTCAGAACTGACCAGAATCCTAGATTGGCAAATCCCTTTTCTGGCCAAACTCATCCAATCATTTCAATAGGGCAGCTGGCTGTTGCTGCTTCACTGCTTAGCTTGATCGTCTAAGACCTAGGACCTATCACCTTTCGCTTGTCCCATCTGTGGTGCCTCACGTCCCCAGAGGTCTTGGCGATGATCGCTGGCTGGATGCTGGACATGAGCACCGATGACGTGGCGCTCGCGGCGGGCGCCACGCTGATGTTCCTGCGCGCGCTGCGCCGACGCCTGGCCCCGCGATGCGGAGACCGCGAGGAAGAGGGTGAAGAGGAAACCGAGACGCAGCCCCTTTGGTACCAAAGGGTCTTGGATGGGGGATAGGCCGAGACATTGGATGAGTAGGAAGATGGTGCTGAAAAGAAGGCAGCTCAAGGTGATGTCGAACTTTTTTTTGGGGGAGCCATCTCTTGATGGTCAAGTTTCTCCCCCATCTCCTAGCTCTTTGGGCTTGGAATACCAAACTTATCTTCTCGCTTGTTTGCTTTGGTCTGCCTTTCGGGTTGCCTGGCTCCACTTCTCGATTGCCTTCATATTTAACCGTCCCGTGGTTTCCTTGATAAGGCTCCAGGAATTTACTCAGACGACGTTCTTTTCCTTTCCAGGATGCATGTCTGACACATCCAGCAGGGGGCCCAGCAGGATGTGGCTGGAACCCAAGGATTGCCTATGCTTTACCACTCAAGACCCAGTGCCATAATGAGTCTACGTGCAGGCCATATGGACCTGTCAATCCACTGGGTGTGGCGGAGATCCATTATGATCAAAATATGATCTACCAGCACCTTCAAAGGGGTCACCAATGGAAGCCCCTACACTACTAAGGGACCTCCATTGGACACCCCTTGAAGGTCCAGGTATATAAAATTTGGGAAGTGTACGTCCGACGAATCGTTTGTTCTGAAGCTGAAGCAGGTCCCACGCAGTCAGGGGCTCACCATCTGCAAAACCTTTTCTGGGGATTGGGGGAGCCCCATGTTTCCCCACTCAATCTGAACACATCGAACGTTCGGTGAACCTTTCCTTTTCCGCCAACTCTTCGGCTCGCGGCTCTCGGTCGAACGTAGGTGAAGACGTGGCTCCAGGGCTAAGACACCACCTTCCAAGAGAGGTTGAAGGACCCTATAGACTATCCCATAGGTACCCCAGTAGGGTCCTATAAGGTCACTGAACTTCTCTTGGTTCAGAGGGATCTTACACTTTACACTTGGAAGCACCCCCAAAACTAATCCAGCCGCCGACTCCCACACCGCGTGTGGTGCTCGCGCTCTGCCCGCTCGAGCTCACTTGGCAAGTCTGGTCGTGTAACGGGTTGTGAGTCTGTCTGAGTCCTCCAAGTTGGAATCTACCGAGCTGAAGCGACCAGGGTTAGTTTTACATGCTCCTGTCAGGTATTTCGCTCGGTAGCGGGGGTACATCATATATGATCTAAAGTGGAGGCAACATATCAGATATGCGCGCATTTTTTTTTGCACCCCACCAGGTTCGGATTGGGTGCCATCGACTATTCCATCCTCATCTTGTTCGTGGGCCAGTTCATCTTGGTGGGCGCAACGGTGGACACCGGCCTCCCACAAAGACTCTTCCACTACATTTTAGGACAGGCTCTAGCCAATCCACATAGACGACCGCCCAGAAATATAGAGGAAGGTCATGCATAGGATGGCTGGCCACCCTGTGTAGGACCTTGCGCGACCAATGTGGCTAATGGCCCATTCTGTATCTTGTGGTTTGCCACTGTGGTCCTCTTGCTGTCCAACGTCATCAGCAATGTGCCAGTGATCCTCATGTTGCAGCCTTTGCTTGCTACTCAACCTGCTGGATCTATTGCCCAGATTTGGACCCGTTGGCCCTGATTAAAGTCATATACACTCTGACAAACACATCACATGGAAGAGGAAAAAGGTCCGTTGGGAAGATTGGGAAGACTAATGCCCTTTACTAACAACGCGATGAGTGTATACCCTGCTCCACACACACACACACCCATGATATACTATTGGGACCTGGGGGAAGATACTCCTTTGCACAGCATGTTTGTTGCTCAAGTCACTTGCTATTGAGCCAGGACTGTTTGTGCTTGGGTGGCGACAGTTTCAGGGAACCTTACTTTGCTCGGAAGTGCTGCCAACCTCATCGTTGCTCACATTGCTGAAGGCCATGGAGAGAGAGGTTTTGTCGCCACGACTTACAGCAAGTTCTCTTTGATTCCAACCTGCGTGGTCACTTTTCTGGGTGTCATGCTGATGCCTCCCATGGGGCCGCGTTGGTCCTGGCCCCTTGGTTGCCGAGAGTCCGTTCTCTTGGCCTTGTGTTTGTATTTCAACAGGAGACCTTGCAACCAAAGGCCTGGGAGAGACGATTTCCGGTGTATGATGTATTTCTCTTCAATACCCTTCCAATGTAATGTAGACTCTTGATTCATACACTCCCCCCATTTGGATTGAAAAACCTCTTCATATTGGGGGTGTTTATTCATCAAGACCCTTCCAATGTATTTCAAATGGTTCCCTTCACCGAACCCGGGAGGTTTGGAACGCCGTTCGGTGGTCGTTTCACGCCACCGAACCTGGCTCCATGGATCCTGACCGTCGTTCGAACAGCCGGTGGTGGGACCGGCAGGTCGATCCTTTTGTTTTTTCTCCTGGAACGTTCGAAGAACACGAGGATGGTTGGAGCTGGAGTTGTGGCTTTGCTGGTGATCATGGCTTTCCTCAAAGCCATGCAAATGTGCACAGCCACAAGGAAACCTGCGACTGCTCGAGCCGCACCCTTCTTGTGAGTGATTCCTAGGGCCGGCCAGGATATATATAGCTGGCTTGCAAAGATGGCCTCTCGAATTTCCCGCTGTTTTTAAAAATTAATATCCTTTGCTGATCCGTTGCTCATTTCCATGATGTTTCCATGTTTCCACAGACAGTTCAGATGCTAGTTGCCCAGCATTGGGGAAGTGGTTGAGTTTGCATGCTGCAACTTAAATTTGTCTTCCAATGTGGCACAGCTTGCGGGCAACATCCAAATTGCTTGCCGGTGCAGCGTCTAGCTGGCTGTGGAAGACAGTCTTTTCACAGAGCACAGGAGCTGCCAGCGCATGTTGGCAGCTTTGCAGCTTTAATGCAGATTCTCTTTCGGACTTGTTGGAGATCCATTTCTTGGATCCTTTGAAGGATCAGAATTTCGATGGACCTCTTCAAGCAGTTTTGGGCCAATCTGCATCTCATGTTCCCTTTCCACCTTGTACAGGCCCCGATGCGGGGCATTGTGGTCAGGTTGACGAAGGCTTCCACTTCTTGGAAAAGACCACTACTGTAGCATTCTCCGGGCTGGTCTGGACTCCAACTTGTGCTCCCGGCACAAAGATACCAAATTTTAAATCGTTAAATCATGTTAAATCAAAAGGTCACCAACTATCTGCCTGTAGGCTACAGATCCCCTTCGTCGCATGTTTCGCGTGTGGGAGGTCCTGGCCTTAAAACTTTAAACTTCATCGTGAGATTCAACACCCGTGTGCTGAAAAGGAGATGTCGACCTCAGCTGCTGCCTTCAGAGAGGAAGCCGAGCAACGACAGAAGGAGATGGAAGGCGAGAGTAGCAGAGACTTGGAGCAACACATTTTGTCCTGGGTTATTTCGCAATGCTTCCCTCATAGCAGTGACAGCCCATCAAAAACCCTGAGCGGTTTCTTGCAAGAATCGTGCCTGTTTGTTGCCCCAAGAGCCCTGTCGAGCCACCTCGAAGCTCTTGATGGACACATGAAAACACTGGAAACCTTCGCTCTCTTCCCCCATCTTCCCCATCTCCATCCGACCGAGGACTTGGGCAGGACGGTCACGGGCTCCGGCCGCCGCTTCCGGAGTTCGACATCGATGGGCGGAGCCTGCAGAAGTTGGAAGTGTTCCATCCGGTTCCATCCACACTTTTCTCGGGCGAGGTGATGTGAAACTCATCCCTTGGAATGTAAGAAACCCAGGAGTCACCTCAAGTCTGGAGAATTTGGTGCTCAAAATTTCACTTGGTAAACTGGCGCCACAAGAATATGCATACATCTGCTACCCCAGGCGTTCTCCAACAACCCAACCACAATTGACCTATCACTGACTGTTGAATGACACAGTTTATCTCCACTATCAACTCCCACAACCTATAGAATACTATAGAAATAGGTTCCTCCAGGTTCCTTGTGATGATTTCCTCCTCAGAGATGCCCTTAGGGCGTGTCTGACCTGCAGAGCCGTCGGTTTGATCCCCGATTTTTGAGCCACTGGGTTCTGGGCGCACGGGATAAACCCTACCACTGTGTGAGGATGTATTTGAGCATTTACCATCGTATACCCAGATATCCGCAAAACATACTGTATATATGAACTATACGGCTACTATACTGTAAAGACATGATATGTTGATATGTTTGAGCATTTGCAATACTGTAAATTCATATGCGTACGTAGATATCTCTACACACTATATTATATACACATGTTCTTTTCACCCTCTGGCCCTTTCAAACATAGGCCGTGGGGCTGTTTCGAGCCACGTTTTTCGCCGGCAGGAGCTTCAGCTGGAGCGCCAGCACCGCAGCTCAGAAGTGGGGTATCTTCAGGAGCAGCTGGGGCAGGCGCGTGTAGATGCTTGGCCAGCAGGTTGGGGAACGGGGGTTGGCATCAGGTCGGGGAAGCTTTTGGGCCAGTTCTAGAGTCTGTTTTGTACACATGAGTAGCTTTGACACGACACTGGGGTGCTTTCCAAGCGGCACCCGCGGGGGAGGCCGCACACCCGGGAGGAGGCCAAGGAAGGAGGCCGAAGGAGGCCGACGTAAGATCTTGGACTGCTTGGCTTGACAAGTCCCTACAGATAGAAGCACGATCAAGCAACCAGACGGGGCACGTACTTCAAACATGATTGTGACAAAGAGAGAAGGAGAGCAATCAGCAATTAGTTGTACACAATCATGGGCCATGGTCCATCATGGTCCAACCTAGTGGTAGACATTAGTATGTTCCCTACCATCAATGTGTTCAGGACTGTCACACATATTGTTTTACGGGTTGCAGACTAAGGCCAAGGAAGCGGAAGAGAGGGAGAAGGAAAGGATCAGCAGCTTGTTGAAGGAGGCCAGGGATCGGTATCCGATGCTGGACAAACCAGTGACAAGCGGCTTCATGTCTCAAGCGGCTTGTTTAGGTTTACTTGGCTGTGGGTGATGGCACGAACCCGTAACCAACCCTGGTAGGTTGACCCTCCCTACTCCCTACGACGACAGTCTATTTTGTTATGAACCGATCGGTGGTCGGTCCCCGCATGTCCCCGCCGTTTGGACTCCATACCCATGGGTACGAAGCAGCCGATGGGTACGAAGCAGTGTTTCAAATTCCTTTAGGTTGAGAAATTCTGTTGGTCTTTTGATCAGCACGAATGGCCCTGCGAGGGTCCTTTGATGTGCTTACAGTACCTGTTTGAATTCATATGTGGAAGTGGAGATCACCACCTGGTTGGTATTCGAAAATGGTCATCCGAGTTAGCTTGGGGCCAAGCCATCCACTTCCATGATTATTTCAGGGAGTAAATTTTTACCGATATCCTCCGGGCTTTTGACGCTTCGAGAGATTTTCTGACCTCACAGATTACGCCACGTGACAGTCGCAGCTTGCGAAAGACACATTTGAAGCTGCAAGCTTGGCCAAGAGCTGCCTGGCTCTGACGTTGAGTTCGGCCGAAGTTGTTGCGATGAAAGGAATGAAACGGACCCCCACCAAGAAGTACCAAAAGAATCCAGAAGACCCACCAAACGAGTTTTTGCAGAGCTCGTCTCTGCCAGACAGATCAAGGTGCATGTCACAGGGGTAACGGCCACCTTTCTTGGGGGGGGGGAGTTCCCCGTGAAAAAGGAGAACTTTCTAAAACTCATGAGAGGGTCGTCTGGGAGCAGAGTAAAAGTCGGTACGTCATGAGAACCCGAACTGCTGCAAGCTGAAAGCCGATCATGTCGCGGTCCGCCTTGGTGGATGGCCGTCGTCGGAGCGGCTGTTGTAGATTGCCTTGGAGAAGCCAGAGATGGGGCGCAGGCGGAACACGCTATTTGTACACGGTATCTCGACACACACACACACACATATATATATATGGCTCAAGTTCGCATCCCAAACGGCGCGATTTGCTCTCCCCTTCAGTGATCACTCGCATTTCTGTGATGTCGAAGGTCGCTGCGCTCAGCTTCGCCCTCGCCGTCGAGGCCGGTCATGGCTTTGTGGTCCCTGCACGCACCAACGGCCAGGTGACCGCCGAAGCCGCTCCTTTGCAGTCGACGGCAGCTGCGACAGCCCCGGCGATGGGAGACAGCACGATGTACGGCACAGCTATGGTGGCCACTGCAGCTGCGGGAGTCTTGGCAAGGGGCAAGCGTTCAAAGGTGACCAGGAAGGCCTTGCACGGCATCAAGTTCCCATACTCCCTGCAGAAAGACACCCATGCTGACTTGGAATTCCTGAACGATGTGGGCTACTTGCCGGATGGCACGCCCTTGAACAAGGCTGGCAACTGCATCAACCATCCGGAGATCATTATGCCTGATCCACATACTCCTGGTTCTCCATTGCCCAGAGCAGAGTTCACCAACTCAATTGGGTATCTCCCCGACGGGACGCCGATGAATGCTGCTGGAAATGCCCTGAACCACCCTGAGACCATGCAGCCAGACATGCATGTTGCAGGATCGCCCTTGCCAGCTTCAGTGTACTCGGCTGATGTGGGCTACCTGGTGGATGG
>CAXAMN010028028.1:918340-944721 GCA_963970005.1 Durusdinium trenchii
AACATGGCTGGCAATTGCATCAACCATCCGGAGAACATCCAGGCTGACTCCCATGCTCCTGGTTCGCCGTTGCCAAGGGCCAACTTGCACAACTCAATTGGCTACCTCGTCGATGGAACGCCCATGAATGCAGCTGGCAATTGCCTGAACCACCCCGAGACCATGCAGCCAGACATGCATGCTCCTGGCTCGCCTTTGCCAGCTTCAGTGTACTCGGCTGATGTGGGCTACCTGGTGGATGGCACAGATTTGGTGACAGCAGGCAACAATTCCGTCAGGGGTGTTGCTGCATCCGCCCCAGCAGCAGCAGCTCCACCAGCTGCAGCGCCCCAGGCAGCCCCTCAGCCAGTGGCAGCAGCATTCGTGGGATCCTCCACTCAGACAAGCACCACGTTGCGCAAGCCTGCTGGATTCCTCTACTCCGTCCAGAAGGACGCCTATGTGGACCTGACCTTTGGCAATGATGTGGGCTACTTGCCAGACGGAACTCCAATGAACTTGGCCGGGAATTGCATGAACCACCCTGAGAGCATCGGTCCTGATCCTCATGCTCCTGGATCCCCACTGCCTCGCGCCCTTTTCGTGAATGACGTGGGCTACTTGCCTGATGGCACACCGATGAATGCGGCCGGCAATGCCATTAACCATCCTGAGACCATGGGACCTGATCCTCATTCTCCCGGATCGCCATTGCCACCCTCAGCCTATGCTGCAGACATCGGATATCTTGTTGATGGCACACCTCTCGACAAGGCTGGCAATAATGCTGTGCACTAGTGAGGTGGAGTCACGCATGGTGTGCCCCTAGGCGTCAACATGATGCCAGTGCACATAATTTTGTGACTGGATCCTTTCTTTTCATGTTCTTAAGATTCTTAGTTTGATTGTGCTAATGCTGAAGTCTCCGAATGAGAGAACTAGACTTTACTTGTAGCCTCTTGTAGCCTCTTGAAGCCTTCGCGGAACGTGAAGTCCGCTGCCCTGAAACTTTCGGGGACAGGCAACGCATCAAGCAGAACAACAGAACCATACAGAACTCATGGAAAAAGCATGAAAAAGCAGTCCTTTTGCCTTAGAAGTGGGTTTCTTACTAAACCACTTGCGGCAAAACCCTTCGACTGATGAACAGCCAAGCATATGACAGTTCAGTGTTCTGAGGCAATGGCCACTATGCACGACCGGGGTCCTTTTCACTGGTCTCCCTATCTGTGTTGCACAACCAAAGCTCCACATGACGCTTCCCATGGCTTTTCATTCATCCAATCTGTCGTGGATGGTGTGTTGACCCGGGCGTGGTATTGCCCGTGTGCCCAACTTGAGATGCCTCGTTTTCAGACGCCTCGGTCGTTTTTGGGTGGATCCGGCCACCCATCCAACGGTTGAAGCATCAGGTCAACAAGCACAAGCGGACTTCGACGAACAGGCCGATTCCGCCGCCGTTGGTCCGACTTGCTCGGAGACGACGTTGAACGTCCTCGAAGACCCACGAAGGCACCAACTCTCTCCTTCGAAGGCGACCGTCGGGGTTTGATGGTTTTGGGTTGGAGATTTGGACGGACTTGTTGGGTCAAGAATGCGACCGAACTTCCAGGTGGCCGGCTTTGTGGGGGGATGTGGAAGGGTGGCGCCCGCTGCGCTCAGACATGTGGGGGATGTGGGTATAGTCTCTTGAATCCAGGTGGCGCGCTTTCTTCCCGCAGAACTGCCAGATGGGTTCGCAGAACTGGATTCTAAACCGATCCAGCACGACAGGTTGTACAGTATATTTTTCTATAGTGTAGCGGGTTCATGGAAAAGATAAGGTTAAGCAGATCAGGAATCCGCATGGAAGTTGCAGTCCCTCTTTGAAGTGATTCCAATAATCATTGAGTCATGACTCTGAGTCGCACACGTTTGCCAGTTGGCGACGCTGGAAAAGCAGCGGGAGGACTTGCGGTGGGGACCCCCCGGTCGAGTGAGTCGCCACTCGGAATCCGACTCCGCGGTGAGTCGGCACCCAACGATATCCGGGGGCTGGATCCTGATTTGATGTTGTGCATCAATTAAGAAGGTTCAGCATTGTTACACAAAGCCGCCTGTTTCGGCATGTTTTCTGCCTTGGTCGCCGATGCACCGGCTTTCCACCTAGTCATGCTGTGGATGGGCCTTGCTGCACACACCTAACGAGCTGTAAGCAGGGAGGCAGCTGACTTTGGCTCACGTTTTTCCTGAGGTGCGAGGCCTCTGCCAAAGATCAGGCGATGGAGAAACAGCTCGGGATTCTCAGTAGCGGCGTGCGCTCAAGTGACTTGAACGTGACAAAACTTGACTGGGTGCAGATCAAAAGTTGGGTGCAGATCAAAAGGGTGATTCTGGGATATGTTTTTGGTCTGTTGGTTGTCAGCTGTTACGATTTTAAGGTTGATGTTCAATGTTTTTATCCTTGCCGTTGTTGTGTTTGTGTTGGATCGAGGGGGCATCTTCGTTGTTTAGGAGGATATTTTGTCGCTTCTTTTGTGGACTGTCGGAGGGTCGGAGGGTTGAGATGTGTGGGGCTGTTTCAAGCCGAGTTTTGCATTCAATGGTTGACATCAAACCCAGTGCTAAAACGGCAGGTGAAAGAGGAGGTTGTTAATTCTGTTCGTTTTTAGCTTTCCTACGGATGGATGAAGCAGGCCATGTTTGAACAGAAGTCTTGTGACATTCGACCAGTCTTTTTGTTGTTCGTTTTCTTTGGGGTCGGTGCGGTCACCGGTGGACACCGCGGAGATCGATCCCGGGAACGACCCTGGTACCGGTCGAAGGGTTTTGGACCGACTGACCGGTCAGACCTCGGCCCTCATGGGGTAGGTGGGAGTCATACCGTACCCCCAAAAACCATCCCTACTCAATGAGGTCAAGAGAGGCACGGGGTTTTTATGGCAGCCGGCGAAGTGCATGGAAGTGCACCCTGAATGGCGCAGACGCGCAGACGGGAAGTTGTAAACACACTGGCCCTCAAATGAGGTGAACGATGAGGTTTTCTACGGTCCGAGACCTGGACCCGTAGGGTTCTGAAGAAGATGTAGGGTTCTGAAGGGTGGACCCAATCTGTAGAGTTCTGAAGAACAGCCTTTTGACATTCTGGATTGGCGCCGGTGACTGAGGTCCAAGGAAATCCAGGAGTTGCTGCGGAGACGCGAGGCTCTGGGGGAAAGCTGTGGTCCAGCTGAAAGCTCTTGAGCTGAAAAAAAGGGCGGCATCTTCAATCCAATTTGTAGGCTCAACGGCTGAACAATCCACCTGGCCAACCGGCTGTCCTGCTTTTTGGAAGAAGAAGTCAACTTCAGAACTGTTGATGGACACCCATGTGATCTCCAATCACACCTGCCTCCTAAGAGCTCAAAAAACGCAATTCCTCGAAGCTCAAGCGCCTGCCCTTCAGACATTGCTGAACGTGAAAATGGGTGAGAGGATGCACAGAGAGAGAGAGAGAGACACACAGAGATGGTAAAAAGAATAAGAGCCTATGGTGTAAAGAGGAGAGAAGGATAGATAAAAGGCCGCCTTTCTTTGTTGTTGTTGTTTGGGGTCACCAAGAGGAGCTCACTGAGACATTGAAGATGGAGACCGAGAAGTTGGCGTTGCAGGAGCAGCAGATGAAGGAGACCGGGAGACCTGAAGGGCACCAGGATGGTGGTCAGCGGATCAACCATGAAGTGGCAAGAAAGAACTTAAAGGAGCAAGACTTAGCCATTCTGCCCATGCTTAGCATGCCTCCCCCACATCCAAGCTACTTAATAAATCTTACTAACATGATCAAGAACGCGCGTGGTCCGTCCCGGCCCACGCTCTCAGGAGCTGTCCGCGTCGGCGGCGGCCTTCCGCGAGGAAGTGCAGCAACAGCGACAAGAGATGCAAGATGCATACAGCCGCAGCTGGGGTGCACCGTGGGGGTCGGAATCGGTGGGGATTCTTGGTTAGACCTTCTTCTTCCAGAAGAACCTTCTTAGATCTTCTGGAAGAAGGTTAGACCTGGAAGCTTGGGTGGACGGACTTCCATGGGCGCGGGACGGACCGACGCTTCAGTCTTCAGCACGAGAGGCATTCATCTCACCGTAATTCTGAAGGTGGCGTTGTTTCTGAAGCCACGTTTCTCTGGCATGGAAGAGCTGGTGTTGATCAACCATCTGCAGCCAATGGCCAAAGAATCGTACCCACTTGCACTTCGTGAATGAACCCAGAAGCGTGCTCTTCTCGGTCCGGAATGGTGATGGGGTATCGATGGGGTAGGCCCACCAACGGTTCAGTCTCAGGTCTAGCCAAGTTGCCTCGTACGGGGGAATGGATGGGGTAGTCAGGTAGTCTCCGGTCCAACGAGAAGACCATTCTGTTGATCACTGCCGATTCGCGAGTTTCCTGACATGGCCGGCATCCCGTAAGACCTCTTTCCTCGGGCCGTTGCCGACACCAGGCCTTCAGCAGGAGCGGCCGGTTTGGAGGGGTGAGAGAGGTGTTTGTGGAGCTGTGGAGCTGGTTCCAAGCTGTCAGGCAGTTGTAGGGAGAAGTGCATCATGGTGCATCTGCATGTGAGTAGGTTCACTTTCTGGCACGCATCTCTACTTGAATTAGAGAATCCATCATGGAGGATTAGCTTGTCGTTTCTCACATGCCAGTAACGGACTAGAAGCGGTCATACCAGCAACATCCCAATCAAACAGACGAGGTGCAGACGTTGGGATCTTGATTCTCCCCCGTGAAGCCGTTGGGGCTTGACTGAGCTGAGGGCTGAGCTCGTTTTGAGGAGCTGGAGCGAGAGCACAAGCCTGGCGCAGCTGAAGCTGAGGAGCTGCACACACAGCTGGCCGAAGCTCGTGCAGTCGCTTGGTGTTGTTTCACGGGTTTCACAGGTTTCGCAAGCGCTCGGGTTGGCCATGGGTCAGATACATCTCCATTGTGCTGATGTGGTGTGTGTGTATGTATATCAATATAAGTCAAGTCCTAGATCACGTCATACCCCGACTCGAAGTGGCATGGAGACATGTCAGACATCCTCTCGGGCGTTCAGACCCCTTGGAAGGTGGGGAACATCGTCCACCCGACGCGACCGAGAGGTGGTCTCCCACACGACCGAGACCCTTTGTGACCTTGGCTCGCGACCCAGGCGACTGAAGCGCAGATGAATGAGAAGCAGAGGATCGAAGAGTTGCTGAAGGAGGTGATTGCGACCGCGAAAGTGGTTCAGATCTTTTTCCACCTCGCATGACGAACGCATGCATCAGGCCTTGGAAGATAACTTTCCTTGACGAACAGGGGGTGCCATCCACTTCCATGTTAGTGAGTCGGAGTGCATCTTGGACACTTCTCCTAGTGTGGCTGTTCTCTGGACACCATCAACAACACAGCATGATTCTTCGGACTCGGGACCACACCATAGCAGGTGTCCTCTGACCCCGCCAGGTGCAACTGGCGAAAGACTCCTTCGAAGCGGCCAGTGTGGCTCAGAGAAGCTTGGCGCAAGGTCACCGGGGCACCGGGTCACCGGGTCACCGGGGCACTGCTTTGGTGAGAGATGCTTCTGTTCCAGCCACCGAGCTCCACGGAGCACGGAGCACGGAGCGAGCGGTCACCCAAAAAGCGGTTCCCGTCATCCCTGGCCGATTGGGGTCCAGTCAGGTCAACGGGCACAGGCAGACTTTGATGCCAAGGCAGGGGCCCACTGCTGGCGGAACATGGGCACATTAGTCTTCGTGACCTCCGGAAAGACCATGTTCCGAATACCTCCGTGATAACCATGGTTATATACGTGGGTGGCATGGCCCCGAGAAAAGGATGCCCATGGTTTCAGACCAAAACAGGTGGTTTTCACGCACTCCACTTTCCACGAATGATTTCTGGGAGTGTAGGTACCTAGCACTTCCAATGGGTGCCCTGTCTGGAGACCTGTTTACGTAGGGTAGGGTAGCCAGGACACCCAGACAGGATGATCCTGGTAGGTTCTCTCAGTCGCCGTATGCCGTATATGTGGCCGATCCTGCGTCAGTTGGCCGCCCTGGAGCAGCAGCACGAGGACTTCCAGCGCGGGACTCCGGTGGATGTTGGTGAAGAGATGGACTTGGAATGAAGAAAAGGTGGATCTACATGGCGACTACACCTATACTGGATGTACGATCCCATTTTTCTCACCATGGTCACGGTGAGATCACTTACTCTACATATCTCTACATGGTGTCTTGGAGCTCAAGGTGATGCAGGTGAGCTCCGGCCCCACAAAGGGGGCGGTTTTCGCGGGGTGCGAGCCATCGGATGCCGCCCAGGCGCACAGCCACTGAGAAGGCTCAGGAGTTGGAGGAGCAGTAGGGGATCTCAGGGTGCCTGCGTTGAGACGGGTGCCTGCCATTTTGATAGGAATGTGATGCACTGCAGACATATAACCCCACAAGTCAGCCTGACCTCATTTTACTTGGAGTTGGCCAGACTGGACTAGGGGAAGGTGTCAGGTCCTCCGAATCGGTCGTGAGTCTTTTTTCGAATCCATGCATATGTAGACACAACCTATATAATAATATATAAGTATAATTGTAGACGATATAATCTATAATGTATCATTATAGATTTGTAGACTAGAATGTAGAGACATGACATTACGATATATGATGATGATTCACTTGGCTGACCGTTGGACTGGACGGACTGTTTATTTTGTTGGTCGGATTTCTCGACCAAGGCGTCGAGAGCTTCAGAAGGACACCGGTGAACCCGACGGTTTCGACGCGGAGACGGGTGGGTGGGAGATGCAAGTGCATGCAGGTTGATGCAGGCCATCCGTGCGAGAAGGAGACGCTGAGGCTGTTTTTCATTTCATTTCATGGATCAATTTTGGCCCAAAAAGAGCCCCAACTGGACAGTGCTTTGGCAAGTCATCCTTCGTCACCCAACCGGTGTTCAACGGTCCGCCGGTCGCCCGGTCTCGGGCGGGCTGGTCGGTCGCTCGGGTCTTCGGGTCTTCGGGTCTCCATCGCCTGGAAGAAAGGGAAATAGACTAAGACATTACAGTGGGCCATCAGAGTAGGTGGCACGTTTGGGCCCCCAAGTTTGGTGGTTTAGATGGACCCCTTTTTCGAAAAACACATCTTGGGGGTTGTGCCATCCGCTGAAACCACTGTATATGACTAGACCAGACCAGTCTACCCAGCCAGGGCCAGGGGATCTCCACATGCCTCGGAACTCCAGGAGCTAGAGGTGGAGCGCGAGCGCGGCAGAGCAGAAGCACACGAACTGCAAAGACAGCTGGTCGATGTCCGTGCAGTCGCTTGGCTCGGAAAGCTCAAATGGAGTGGCACCCAGGGGTGATCCTTACAAATCTTTCAACATGATCCAGTGACATTCAGATACTAGCTGAGCTTCATGCTGAAACTCAGGATTGCTCAGAGTTTCGAGCCTCATCTTCCATTTGGATTAATATATGCTTATCTGGATATATTTAGATATATTTGGGACAAAAATCAAGGGCCAGAAGCCTTGACACGTTTTTCGAAACCCCTTGGGCTTAACTGCTCCCATGTTCTTGGTAGCATTCTATCTTGCTATCCCAACCAATTTCTATCACGGTGACAACAACACTCCAATTTGTCCAGAAGCCTTGACACTTGTCGAACCCTTGGGGTTTCCCCTTTTCTTGGAGGCTACTTCCATGTGTTGGTGCTGCTCCCATGTGGAACTCCCAACCATCGCTCGTGTCCTGCGCGGAACTCCGCTCTCCTTTCCTTCGAGGTCCTGGACGGGGAGCGCGAACACCGGAGCTCGGACGTGGCGGAGCTGCAAGAGCAGCTGGGCCAGGCGCGCAGCGCTGCTCGGCGAGGCACTGCGCGAGGCATCGCGAGGCGATGGCTTTTGGCAGACAATGGATTTGGGGATGTTTGGGAGGGCGTGTTTCTTTTTTTTTGGTTTTTGGTTTCTGACAGGTTTTGCGGATTGGGGTGATTGATGTTCCAGTTATTTTCCACACGAGTGAATCCACTTCTAGTTTGGGTTGGATGAAGTTTGGACATGTTTGGATTGTTTTGCCCATGGCCGGTGACCTCGTCGTGACCCCGGATACTGCCCCGTCGGAATGGAACGTATGCGTGAAAACAAAGGCCCCCCCCCGAGACTTGCATCGGTTGACCAGTGAATGGATTTGGAAAGCGAACATTCCAAGTTTTTCCCCATGTTCGTAGCATGGCACGTTGGTTAAGGAATGATCATGTATACGACTGTAGGAATTTGTAACGTCGGGGAGTTATGAATCATTTCGAAGCATTGCTTTGGCCACATGTTCTTAAAACAAACTTTTCGTATTGACCCCCCAAATCTTCCAGTCTACATGACTTTGGCCATCCTTGGCTCATTTCATCAGCCATCTCGGTGCCTTTGCTGAGGCCCTGGCAGCGGAAGAAAGGGAGAAAGAACGGATCGATGCCCTGTTGAAGGAGGTCGGTCTCGGTCTCAGAGCGCTCGCGGAAGCAAAACGACGCAGCGGCAGGGAGAAGTCACGGGGGGGAAGAAGCTCCGAATCGCCAAATGCGGGCGTGATGTTGAATAGATCCCTTCTCCCAGTGGGAGATTCTCCTGATTCCCCATGTTATCCCATGCATTCTTTTGAGTCGATCCCCATTCCGACCATTCCCCTGACCAGGTTTGGGTCTGTGTTCCGAACCCAGGGGGTCTTCGGAAGGGGAGGTCTCCCGCTGAGCAGAATGTCCGGTTCGGACGTCTTGGTTCCGGGGCGGTGCCGCTTCCAGGATTGCATTTCCACATTTTCCTTGTGGATCAGTGAGCAAAAATAGACTGGTGGCTTGCCTGCCCAGTGGTGTGCTTGGCAACAAGCTGTGATGAAGTGCATTAACTGCACTTGCTGGTTGCCTCCAATCATGATTTAGATCTTATTATATACTTGTTTCCCCTGGGAATGTCCAAGAGATCCTGTACCGGCAGTGATCAGTGGTTGGAACTGGCACTCTGGAAATTGAACTTGGTATCAGAATTGGTCTCCAGACTAGTTTTGTTGCCACTTCTGTGCAGCTTGCCAGACACAGCTTGCAAAAGACCTGTATGAAGCAACAAGCGTTGCTGAGAGACGCTTGGCTGCAATTTGAACATATCCACCCTTGTGTTTTGTGAAGGTTTTGTTTGCCTCCAGTACAGGCTCTATGACTTCAGTTTGGAAACTCCTTGTTGTTGACTTACATTGTCCCTTTGGCGCAGCTGCAGAGGAGGCTTTTGCCGGTTTAGCAAGTCCGTTCTGCAAGGTGTGCCCTCCGATTCCCTGGCATCCTATTCAAACAACACTTTCCGGAAACTCTTGAGCATGCGCAGCTGCATGTGCATGTCTAACTCGTGACTAGGACATACTAGGACTATAAATTACAATCCAGTGACCTTTTGAGATCCCAGAATGAGGTCACAAACAGGCCTTTTTTCAAGGTCACCGTCACCAATCCTGAAGAGGTCACTGGGAAGGTCCTGGATAGGTCGCTGCATGGACTCTGGGAACGGGTGGCGCGGGTCAGGCCAGCAAGCGCAGGCAGACTTCGAGACGCAGGCGTGGGTCGTGTTGGACTCCTGACCCGTCCTGACCCGAGCGGTCTGCGGTCTGCGCAGATTTGGTGCTAAGGAAGAAGCCCTGTGAGCCACAAACTAATGCTTTTTCGCACTCCTGGAGAACCCCACAAGGAAGCCAGAAAGAAAGCGTTTCTGGTTTCATGCATGCCCCCAAATACTGTAGGATGGGTGGACTTCCAACTTGCGTAGCCTGGCAGTTGGCGATGCTGGACAAGCAGCGAGAGGAGATGGAGTGCGGCTGCTCAATGGCTTTCTGGGCAGTTAATTCCACTAGGGCTCATGTGCTGATGTATATGCTTACCCTCCATCCAACAAACATGGAGCATGGAACATGGCCCCTGGGAAGACGGTTTTCCTCTACGAACAGGCTGTATTCCATGATTCATTGTTTCAGGGAGGGTCTATTTCCTGGTTTCAAGTCACCCATTGCCAGGCGCCAGGTTCGGTGTTGAGTCCATGACGGCGACTGACATGCTGCAGGCGAGAAGCTTCTGCCAAAGATCAGGAAATCCAAAGACAGCTCGGAACTCCCAGGAACGCACTCAAGACTCAAGACTCAATCAAGAGGAGATGTGTTTTACACTTGCAAACCTACGAATCATACAAATCGCATTTTTTTCAGATTCCATGGCAGTGTGCGAGGTGTATTTCTTTGAGCTCGATTGCCCATGGGGCCTCACTGTAGCAGCTGCCGGACCATTTCCACCTATATACTCTAACGATCTCTAACGTTTATCTGTAGAAAATCTTATGGTGTTCTTTCGGTTCAACACACTTGTAAAATTACGTATATAGATTATGTTATAGTACATAATAGTGTATATAATAGACAGAGAGACATATACGTATACATATATACCAGCACCCTCCAACAGGTCACCACCTGCGACTTTTAAAACTTTTAAGTCTGCAAAAGCTACCGGAGGAGACCTGTTGGAGGGTGCGCTGCTGGTATGTATATATATAGTATTAGATGATATGTATACAGTATATGTATATGTATATAGTATATGTATGTTACAATATAGTATAGTATATGTATATCTTATTATAGGTTATAGTGCATGTTAGTATGTTTCTTGGGTGTTTCATGTGATCGAGACCATGTTTTCGGCTCCATCTCTGACCCCAGGTCGGCCGAACTCCAGGCGCCACGGGAGGGCGGCCCTCCAAGCTGAAGACGCAGAAGCACCGTCTGAGAAAGAAAGATGACAGCAGTTTTTCCCCTGCAGTTCTATCTCATCACGGGGGTGTGACTTCTGCTGATTGAGCTGGTCTTCGGAGTTCAGGGTCTTCCGAAGCGGGTCCTTGCGGGGACTGTTCAGGTTCCATGTGAACTCAATTTGCCCAGGTGTATGCTCTCTGAGATGCTAGAAGAGCCACACAGACTGGGTCAGATCCAGTTGAATTGATTCCCGGACTTTTCGCCTGTTGTTCTTTGGTAACTGGAGGGCCCAGAGTGCTGTGGGTGGTCTTGCCATAAGCTCCAAACCAGAGATTGAACAGGGAATGGCTCGCCTTCAGCGAACTGGACGCTTGGAGTTGTGACTGCAGGAACTCTCCAATTCTTTGCAGAATGAGTCTGAAAAGCTGGCTCTAAAGGAACAGCAGATCAAGGACCGATCGGGGCGTCGCGAGGGTTGAGGGTGACGAGAGGGGATGGGAGAAGATGGTGTCGTTTAAGAGAGGTCCTCGTTTTCGGGTTTCTTCTCAGAAAGCTCTTTGGCTAGCACATCGCGGCTTATCGCGCAGGACATCGCGCCAGATAAAACATCGCACCGCCAGGAATCCAGCACAGGCAGATACACAGGAATTTTGGGCATACAGCATGACACTTGAACTTTCTAGTGTAGACTCTTGATTAGTAACCCCCAATATGAAGGGGATGTCCAATTCAATTGGGTCCGAGATTCCTGCCATCTCAGAACAACCGACATGGCCAGATTGGCCAGAGATTCCACTCCCTCAAAGGGAAGGGTTCTCCCGTTTGGTTTGTAATCATATGGCACGCAAAAAGAGCTTGGATTTAATTAGTTTCCCGGATCCAAATTAAATTAGTAATTATTCTCAGGAGATACCTGTGCTTAGGGGTGCTAAGAGACCTATCAAGTTTGCGTAGTTGCCTTTGTCCTTCTGCATTACCTCCATGCTTTGGCCGTTTCGTTCGTCGTAGATTGTACATACCATATGGATGTCTCTTTCCACCTGTACATGACATATCCTCCTGACTTTTCACACCATGCCCACCCCAACCTCTCGGAAAACCTGAGAAAGGGGGGTGTGGGCGCGCGCGCGTCTTGACAGACCGTCCGCAAGTCCGTGCATTCAATTGGGTGGGTTTAATCAAGAGTCTACATCATGATGCAAGAACATCAACATTCCTCTTGTGGCACCGTTCGCGATTGGATGGACTTCGGTTTTGGGTGACCGTTCGCTGATGGATGTCACCGCCACAGGAGCTGTCCGAGTCTTCCGCGGAGTTCCATGACCAAGCGCAGCAGAAGCAGCAGGAGATGCAGGACTCGCAGAATCGCCTCTCGGATGCAGCAGGCTGTCTGGTGGTTTCAAGATCAGGGGTGACATGCTGAGCCAGGAAGCATCCCCCTGTGAATATTCTCACATCCAAGGCCTAGTGCAGGGCCGTCTTGGGAATTTGGAACGGAGATCATGAAGCATCAATGATTACTAACCATCACCATCCATTGTGACTGGCAATGGGGTATGGGTGTGGGTTTAATCATGTTCATGGTAGGCTGGCATCTTTTGAGGCGTTCATTCTCAATGGTCAACAATTAGGGTGCCTGGGGGTCTTTGACCCACAGCCATATACTGCACCCGTACCCAAACATCATGAACTTGATGACTTCATGGAGCTTCATGACTTCCAAGATGGTCTTCGTGTTGCAAGGATAGAGATTTTCCCGCCCTTCCACGGGCTGAGGGATGAGAAGGATTTACTTAGCCCTTTTGCCTCCCTGAGGCCTTCAGCAGGACCCAGAGGGGCATGGGGAGGGGAAGGCCCCGATTTCGGTGGCCAAGCTACGGCCTTTCGAAGTCACTTCATTGACATTTGGAAGGTGACTCAGTCCGGCAGGTTGCCAACCTACGGCCTCTCGAAGGCACTTGATTCACTTTGCCAAGTCTTATGAGGTCTTATGAGCCCTAATTAGGGCTTCGAAGAAGTTCCAACTCAAAGCTCTCTCCACCAAACACGGAGCCCAAGTTCTCGTGCCCGTTTCAAAGAACTTGGCCCAAGGCACATGAGCGGGCAACTTCATCCGTCTGGATCATTTCAGATGAACTTCTCAGTGCAAGGCCTTTTGAATCCTTTTGAGTCAGTGGGTGCCCTCAAGTGTCTTGTTCCACAGCTTTCGCGAAGGAGCTGGAGCAGGAGCGAGAACGTGGCAGAGCAGCCGAAGCGGAGCTGCAAATGCAGCTGGCATCTGCTCGTGCAGATGCTTGGCCGAAAAAACGCCAGCAGGGCTGAAGAAAAACTGCTGCCCAAATAACTGTTGACATCAAGTTATTGTTGTTGTTGTTGCTGCTGCTGCTGCTAGGACATTACACGTGACCTTTGAAGACCAGGTCAGAACTAGCAATTGCTCTAGGGCTCTAGGTGCCGTAGGTGGCTCTTTGCAATTCATTCGCTGACGCGGGAAACTGACGAAACTTATCGGATGCTATGTGTATCTCCATGACTTTGCAGCTGAACTCTCCACCACTGCGCAGCTCGCTCGAACAGCAGAGCTGGTTTTTCGCTCCAGCCAGGCGACCGAAGCACAGAAGGAGGAGAAGCAAAGGGTCGAAGAACTCTTGCAGGAGGCGATGGTCTGCTGAGAGGGCCTCGATCCGATGTGGATTTGGTGTGGGTTGATCCGGGGTGCCCACGTATCCAGCGCGCCTGTCACGAGTGGTGCATGTGAGGGCATGCCCAGGGCGTGCGCTCGGATGTTCATCGGAAAAGAAGCTCAGACTGAGACTGTTGATCTTTGGGGTGGTTCGGGAGGCATATGGAAAATTAAACTCGGTGAGCGCCAAGTACCCTTCTTTCGGGTGAATTGGAAAGGATAGATGAACATCGATGGCTGCATATTTAGGCTTCCGCATATCTAGGCCATGTTCCGCCTTCCCACTGGGCACGTCCACAGCCACCGAAGCCGAACCCGCCCCCGGCAGCTCGCACCGCTTCGCACCGCCGCTCGCCCAGACACGACGGGCGAAAGAGTCCTCGGAGTCCTCCAGCGTGGCTCAGAGACCCTTGGGCCAGTCATGCATGTGGGGGGGAGAGGCATGGCTGGGCGGGCCGGGCAGGGGGCCGGCCCTTTCAGCTTCATGGGTGCCTCGGGTGGAAGATGATGGTGCTTGCCTCTCTATGAGCTTATCTAGGCGGTGTTCTCCTAGATTCTCGAACTTGGCTGGTCGAAGCCGCGAAGCGTCGCAGGTCACCCGGTTCACGGAGTTGCGTTGAATCTATGTGCTTTTGGGGGGCTTTCGACTTGCCGGAACTCACCAGCACATGAGGGATTTGATCATCCTATCTACACGGCCTATATATGGCAGAACATGCGGGGCATCTGTGCAGGATCAGAGGACAGATGGACTTCCACCGGCGCGTTACGCTCCACCCGCCTCGCGTGAGCCGCTCGGTTCGCCATGACACCGCGGCACGACGGTCGTGCTGTGTGAGGTCGGCAGGCTCAGGCGGACTTCGATGCCAAGGCCTTCGGGAACTTGGACTTCGGGAAGTACTTGGGGCCCAGACGGAGTGGGAACTTCGGATTCCATAGATTGAGGGGTCCATCCCGGGACAGACCCTTCAAGTAGGCCCTATAGTCTCAGTGCAATCGCTGGTCCTATAGTAATTTAGAATTTAATATGCAAATCCCGGACTGGCGCGCTTGCCAGTTGGCCATGCTCGAAAAGCAGCACACGGACTTCCAGCGGGGGCAGCCTGGATGGCCGAGTTCCGGTGGTTGTGGTCTGTTTTAGTTTGCTTTCAGGTTTAGTGTTTCTTCCTTTTTGCAAGTAGCCTGGCCAGTGTGAAACTATGTGAAGCTTTTTTTCTTCACCAGCGGGGTCTGTGTCAGGCGTGAGGCCGCCGCAAGAGCTCAACAACTGGAAGAGCAGCAGGGGAAACCCAGCCAGAGGTCTTTGACCTGCGGACATGGGAGCTTCCCGTGCTGGTTTTGTGTAGTTACTGTAGTTTCGTGTAGATAAGTTAATGATCTCACCCTCCTCAAAAACTGATAGAATACCGCTCCCATGAGCGACCAGTGATTTTTCTCCGTGTGCACGTGGAAGGTCCTTCAAGGCCTATTCTCAGCTTCTGATCTGGATCGTTTCAAACGGAGTCGGCGTATTCTCCGCGATTCCCTTTTGGCGGTACTTCAATCAACAAGAAAACCGTGGCCAGCGCTGTGAGAATGCGCGTTTTACAGTGTTTCCTGCGTATGTGCTTTTCATCATTCTTGGTCGGGATGATAGATTCAGAGGACAAGCTTCAACACCTCCGTGGAACAACAAAAAAAGGCAACAATACCAAACCCAACAGACATATCGAAATATATCGAACATAATTACCAAACAATCTCAAAAACACCTAGACAAACTGGCCCCCCTCAACAATTTCCACCGGAATCTTTGGCATTTCCATTTCTGGTGATCTCTTGATTCACCTTCAGATTTCACCGGACCTCACGTCCGTCCTCCCGAGGCGGCAAGAACTTCGGAAGGACCGTTGGGTGCGGTCGAGGCGTTTGGGGCGGTGCGGTCGCGCTCTGCGGACGCGTCGATCGTTGTCGATCGAGGATCTGGAGCAGGAGCGCGAGCGGGCCAGAACGGAAGCACAGGAGCTGCAAAAGCAGCAGCTGGAGGTACGCAGCGATGCTTGGAAGCATGGATCGGATCCTGGGGGGTGGTTGGATTGGCGGATGAGGGTGTGATGGTTAACCTCAGCCGTTTTCGGACCCGGAGGCTGGTCGGGAGTCCTTCAAGACCACGTAGAATCTGGGTCTCTTGGGGGAACGTCCCCTAACCAATTAACAAGTTTGAAGCTAATTGAAAGCCAAACATATTTTAGCTCATCCATCAACCATCCAAATCCCATGTTTGGATTTGGTTGAAGACGCATCCCACTGATTCGACCACAGGAGCTGGAGCAAGAGCGCCAACGTCGTTTGTCAGAGGTGGCTGACCTGCAATACCAGCTGGGCCGCGCACACAGTGACGCTCGGCCATGAGGTCTACCGCGCCAGGTTTGGTGCATAGGGTGTGGGGAAGAAGTGCCAAGTATCTTCTCAGCTGGTGGACTTCGGAGGGCCCGGAGAACTATTCTATGCGACGGTTTTTGTTCATACAGGTTGAAACAGGACTTCGCTGACCTTTGACCAAGTCGAGCTACCGACAGAGTTGTGAAGAAGAGTGTGGGCGAGCATGTCAAACGTCCTGTCTTGTAGAGTTTGCAAAGTTGCAAGTTATAGCTGGGCCTCAACAGGAGAACGCAGCAAGTTGGAATAGCACCCCCTCTCAGTCTAAGGGCCAGGCGGCCAGGCATGTTCAAAACTGCAGCTGCTGAAAAAGTGCGCTTGACTGTCGCTACCACCGTGTACCGAAGGTTGTACATATATATATATATATATATATGTATATTATTTTTTACAACTGCCTAGCAGTCTTCCAATGGGTGCCCAATAAAGACCGACAAGTATAGTGTAGGGTTGTCCATTGGTGACCCGTTAACTGGTGTGTGTTGTCTTTGGTGCTTTCCCTTCGGGGCCGTGATCTGGAGCCTGGCGCAAGAACAGCCAAGGCAAATGAAAACCAAGAAAGGGAGAAGGAGAGGATTGAATCTGCTCTGAAGGAGGCCAAGGGGTTTCGTGTAGCTGCGTAGCTATCACTTAGCGCTTCCGGATTGTGTCGTGCTTGGGTATTTAGCATGCTTGGACAAGGATCCTGTAAGTCCTGGTCTTTTCATCATGTGCATCGTTGATCCACATGATCATCCCTGCAAACATGCGGATCGAAATGATGCCCCTGGTCCTAGTGGATCGGTCGACAGAGCCCGAGTCTACAGAGTCTACAGAGTCTACAGTTCAAAGCTGCAAGCTGTCACATGACTCCGGGGTCAAGCTGGAGCCCCCCCCAAACAACGCGAAGAGCGGACCTGTTGATCTTCCATCTGGTCGCATTCCTCGTTCGTGCCACGCGACACACCACGCCCGAGCCGACGTCCTGAAGACTCACCCCCACAGTTTCGGCCAGACCCAGCGCGCGAAAGACTCCTTTGAAGCTTCCAGCATGGCTGAAAGCCGCTGGTCTCCAAACATATGATCGATGTATGTTGTGGGGGGTTCTGGGGGATGTGAAGAAGGGCCGGTGGTGCAGAATGGATCTGAAGGGCGTCGAAGAGCGTCAGCCCTTAGGGTAGTAACTTCTGCTTCAGCGGCTCGGGGTGTGAGTCTTCGCCTGCCTTTTCGCCCACCCTGGACGTCACTTTGAAGCTTTGGAGATCTTTGGAGTCAACTGCTTTTGGGTTGGCTTGCCCTGAAGCACACCAGTGACACTTGAAACAGCTATATAGGCGGCTATATAGTAGAACCTGGCCGCCAAGCACAGGTTGACAAGCAGGTGAGTCAGTAGCGCAAGCATGCTGAGGTCGGCAAGCGCAGGCCGATTATGCAGCTCAGGCCGGCGAGCATCTGAGACAGCGAAAACTGTTTCAAGAGTATATCTTAGATTTCTAGAAAAGCGATCCCCAAAATACAGTAGATAGAACCGGTTTCCAATAATTACATCTTTTAGTGGGGACCCACCTTGATCAATATCTTTTAATCTAATTGGGGGCCTATACCCTAGAAGTCCAATGACTATATTTTGACCGACTGAAGCTAAGGAAATAAATTCCTTTTCGGGTCACCTACAGACCATTCTTTTTTATAGTCTTTGACTCCCAGGGTATATAGTAATTACATATAATTACTTTAGCGTATCCAGATTGCCCAAATTTGGCCCAAATGAGCACCGGAGATGCCAGTTGGCGATGCTGGAGAAGCAGAGGGAGGAATCCCAGTCCGGGATCTCACAGCTGGCCATGCCCTTCATCCGTTCGGGGCAATCGACTCGCGCGTTGTGTGGGCAATGCCCAAATTTAATTGGGGCTGAGTCAAAACCTGGAGCCCTACCAGTCCACCATGTAGCTGGACCTTCTGGGTAGGTCAACCAGGTGGTTGTGACCCACAGCCAATTGCTTTGTTCCTTTTCTCCGGGTCCTGCAGTGCAACATGGTCCTCAAGAGCTGAAAGCGGGATGAAGATGCAGACTGCATCAGACTCGTCGAGGAGTTGTCGTTCTCCAAGCCCTCCAACAATACACATGCATCATACATCATCAGACCCAATTTGCTGGTGATTCCTTCTGAACTCGGAAACCCTTGGTTCAGCCCAAAGCACAGGGCTTTGCCTGGGTTCATACCCTGCCTTGGGATGTGTCTCGGTACCACGTACCGCCGCGGGTCCTCAACCAAACCTGGTCATGGTGCCTTAAGGCGCGAGGCTTCAGCCAAAGCACAGGAGATGGAGAAGCAGCATGGGGCACCCAGTCGACAGACCAAGGGGACAGACCGAGTGCCAAGGGCCTCCTCTGCCCAAGGCTGCGGTAGTGATATGTGGTGATGGGTCCTTCAATGTGGTGATGGGTCCTTCAAGCCTCCGGAAGCTTCTGTCTTGCATGAGTAGCGTGGCTTCCACTGCTTGGAGGAGGTGCTTTCCCCTTCTGGGCGAAGAGACGAGCAGTGAAAGACCACACTCGGAGTCTTTGGGCACATGCAGAACGCATTCGAAGTGGATGCCCGCAGCCAGTCCCTGCCACTTGCACTGGCCACTGCAGATCTGCGCCAGCCACCGGTGTCGCGATCCAGGTCTTTGCAGATCCAGGAGTTGTCGCAGAAGCAGGAGGCGCTCACTGCCCGAACGCGCTGGGTCTGTTCGGCGACCGGTCGCCCAGGGGTTGGCGGCCGCCCCGTCTTCGGGTCGGGAACGGAGCATCGACCTGGCGACCAATTGGATACCACACCCCAAATATATATAACTATAGAGAGGTTGAACAACCCCCATGTCGCCCATCCCATATGTACCCACCAGTACAGGGTCCTTCTCTCTTTTCTTCGGTCTCTCAACCGCTCTTGGTACGGTTGGTTGGGTGCAGCCACTGAGGGTAGTTGAGTCCGCTCGCCGGGTCGTGGACCAGAACCTGTTACTTCGGGCGAATGAGCAAGGTCCAAGTTCCTGTTGTTGGTTGAGATTTTGACACATGACCTTGACAAGGCTTCATGATCTTTCATTCCAGGGATTTGAGTTTCAGAGGGGCATGCTGCAGGCTCCCAGCATGTGAAAGGGCATTGGATGAAGAGACGAAGGCCAGATATCCTCGTCCCAACCACCTGGAGCCCCCCGTCAGCCAAGACTTTCCGGTGCCGGATTTCTTGCTGTTGGATGGTTGAAGGCTTCAACTGGCCGACAGGAGCTCCTGGACACTCTGAAGCACAAGGAGCAGCAAGTCCAGGAGATGTCGGCGACCGTCGGATGCGTTGGGGGGGCATGCGAAAGCCGCTCGAGGAACACCGAAGGAAAAGCACTCGGTCGGAGTGGTCCGACTGCTTCCACTTCGATCTCCCTTGTTGGGAATTGGATGGTCGGTGTTCGGTGCCGGCTGTGTGGCTGGGAGTTGGGTGCAGATGGCACGGGCTGGCAAAGAGATTGCCAAGAGGCACGGTGGACACAGCCCTGTGCTGTGACCTGCACAGTGCTGCGGGTCCCTTTGCGGCCTCATGGGGGTGCTTTCCCCGCCAAGTCAATTCCAGTCACGTGGCGGTGCCAGTTTTCTGCGCGCCAGGAGCTGACGACTGCTGCGGCGGAATTTCGGCAAAGCTCCCAGCAAGAGCAGAAGGAGATGCAAGACGCTTACGATCGCAGCTCGGGTGCATCAGATGTTTTTCACGGGTTTGTTTTGTCTTTTAATGTTTTCCATAGTCCAGGCACTCCATGGTATGGAATATATGCCTATATGCGTAATCATGCGTATATATATATATATATATGCATACCTTGCCTCAATCCAACCCTCCCCAACTGAACGGCAACTGTATGGCAATCCCAGTCCCATTGGTCGTGTTGGGGCCTTGGAGAATTCGCCCGGCCGGCTCGGGAGCGCTCGGCCGGCTCGGGACGCTGATGCGGGTTCGGCTGGACAGGGCATTCATTAGTCCACTTATTTTAATAGAGCATAATATGTCATGTTAGTGGAATCATGTTCAAAAGTCCCCCCCAACATGATGGAGATGTAAAAACATGTAAACACATTTGTACCGGCAATGCCCACTCGGTCGGGGGAATGAGCTTTCGCGAATCAGCCCTACAAGTTGAGAGAGAGAGAGAGAGATCGCTTTTGCCACGAGAGCCGGCGATGATGTGATGCCTGAGGTCTACAGCAGGACCTGGGACCGGCCACCGGGCGCATGGACTGGCGGACTGGACGATGACGCTTGCGCGTCCCTCGCGGACGGATGTTGGGGCGGGTTGTTCAGAGCCAACATGTGCAGACACCGGGCGGGTTCAGAGGATGACACCAGACACCAGTACCAGACCTACAGACCTACAGACCCTGTCAATCCCTGTCACTTGTTGCAAAAGAGGAAGAAAGAGCATCCGAGTGGCCCCAGCTCCGCAGGAGCTGGAGCAGGAACGCCAGCGTGGTGATGCCGAAGCACAGGAGCTGCAACGGCAGCTGGCGGAGGCACGTGCAGAACCTTGGACCTGAAAGGAGGTTTTTGGAGCTGCTCCGGTGAGTGGCGAAGGGACATTCTTCAATGTCCATTCTGTCTATATACTTTCTATTTCAACATAACCCCGGATGTGAGGAACATTTTCCAACACCAAATGGATCCAAATGGAGGGTTTGATTGGCCGTGGCCCGGAGTTCGACGCGCTCCGCGCCCCCTGATCGTTCGCACAGCTTCGCCGGGCCGCGCCAACGTGGAACGGACCGTACAGAACCTGAGAAGGGGTAGAAGGGGTGGGTGCCAGGGTCCAGTCAACCGAACCCGAGGAGGTACCACTGGAGGTGTAGGGGATGTGCCTCTACCGTCCGTCATGCCATGTCATGCCAACATCTCTCTCAGTCACCGGCCATGCCGGTGATCTCTGAGATCATTCGGAGGGTGGTGCGAGGAGCGTCTCGCTGCGAAGGTCTGAGTAGGGCACTCTCAGGTTGCTACCCAGTCAGTGCATGGATCACCTCTAACCTTGTTTTCGGGATTGGTTTCCCCACTAAAAATACGAACAGATGGAAAAAGGTTACATCATAACCGTATTTTTCAAGGGAAAACTGAGGGAGTCAGGGTTTGTAACTTTGCCCATCTCGTATCCCGTCCTGACCGACCTGCCCCGAGCTGATTTCGTGCCCGTGCCCCGGAAGCTGATTTCGCCACTCCGGACCTGGTGATGCTGAAACGGCCAAGGCGACCGAAGGCAAAGTGAAGGAATTGGAGATGATCCAAGGAACTTTGAAGGAGGTGGGTTTTCTTCCTGAGTTGAGTCCTAATTGGATGGAGGATGGTTCAATAGGGAGGTAATTGGTAACTTCTTTGCTTGGTTCGTGCTTGGCAGATAGGACGCGTCGCTTGCCGGTTGCTTTCACTTTGTCCCAATTCCGGGAAGGCCCTTGCGGGCACTATTTAGGTCACGTCGCTTTTGGATGGTCAAATTGGTCACACAGTCGATTTGCTTAGGGAGCTGTGAGTACTGTGTTCCAAGATCCAGCGGTATCCTCCACATTCCTGCGTTGGGGTGTCGAACATCACACAGATGCAGTTGTTGTTGTTGTTGTGGTGGTGGTGGTGGTGGTCGTCGTCGTCGTCGTCGTCGTCGTCGTGGTTGTGGTTGTTGTGGTTGTTGTGGTTGTTGTGGTTGTTGTGGTTGTTGTTGTTGTTGTTGTTGTTGGACATGAGTGTATATCAGACTGGGGAGACCTCAGGGAGCTTTCCAAAGAACCACTTATGATCCACTTTGGACATAGGAACAGCAAACATAGAGAGCTGGGGGTCTGGCTACATATTGGAATACAGCGATGACAATCCCTATTTGTAGGGAAAGCTTCTTGGGTTCCTATGAGTCCCATTTCTTCAACGCTCCCACCGCTCTGGCCGCGCCAGACGCAGCTGGCCAAAGAAGCATTTGAAGCGTCCAGTGCTGCAGAGAGACGCCCGGCAATGGATTTGGGCTGTTCTCATCCCAAAAGTCTCACATCCTGCTGCTAGCTACTCATCATAGACTGACTCCACCGCTCAGCTCGCACCCACCGCTCGGCTCAGGTCGCGAGGCGCAGGCCACGTTTGAGTCCAAGGCCGTAAGGGGCGGTGTCGATTTGTCGGAGGCCGTGGCTGGGAAGAGTTCATGGGAGTTCATGTCTTTTTCATAAACATATATATATATATAATATATATGCACCATTACACCCCTTAAAATGCAGCCTACAGAATGATGGCCACCACCTCACCCCCTTGATTATATAAGGGGGATCTTTTTTTGGGTTCAGGTTCGTTTTTTGGGCCGGCCCCCAAAGAAGCATCAGATACCTCGAGCCCAAGAACATGACACCTGGTGATTGGAAAGGAACCTTGTTTTGGAGGTGGTTGGTGGTCAAAACATGTCAAAACTACACTCTGGAAAATTAACGCGGAACCTGAAAACCACTGAGTTGCAGAGGAAAAAATCGTGGTCCAAAGGTGCATCTCTTCAGGTTCCATGGGGGTCTCTTCCCGGGTGTAACTCAGCTGACTCCTGATGAGTTGTCTCATGGATGGTGTCTTTTGTCGGGGTTTTCTTCCCTCATTCCCCACAACCGGTCTCACCAGTCATGAACAGCTTCGTATACAGAACGTCGACATCGACGGTCGCCATCCCGACGGCGACTCGCCCGGCGAGCCGGTCGATGTTTCCTCGCGGCGAGCTGTTTCGGCAGTTGGCCATGATGGAAAAGCAGCACAGGGACTTTCAGCTGCACGGCTTAAGAGGATGCATGCATACATAGACTCAGCGCCTAGGACGGCTCCGAGCGCGTTCCACTCCCAAATCGTGACGGTATAGTGACGGACTCGGAAGACGTCCTCCGACATTCGGGGAAAAAACCGTTCGGCAAACGCGGACAGCAGTCATGGCCTGCAAAGAATTCAACCAACGAGCCAGCGATTTTGGTGGTGTCAAACATCATGAAACGTGGACAGCAGCTTGGCTGCTTCCGCCTCGATAGGTTCACTTGGGGCCCAATAAAGCATCACGGCGGGTTTGGGGGGGGGGCCTCTTGGTCTTGGGACCTCCACGGGTGGGGTGTTTGAGTCCCTGGCTGAGGCTTGACGCGGCCGATCAAGCTCAACAGCTTCTGGATCAGTTGGGGGTCTTGGGAGGTGGCTGGAGGCAGGTCGAGCAGGCACCAGAGACGTGGTTGGCAGGAGGGTTGGCCTGGGGCCTCGACATGCATAGTACGTGGTCTAGTGATGTTTAGTGGTAGAGACGTGGCCCTCTTGGTCACACCTAGCAAGAAAGCAACGCAGCTGCTGTCTCACAGTTTACCCCATCAGCTTATGCAGATTATGCAGATGCTGACAGTCGCAACTGGCAGTGCCACTTCTTCCAATAGATGGGTGTTGATCTTGCAACACCAAAAGACTTGAGGCGCCAAGAGCTTCAGAAGGACAGGGTGGAACTTCCGCTGGGTTGGTGCAGGTTGTAGGGATGAAAGATGAACGTCAAGAATCTCATCTGAAGTCTTCGCGAACCAACCACTTTGTTTGCCCAGCCTTCGCATCGACATACCTAGTGTTGCCAGTAGGGCAATGGAGCTGGGCATGGCCTGGCATTTCCCACAATAAGATAATCTTTGCAATACACTGGTTGTCCGCGTTCTTTTTTTTAAGAATGCTCACCACTGACCACTCACACAAAGAACAAACATGTTTGATAGCCACCCACCACGCAGTGCTGCTTTATACAGACATGCTAAGAAGTTGCGAAGGAGCTGGAGAATGAGCGTGAACGCAGCCAAGCTCAAGAAGGGAGGCTGCAGGCAGAGCTTGCAGAAACCAATGCGGTCACTTGGCTGGGGTGTATTCTGTTGTCATTTCTGGGTTCCTTCTGAGGGACATGCGCCGACAATCCATGGCAGGGCTCATGTGTGCGCCAAGGCTCTCGAAGGGCAGAAGCAGGAGAAGCAGAGGTTTGAAGCATTGCTGAAGGAGGTGGGAGTTGAGTGGGCAGTCTCGGCGTAAGGCCAACAGCTAGATGATTCGACTGGAATCCCTCAGCACGCTGAGTGGGAAGGTGGAACAACTTCAACACACGCTTAATGGCAGAGGAACAATTCCTTGACTCCAGCGTTGCAATGTCCTAGCAATACCGCTGGCCCATGCTGGCCCACTGCCAGGCCGAGCTCTCAAAAGAAGAACTGCAATCCTCAAGCGATGCCGAAAGACGCTTGGCAAGGAAGGGGCGACGAGGCCTACATGACCATGAACCAGATTCTTCACAAGAGAGTCAAGTCTCTCATTGATTTCGAGAGCTCACAGCTCGCAGCAACCTCACCAAAGTCCTGATTGGTTTTGGGTGCGACGTCCGGAGCGTGGCCGCTGGTGAGAGCCTGGCTTCTGGTGAGCCAAGGTCGACAAGCGCAGGCCGAGTTTGCCTCGAAGGCGGCTGGCTTTCATTGGTCCGGGAGGATGGATGGAGGAGGAGAGTTGGAACGCTCGCAAAAACATAGCAACACTGGGTCGCCTGGGCGATTGCTCGATATCACCGAATTCTTGCTATTCAGTTTGTGAACCCTCAGGGCCCAGCGCTGGGCGGGTTTCTCCATTTGTCATGCCCTGCGGGAACGTCGCCTCCGCGCCGCGCGAGGAACACTCGGAACACTCGGAACTCATCTCGTTTCGTACGCGCAGGTGGCCATGATGGAACAGCAGCACCGGGACGCCCTGTCACCCGGATGCAGCGCATCCATCGTGGCCGATGGCGGATGCTCACCCGGGGGTGGAGGGCTCGACGCGGACGCTAACGGAGCGAACGGCGCGAAACGACGTGACGCGCGATGGCACGTCAGGGGACGGAGCTGCCATGGTGTGGTGACTGTAATGAGCGACGTTTTCCCACGACGTCAGTTCTTTTTTCCATTCTGGGCTTTGGAATGTGGGGTCCGAAGGTTCTGTGATGTTCTGTGTATTTTCTTGGTTTTCAGAGAGTTGTGCTGCAGACTCAGGATTTCGACGATTTGGGATGCTATTGATTGGGGTTCAGAACGTGGGGTTGGTGACCCTACCAACTCCTGGCTTCGGTTGTTGCAGATGTTTCGGGCTAGAATCCAGGACCTGAAGGGGCAAAACCGAGGACCTGTAGGGTGGGTCCACCATGTTCTCTTTAAGCCACAGCGTTTCAACGGGGGACATCAGCTGATCCAGTGGAACGGACATATACATAGCTGCTAGCTGCTAGCTGCTGGAGGAGGGCGGGTGGGCACATGGGAAACCGTCGTCCCAACAGTCAAGACGCAGGTGTGAAGCAGCTGCTGCTGCCGCCAAGCTTGAAGAGCAGCTCGGGACGCCCAGTTTGCCAACTGCCAAAGTTTGCCGAAGGATCACACTATATCTTTGGATGGGTGCAGTCATTGGTAAGGCATTTGTGACATTGGTTCTTAAACATCCTAATGTCACTTCGGATGGGTGTTCAACAGCATTTTTTTCCACTTTGAGATCTTTGAACAATGCTCATAGTGCCGAATCCCAGGCACCAAGAGCTTCAGAAGGAGTGGGTGTCACATGATGTCTCGGAAGTCTCACTCGACTCACCTTAGGTTCCTGGTCTTAGCATAGACTCCCAAGCTCATTGGAAGGAATTCAATCACCTTGGAACGTGTGGGGGGTATGTGATACTTGGAAAAGTTCCACAGCATGGCTTGGCCGTTCAGTATCCATGGTCCCCCGCACCCTGCGTTCAGAAGAAGACTTGTTCAAACTGCTTTGAGGGCATTGGGTGATCCAGTTGCGGTATTTTCAGACTCCTGCCAGCATATTTGGAAGAGAGGAGATGCAGCTCATGAATCGTATGTGATAGAGAGATTCCAACTGCTCTGCGCCACTGGTTCACATGCCAAGTCATTTTTCGAAAGGAGCTGGAGAATGAGCGTGAACGGGGCAGAGCTGAAGAGCAGAGGTTGCAGACAGAGCTGGCAGAAACCAACTCTGCCACTTGGCCCTGCACATTGAACCCAGGCCCTCGTAATGTGAGAAAGGTCGTCACAGAAGGTTTTGGAGTCCTAATTGAATACACTACATAGTACTATCCAATTTTTTGCATTCAATAGGTTGAGGACCATTGCAGGGCGGTGCTGGAACGCCGACCTTTTGTTTAGAGGCGGCAACAGGGCCATGAATTCCTTTTGATCCGAGCTGAGGCCTTGGACGCACAGAAGCAAGAGAAGCAGACGATCGAAGGATTGCTGAAGGAGGTGAGTGTGGAGCTGTGTGAAGTGGGTTTGTGTCACAATTGTGCCACTGAAATGCCGGCATCCATCATGACCTAGATTTCCTTAGCACATGCACACTCAGCAACCCAGGTGCGAAAGTGGAATAGACCTTAGAGTGGAACACATGTCCCGACTTTACCACTGGCCCACTGCCAGACCCAGCTCGCAAAAGAAGAGCTGCAATCTTCAAGCGCCGCTGAAAGACGCTTGGCAAGGAAAGGGAAATGCAGCGTGGCGAACATGAGCATGAAGATGTA
>CAXAMN010028028.1:944731-967748 GCA_963970005.1 Durusdinium trenchii
GCAAGGAAAGGGAAATGCAGCGTGGCGAACATGAGCATGAAGATGTATGAAGTAAGGATTCAACTCTGCTCAACCCTCTCACTGATTTCCAAAGCGTCTATCCATTCCTGGCCCTCAAAATGTTATGCGGTCTCATGACCCTTGTGATATGTTGTGCCGTTGAGCGGGGGCATTTGAGCATTTCTGAGCGGACAAAGGTCGACAAGCGCAGGCGGACTTTGCGGCAAAGGCCGCAGCACCGAGGGCAACAAATATTGTCGTTGATTCTCCAGCAGTTAATTAGTAGAGGTGGGCTTCATTTTCCTGGATTGAGGTGGGAGCGAAGACATGCGAAGACAAGATTCATGACCTTTTTGCCACATGATCATTGGTCAGGTGGCCGTGATGGAAAAGCAGCATGAGGATGCCCAGCCGGGGTCCCTGGTGCTGCATGGGCATGAGTGTCAATTGACTTGGCGTGTTCACTGGATTTTTCAACATCTGTGGCAAGTATACAAATTGTAGCAAGTGACGAGCAAGATTGGACAAGAAACTATGGGATTGGCATTTTGTTGCACTACGCAAATTCTATCAAATTCTTGAACTGTGAGTTTCAAGGCACCATGGAAAGGGGTTTCTCAGCACTCGGTTTGGGTAACTGTTGGGGGTGCCCCTGTATTCTGGGCTCCTCCCCTGGTACTGTGCTTCGACACGGGGTGAAGCAGTGTTTCGCAAAGACAGGCACGAAGCAGCTGCTGCCGCCGCCAAGCTTGAAGAGCAGCTCGGGACGCCCAGTTTGCCAACGGATGGCACGAGATCTTCAGATGGGCGCAGCAGTGCAGCAGCCCCATCCTGCTCTCATGAGGAACTGTCCAAGAGTGTACCAGTCAGTGGAGAGGCAATGTTTTACACTCTTGGGTTTGATGGTTTGATGCAAAGGCTATGATTGGAGTGCCGTCTCATGTTTTCACAAGGGTGACCTTAAATTTAGGCCTTTCAGCCTGGCCTCTTGGCATGCTCTGCACAGGGCGGGGGTCCGGCTCTTCACATAGGTTCCATGAGCCCCACGCATCTCCGGCTGCGAGCGTGGCAATGCGGACGACACTGACGCACATTTCAGGGGCAACTGTCAATACACACACCTAATACTCAATAACATTGCCTAGGTGAAGTCTTTGATGTTCCGCGGTTCCCGGCGCGGAACATGCCACCACATCCCATCATCCCAGGAGGCAAGAACTTCAGAAGGACTTGGGTGGGACAGTCTCGGTCGAAACGAGTCACTGGACAGGTGAATGGTCGTCACGCTGGACATCGCCCAGATGCCATGAGATTCTGAACCAAACTCCCCTTGCAGAACATGAGAATCTCATGGAAGATCTGTTTGAAGCGGGTCTATGTGCTTTGCAAGAAGCTACTAGTATAGCTAGAAGCTACTAGGTGGAGGCCATCGCTATTAGGTTGGAGGCCATCGCCACTAGGAACAAGAAACTACTAGTAACATCTACTGTAACATGTTTTTTAACGGGTCTTTCTTCTCAGGGTAGTCTATGTCCTCCGCTCGGTGGGGGGGTGGAAACGGCACGTCCTACTCGCCATCCGATGTTGCCCACATGCTATCCAACCTGCAGGTGTAAGCGTCGTGTCACAGACCACGTAAGCAATACCTAGTGACCTCGTGTGTGCCCCAGGCAACCTGTAACAGTCGTTCGAAAAAAGATAACTGTTTCTGAGAAAGGCCTGAAAGGCCTGTAACTGAACCATCCATTGTTGCAGGGAATGGGATACACCCAAGTCAAAGTAATACCCCCAAATGCTTCATGGGCAAAACATGGTAACATCATAACATCTACTAGTGCATCAGGTGATCCAGTGGCCATTTCAGGCAAGATCCGGTATCCAAAAGAGGATTCCCAAAGATTGATAGCATAGTACTTGCGAGAGATCCGAGAGATCCTAACTGCTCTTTCGCATGTCAAGCGCTTTTGGAAGGAGCTGGAGAAGGAACGTGAACGTGGCAGAGCTGAAGAGCAGAGGCTGCAGACGGAGCTCGCGGAAACGAACTCTGCCACTTGGCCGGACGACCCTGGGCAGGGCGCTCTGCTACACTAGACTCACTAGAGGGTTGTGAAGATACTTAAAAGGTCTTTGGGCTTTTTGGATGATAATTTGATTGGATTGGCCTTTGACATCCTTTGATACATTCCGTTGCATTCCATAGGTTGATCATTGTTGAATCATTTGCCGAGCTTTTCGTGTGGCGGCAGCGGGGCTGTGATTGGTCCCTTTTTGTTCAGATCTGAGGCTTTAGAAGCAGAGAGGCAGGAGAAGCAGAGGATTGAAGGATTGCTGAAGGAGGTCGTTCGTGGCTTGAATGTGTCACGTTCCGAACATTGGAATTTCCAGCATCGCCGGCCAAAAGTATCTCAGCGCACTCTGAGAGACCTCAGGAAGCAAAGAAATAGATATCTGAGAACTGCAGTGAAACAAATTTGCTGAGCCCCAGCATTCCAAGGCTTTGTATACGCCCTGGAGGAGACCCATATGGAACCTGCAAACCACTGGCTTGTTGAGGAAACTAGCCTTCCTTGCAGGTCCATTTTCAGGTTCTACTGTATGGGGGTCTCTTCCCGGGTGTAGACTTCTAAACGCTTGCCGTGCCCGGCCAGACCCAGCTCTCCAAAGAAGAACTGCAATCCTCAAGTGCTGCTGAACGCCGCTGGGCCATGATTTCGACGATTTCGACTCGCCTCGACTCCCTCGGTTTCACTAGCTTTCGTGTCAGAGAATTCAGGGATATTCAGGGCCCCCAACAGTTTTCGCCAAGTTTTGTTGTGCGTTTTGTGGATCACAGATCTGTCGGCACGTGCGGCGCGTGTCACAACAAACTGTTTAGTACATGATCTAAACAAGTGCCACGCTAGACAGGTACCTTACTAGTAGTAACAAGAAGCTATTAGAAACAAGTGCATCGCTACTAGTAACAAGTGCCTTATGGAAAAGATGCGAGAGAGCGGGCAACTTGAGCACCTCTCTGCAGGTCAACAAGCGCAGGTTGACTTTGCAGCGAAGGCCCCTGCATGGTGGGCAAAGAATATGCTTGCAGGACGACGACGACGACGACGACGACGACGACGAATGGAGAAGTGCAATAGCTACATTGGCATTACAGTTGGAGTGAAAGCAAGACACATTCTTGGGGCAGTGATCTCTCTCGCAGCGTCATCCATGTGCTGTAGTTACACCCTGGCAGACGATCCCATGGACCCTGAAGTTCCCACTGCTTGGGGACCATCTTCCAGGGGCCCAGACAGTCAGGGTCCACGTGAGTTGACTCGGGAGCCTCCCGATGGGTCAGGTAGCCGCGATGGAACAGCAGCATGAGGACACCCAGTTGGGGCGCCCAGTGGCGCTGGAGATGAGAAGGGCCAGTTGGGCTCCTCCTCCTTGTCGCTCCAACGAGACTGACGGTCTCGTTCAGACACCCCACCGATTCGGGATACCCATGCCATCTACTCTCAATCCACTAGACTGACAATGTTGGATATCTCCTATCTCATCTATCTCTTCCCTTTGGGATTTGTGAGGCGCGCGATTTCCTATGGCTTTTTTGGGCAGTTTGCAGTACGCGTACGGCATCGAGACAAGTGATTTGAGAGCGTTGGTTCCAGGTTCCAGGCTCCTTGTGTTGTGATTGGACACGGAGACGCTTTGCAACACAGGCGTGAGGCAGCTGCTGCAGCCGCCAAGTTTGAGGAGCAGCTGGGGAAGCCCAGTTGGCCACAGGATGGCAGTACGTATGCAGAACATGTCAATCACAACCAGTTCCCTTCCTGAGTCTCCTCACCATCACTCTTGACATTTGATCCACCTGAAATCATGATATCATTGACTCTCTTCTACCGGTCCTGGCGCCCCAAATGGTCCTGGTGCCCAATCCCAGGCACAAAGAACTTCAAAAGGACCGGGTGTCTCTGCTTTGCCGGGGAGGTCCCAAGGCGTCGAGCCGACGCCCTGAGTGGGGCAACTTCTTCATTCACCGTTTTGGCGTTTGGCATGGCGGCCTGCAAACGGGGTGGAAACTGGTCTCCACACGGTCAAACATGTTTTAGTTTCTTCAGTGTGTTGATTCGTTGATCGACTTAGTATTGCTGGGCCCTTCATTGAAACAACTTCTAGCATCTTCTAGAAAGGTATTTTTAGAACTTGGTCTCAGTCCCTGCACCTGGCTACTCCCAATGCTTAATTTTGATGAATTCTGCTACTGCATGACTGACGTCTTGACAGAAGCATGTTTGTTAGAACATCTTTTGGATGGCAATGGGTAGTGCTCTCCGCACTGTAATCACTGTAGTCAATTCCGGCAGGAATTGGAGAATGAGCGTGAGCGTGGCAGAGCTGAAGCGCAACAGCTGCAGACGCAGCTTGCCGAAACCGATTCAGTCACTTGGCCAGGCAAGTTTACCTGTTGGCCAAGCCCTTTGTTGAAGCAGAAAGATTACTTTATATAGAAGGTCTTGGTTTGAGTCTCAGTCAGATCCGGTATATAAATTCCATCAAGTCGGTTCTCACTATTGCAAGCTGGTTCTGAAGTCCATTCGTGTTCCCTTTCGTCGCAGAAGGGCCAGTGATTGGTCCCTTCTTTTTTTTCAGAGCTGAGGCTTTGGAAGCAGAGAAGCAGGAGAAGCAGCGGATCGAAGGATTGCTGAAGGAGGTGAGTGTGGAGCTGTGTGAAGTAGTTTGGATGTTGCGGGGTTGCTTTGCTGGCCCAGCATGGCCCAGCATGGCCTCAAATTCCTTGGCACGATCACCCAAGGCAGCAAATCCGGAAAGACTTGAAAGCAGTTCTAACATTGGCTTTGCCACTCGCCCGCTGCCAGACCCAGCTGGCAAAAGAAGAACTGCAATCCTCAAGTGCTGCTGAAAGACGCTTGGCAAGGAAAGGGGGCATGCGGATGAATGCGGCCGACAGGAACCAAATCCCCCACCTACCTCGACTAGGGGGTTTTCACTCCACTCTACGTCCATGTGAGTTCCAGCCCACATCGGTTCCCATCTCCTATTCTCCAGGGAAACTGAGGGGTCAGAAAAATGGAGGGCACTAGGACCTTGGATTGAATCGAGAGCCAAGGTCGACAAGCCGAGGCCGACTTCGCGTCCAAGGCCGACTTCGTGCTGTGTGTGCGAAGCGCACCGGGCGCACGTGTGTTGTAGAACTGGAAAAAGACTCATTGGTGGCCTAAAGGGTCTGGGACCTCAAAGAATTGAGCTGCTTGAAGATCCAGGAGCTTGTGGGGGGTGGTGTTAGGTTACAGGTTCATCGTTTCGCCGTCCCTGCCAGGTGGCCGTGATGCAACAGCAGCATGAGGACGCCCAGCACGGGAGCTCGGACGTGCTGATGACGGTCATCGGGATTGATAGATGGCGTTGACGGCTTCATGTGTTCATGAACCAGCACTTTACAATGCTTGTGACTCTTCTTTTCAAAGCAGGGTAGTGCTTCATCTTGCGAGGCATCATGGAGGTCCTTCGGCTGGGTCAACCGGTCTGTTGGGTTCAACACTTGGACGTAGTAACGTTCCTTTTCTAAATGTGATGGGAGGTGGGTTTGCGCGATGGGCCAAAACCATCACAATACGCAGGCGTGAAGCTGCTGCTGCAGCTGCCAAGCTTGAGGAGCAGCTTGGGACGCCCAGCTGGCCATCCTTGGCGCAAGATCTTCAATCCTAAGGGACCCAAGTACCTTCTCGGAAGATCTCATGATTGGAGACACTGTTCTGTAGGTTTGGAGGGTCCAGTCGTACCGAACCTGAGGTTCGTTACGACTGGATCCCCAATCCAAACGGGTGCAGCTTGGCACATCCACACGTTGAAGTCGTCGATCGACCCGCCACCGTCACCCGGTGGAGTAGAACTGGTGAGTGGATCGGATGCCGCAGGTGGGCGGGTGTTTGGGGCGACCTTCGTTTCTCAAGCCGGCAAGCCTTCCAAGCTGGGCAGAGGAAACTGTAGCATGCTGCAGCTGTAGCTATGTTGGACTAGTAGACTAGATTCAACAATATTCAACAGAAAGCCCCGAAGAACTTTCCCTTTCTTCACGCCCTCGCAGTGACATTGCAAGTTTGGAACTTTGAGATTAGACAGAAGTCATTGAAGATGATTTTGGAGAAGCAGTTCAAGGACATATTCTATCATAATTCTATCATATTCTATCTTTGAGATCATTACAAGCCTGAACCATGCTCGTGAATCTCAGGCGTCAAGAACTTCAGCAGGAGAAGCTGCGAATTTGTGGCTTCGTTGGACGTCGATCGCCTTAGTATGTCAGCCCCGCTCCCCAGGAGGGGCTTCTCAACAGTTCCTTTGACATCTGTCATCACCTGTTTGTGGCGGCACCTGGCAACGCTTCACAGGCTATGGCTGATAACGTTAACGATCCCAAAAGTGTTAATTTTTCTCCACAGAGCTACCCAGCGTGGCCAAGATGAGTTCGACCGCAAAAAGACGCATAGCTGGGTCACGCAGCGACGACGGACCTGCTATCCCTGCTTTGGGTCAACAAAAGCATTTGGTTGGGACTGGGGGCACCAACGAAGCAACGCAAGTGCACGATGATTGACCAGTGGATCTCGTTCTCCATGCTCTTGGAACCTGTTGAAGCTCCAAATCAGAAACGTTTTAGAGCGTTCCGGACGTGGGCTTGAAAGCTGGGAACCGCCCGTAATCGCCAGAATCCTCTTATTCATTGAAGTTTTAGGACAGATGGTGTAGTCTATACTTGTGTCTACTTTGGTCGGTGGTTTCCATCTGTTTCATCACAGGATTTCATGAAACCATGAAACCAGGACTGGTGGGACCGTTGTTGTCATTCTTTCGGACCATGCTGCCCTGGGCCGTGCTTCCCTTTATGGGACAACTGGTGCCTGCTGACCCCGCGCGACGCGGCGTCACTCTGCGTCACTGCTGCGTGGCCCTCCTGTGCGAGCGAGGAGCTGCAGAAAAGCTCAGAGAAGGTACAGCTGCAGGAAGTGGGCCCGTGGGGAACTACAATCTGGAATTGCCCAAAAACCTGGGTCCTTGAGTCCTTGAGCTGCTTGGGAATCTGTGTTCATTGTCAGTGGTCAACATGAGGGCCCCCCCTGTTTTGACTCACTGCAAGACTTAAGTTACTTGAGTCACTTACGTTAGGTCATGCATGAGGTAAAGAAATGTAACTATTCCCTGCGGCCACTAGCGTGCTTTCTGCAACTGTTCGACTCACACACCCGCGTTGCATACCAGCTGGTTTGGAATGACTGCACGAAACCCAGGTTTTCCAGAAAAGTGTGTGCCAGTGAAGCACTGACCCCCTATGGATCCACAGTGGCCCATGTCGACATGGTCAGAGTTGCTTCTTTTGGGCTTCCCAAAGTCCACCACTTTCGACCAGACGGCAGGAGACGAACCTCAAGGATGCCTACACTCGACCCTTGGCTCCGGCTCTCACCGTCAAACATCCACCACTTAAACGTGCGAGCTGAGCATGGAGGAGCTTGGGGTTGAAGGAAACGAGCTGAGCATGAAAGTCGACGCTAGGTTGATGGTCGATATTCCTGTGGCCTCCATATCTATGTGGCAGGTTTGCAGCACACCTCCAGTCGTACCTCCTCAGGTTCGGTATGACTGAAGCCTCCTGGCACCCACCCCGAACCTCAAAAAGCTACGACGTGTCGGCCTTTGCGACATGTCGACTGAGAGACCCGGATCCGGTCTTGGCTTGGAGCGCGTTTGGGCAGTGGCTGATGGGCACATGTGAAACTCATGAGTGTTTCGTGAGTCTTTCACATGTGAGTGAAACAAACTTCTCTTTTTTCTCCTCCAGTGCATGACATGCAGCGCAGGTTTAGTCCGGCTTCAGTGAACATGTTCATGTAGATGTGTATACTCTTGAGCAAAAAGCCTCCCAGGTGAAGAGGTTCTTCAATCCATGTTTGGGGGGATTTTATAAATCCAGAGTCCCAGTCCAAGTACATGAATCACCCGCGCGACCGGTCCAAACGTGCCACCGGTCTGTCATTGTCCCGGGTTCCGGATTCCGGATGTTCGGATGGATTTTGGATGGGCGACGGGGCCAGCTGAGGGCAATTTGAGTTGGAGATAGCCATTCAAACAGCGGATGAAGAAAAGCAAGAGCTCACGAGCAACGTTGACAGCCTCACGGCCGATGCTTGGCAAGCGAAAAAGCACAACGGAAGGGCCCTCAGATTGCTGGAAGCTGGGGGGTACACTCGGAATAATCATGGAATGGAAGTGGATGGGATGGCCCCTTGGATGACCATTTTCCTCTGCAAACAGGCGGTGTTCCACTTCCATGAGTACAGTTTATAGCCAGTGGCTCAAAGTAGTGGTTCAAATTCAATACCTTTTTGCAGTGATTGCCAATGATCGAAGTCCAGCAAGGTTTCCTTTAAACATTGGTTGCTGATGGTTACTGTAAGTTCTTCGTATCCTCAGAACGTACCATGGATTGCGATTATGATGATTTATGCCCCACTCCCTGATCCTCCCCAAGTGTGCTGGATAACAGAGATATATGTATATAGAATACTATATATATAACACACTCCTAGAGCCCATTTGACCACTGTTTTGATAGGAGAAGACCTTTTGGGTGGTTGATGGTTCAAAATAGGTCACTCAGGTTTGAGGTATATACATTGGGTCTGTCCCATTACCCGTAACAGTCGGTAAACCAGAACATCCATTTTTTCCTAGATCGAAAAGCCTGCAACTAGGCCCCATCATCATCCTCATCCTCATCCTCATCCACTGGGCCCTTACTGGTACATGGGTTATACCCAACCCTTGGTCATGTAGACGAATCCCTGGAATTCTTGGGGTCAACTGGGTCCTGGTAATAGGATATGCCCAATATATACCGGTTTCGATGGAGGTGTCGATCCCCGGTGCTCTGAGCCGCTTTCAGGAACGAAGAGCGATCGAATTGGAGCGAGACGAGCTTCAGGACAGCTGTGAGCACACCAAGAAGGAGCTCAATGAGGTCGGGGGGCCACACGCCGAAGACGAAACCCCCTAAACCAGTGATTTCCAGGCAAAGTTAAGGATGTTTGAATGATTTGTAGGGCAACTGTGCTGTTTTGTGTGTGGCACAAGTGTGTGGGTCACAAGTAGATCCAGCCCCAAGGCATCTCCAAGCTTCAAGCCACTCACGTTTCTGCTTACAGTGCTTTCAGGGTAGATGGCACAAACCATCACAAACCCATATCCATGTTTGTTTTTAAAGATGGGGTTCCAAATGCACAACCTTTTTGGGACTTCTGCCATCATATTGCCATCTACTCTCAATCCATTCTACACTTACCAGCACCCGAAACCTGCCAGGACCTGCCAGGTCGCCACTGGTCGCTCCATTTCGGAGACCTGTAGAGTCGGCTGCTGGTACATGAAGCCCCAGGTCGCTCGCCTCGCTTTCTCCGTCGCCAGGTGCTCCAGAGCCACCGTGCTGCCGAAGCGGACTTGCAGCGCCGGGGAGCGCAGCGGAGAGCGGAGAGCGGCGTGATGCTGCGTGCGCGGTTCGAGCTCTGGGGGGCGGAGGTTCCAGGGAATGAGGATGGATGAGGGATGAGGATGGATGTTCATAGCTTGGTGCCTCCAAAAGGTTCCAGAAAAGGCACCTTTCGAATCCTTTCGAGGTTTTTAATTTTCACGTCTTTGGAAGGGGTTCCGCTATGTTCCGCTACTCAAACCGGGCTGCGGCTTGGACCGCGACTCGCACGTCGGGCGGCAAGGCCAGCTGGCGGAACTTCGGGAAGAAAGCGCCACTTGGCGTGGATCACGCGAGGCATCACACCTTGGTAGTGAACTGCCACCTCCACCCTCTACTGAAACATTTAAGGGTTTCGAATCGTTCCGCGACGCCTACAAAAAGGACGGACACGACCCAAGAGAGGTTGAGTGACCTTATAGGGCCCTACTGGGATACCTATGGGATAGTCTATACGGTCCTTCAACCTCTGTTGGACATGATGAACCAATTTGGCTCCGACCCTTGTCCGAGCGTCCCCGCGTTCGCCGCGCGGGACCTTTGAAGGGCTTCGGGGGACGAAGCGCCGAGTCAAAGGTCTCAAGCCGAGTGCCTTCGGTGGTCCGAGTCGACTCGGGGCCATGGTCCACATGTAACAGATATGGACTGGAACCCTGCAGAGGCATCATCCTGAGCCCAAGGACAGCCCTGACCTTGGAAGGGACTTTTTCAAGTCAAGAGAGATCCCCCAATCACAATCGCTAGATGGGTCGGTCGCCCTAAATTTGAGCACCAACCCGGGAACTTGGTTTTGGGATAGAAGATCAAAGCCAACGCCTCATTGGTGCGCTGCCAAACCAAAACGCAGTCACTCACCTGGAGAACACTGGACCGATCGATGTTGAGGGGTTCCTGGAGACGTGGCATCAAACCAAAGTCTTGGAGCTGGAACAGAAGGCAAGGAGTTCCGGTGATCTTTTCTTCTGCTGGAAAGCCGGTACTTTGGAGATTTTTGGGAGTTTGGACGAAGCCAGGTCGTTTGGTGTCTTGCTATTTGTTGGTCGTTTTTTTGTAGTGTTGTGCCTACAGGTTGCAGGACTCAGATTCAATCGGTTGTTGATTAAGCTGCGTTTTGTTTGAAACTTGCACTCTTGTGTTTGGTGCTTGTCCTCGGGGTGTTTTGGCCGACCGTTTGTTCAACATTGGTGCGCACGAATCGCTCTGGAACAGTTTTGGATCAGTCATGTTGCCATGCACTGGTATCAGCCGAAACTGTCACAACCAAACGCCCTATGCAATGCTTTTGAAGGTGAACCGTGTGGCGTAAACGGGCACAACATACTTTTTGCGCATTGCTGCGGCTTGCTTGCTGGGTTGGCCCGTCGCAGATCGAGAAGTTGAATGCGGAGAACGCAGAGAAGGTGACGATTTTGGAGAAGGACCGCGGGGAAAGTGACAGCAGAAGTGTTTTCTAATGCAGGCAGTACGACCAGAAGAAGAATGCAAGAAGATGGATCGCAGATGCTACAGCACTGCTCATGAACACACATGAGCACGCTTTTGTTGCATCAAGTCTGTCCTTGTTGAAACCCACATGAGCGCTTCCAATGCGTGTCGAACGGAGACCTATAAGTAGCCTATGCGATCCTATGCGTATAGTGTGGGGTCATCCGGTCAGGCGACCCCACACTATCAGCAGCTGGTCAGGGGTTCACGAGTTCACCTACGATTTTTATGCCGATACACTCTCCGGAACTCACCTGAATGTAAGACAATGATCCTCTACAAACCGGGGGTTTTCCACTTTTAAGTTCGTTGCAGGGAGAGTGTCCCATATTTGTTCCTATCGATTTTCCAGGGAAACTGCGGAAAAAAGGATGGAAACGGGCCATGCGGGATCCCATGGTCCACTGCTATATATGCATGTGAAGTCGACGTGTAAATGCCTCTTACACTCCCGAAAACTAACATTGACCCTGGGAATTAACGTTGGAAACTTGACCTTCGCCCATCAGAGCGGCCAGGGGCGGCCAGAATGGTAGACCTCGGGTTCCCCCGGTTGGGTTGGTCTTGCATCAGTTCTTTTCGCCAGACACAGCGACACAGCATCACTGGGGGAGGCCTTTGAGAGGAGTTGCCCAACTCCTGGGCCGTACGGGTGCAGGAGCGGAAGGCGGTGGAAGAAGAGCGAGATGCTCTACAACAACACTTGGACCTCACGCAACAAGAGTTGGACCAGGCAAGAGTTGGGGAACCACCGGAGATCTGGGCGCCAGCATCGAGATAGGCTGGAGCGCCGCCTCATCTCGAGCTGAGCGAACTTTTGAAACAAGCCATTTCGGGACCTGAAAGGCTCTGGCTTTTGATGTGTTGGAACCGCATCACCTAAAAACGACTACTCCAGACCTGATCCATGCGGTGGGTGAGACCCATTCTCCCACTGTTGACCTAACTGTTCGGTTCTCTCCGCCGTAGTGCTTGGTGGCATCGCCAGGCCCATGAAGCCCAACGAGCCACTGAAGCAGAACTCACCGGCCTGGAGCACAGCCCGGCTTCGATGCCGAGGACCGAACGAAAAAAGCCCCCAGACCCAATCCATGGGACCCGGCTTTTTCACATCCCAGAGATTCCCTTCTAAAAGGGATCTGCTATTAACTCTCCTATTATATGGAGCAGTCGGTCAACAAGTGTCACTATGTTAGAAGAAAGGCCTTGACCAAACCATCAATGATGCATCATCCACTGCTGCAGGGCATGGGATCTACCCCAAAAATCGGTGCCTTTTCGACCTGGGCCGAGTGCCAAGGTGTTTGAGCACTGGGCCACGGTGAAAAACCACACAAAACCCACCTGAAACCACCAAGGTCAAATCACTGGCGACGTTCTGCCCCTCTTGGATGGCGGTTCCGCCGGACCGTCCGCCCTGAGGTCAAATCACCCAAGTGAAAGCCGAAAGCGTTGGGGATCCTGGGTCTTCAGGTTCAGGTGGATGGCCGAAGATGGGCAGCGTGAAGGGGGCCTTGTGGCCTTGCTGCCTTGTTCGTTCTTTTCTTGTAGTAGACTCTGGTGAATCGGGCGTCGAATTTCATGTGTGTCTTTTTTTTCCCAAGAGTCCTGCTTAGCATAACATGTTCTAAGTTCAATATGTCCACTTGGTTTTTCGACAGGACTGCACTTCTTTGTTGAACACACCGACCGAGCCAGCTCTGGTCTCGCTCGCTCCGCAGCCTGCGCTCACACGGAGCCAGCGCTATTATTCGCGCGCCCAGGCGCAGCGAGCTTTGGAGGTCGGGCTGCTTTCGACACGGCGATGGGTTTTCCCCATGGATGACCCAAGATGGGATTTCCCTCAACGATCGTGAGGGTGGTTGAAGTGGTGATTGACTGAAAAGCGAGCTCTCTGGATGTGTGGGGCAGCCCGGGCTTGGGGCATCAATCCGTCCATTCTCTACCGCTACCCCCTTGAAACATGTAAATGTAGATCTGGGTGGTGGTCTACTTAAGCGATCATTTTGATGGTCCAGCTGCCAGCTGCCAGCTTTGAACCCACCAAGCAGTTCAGGGCCTCAGTGGGGCGGGGGTTGCTTCTTTGGCCTCACAACAAGGCAGAGAGTCCGTTCGTAGAGGATGTTGGGGTTGGCAGCCATGTGACCAGCATGCCGACTGTCCACGTGACCTGTGTTGATACTTTTTCCGGTAAGCCTTGGTAAGCCGAGAGTTAGGTTTTTGATGTTATCACATGTTATCACTGATGTGAATGACATGCTAGCACAGGACCCTCATGAAATTTGCAAGTGTGCATGTACCCAAGACTTTCTTTCTGAGAATGTGCCAAGAACATGTATATGAGATTATATAAGAACATCCAATATATCAACATGTTGTTACATATGTGCGAATACGTGTCTGTATACATATAGGTGTGCGTGTGCATGGTTTGATAGGATAGAGTGCTTCCCGCTTTGTTGTTTGCATGCGATTGCATGCCCAAAACACAATCATTGCATGTGGCGCATATATAACAAGGCACCTCCCCAAGAAGCGCACCAACCCAAGCTGATACTTGGTCTCCTATGGCGCAGCAGTTGCATCATGCTGCAACAACCTGTGAGGGTGCAACGTGGGCTGAGATCGTTTTGGGAGACCAGATGCAAATCCAGAATTCTTCCCATTGGCTGTGGTGGCAGCCGTGGCTGTCCTAGTTCCCAACAAAACTTGTAAGTTGCTGGTAACATACCCGTGCTCCCCCAAACCAACTTGTTTCCCGAACAACGGACCCATCTCCAAGGGAAAAGCGTCGTTTTGGGCTTGTTTTCCTTGCCACGGCCTGTCGGCACCCGATCTGCAGATCTCGGAAAAGGTCGAACTCTTGGAGAAGGACTGTTTGGCGACCCATTTGGAGGTTGTTTGGTGAGTGAAACTGGCTCAGTTTCTGGTTTCTGCAAGTTGTAATGTAGGCTCTCGATTAATAAACCCACCCTATTGAAGGACGTTTTTCCAATCCAAATGGGACGGGTGAAAAAGAATCTAGAGTCATACCATGATTCATGCTTCATGACACTCATGCATGACATGTGTCACGCCATCGAACCCCTCTGAACCCATCGCCCCACGGACATGGATGGTGGGCGACCTCTTCGTCTGAACCCATCGCCCCACGGTGACCGCTTGGGTGGCGGCGGCGCCAATAGAGAGACGGGTGCCCATCGGAGGTGCCCTTAGTTGGGGTGCCCAATGATCTTAGAATTACATCAAGCTAAGGGGTTTCACCGCCCAATTGGATCCCCAACACCGCCCAATTGGATCCCCAATTGGGGGGATTTGATTCATCAAGAGTTTCAAGCTGCCCTGTGGCCCCATAAGGGGGGAGCGAGGAGCGCACGGCCATCGAACACGAGCGGGATGCGCTTGGAGCACATCTGGACCTGGCCAAGAAGGAATTGGAACAGGTACGGTGAGCGCATGTGCTTGTGGTATGTTGTGATGGGTGCAGAGCTCTAACAAAATTACAGCCCTGAGGTTTTTGAAAGTAAAAATTGTCTTGAAATCCGTTGGGGGGCTTGGAACACATGGAATTGTCCATGCGACGAAGGCTTAGTTAGCCGCGAGCTCATACGAGTTGAAGGTTTCAGCACGGAGGAGGCACCAACTCCTGAGCCCAAGCCACGCCCAGCACACACGCGATGGGCTTCTTCGGTCCGTCGAGTTACGAGGGAACCGTCGGGTTTGATGGGATGTCTGCGAGGTGACCCCGTGTTTCAATGGTGCGAGTGACCGTGGATGGAACGGTGGGAGAGGCTGGTGTTTGGGCCCCCGACCTGTTGCGGCCGGAGAACTGCGGCTCGTCCTTCGGCGCCGAACGAAAGCCCGCCAGGTGAGGAGCGACATGGAGGAGAACGCTGCCGCGGCGCAGAAGGAGCGCCGAGTCACGACGAAGCTCGTGAGACGAAGGGGTGGGACCATGGCGGTGGGCTCCGGGGGCTCCTCTCGGGGTGCCCGGAAATCACCCGAGAGAGAGGAGGTTGGTTGCCCAGGTGTTCAACCATCTATTCTGTTCATGTTCAGTGGTTCAACTGGTCCGCAGGTGACAGCCATATGCCTGGAGATGTCTGGGATGGGTGTTGGGCAGTGCTGGGTGCTGCAGGTGTCGCTGGACCAGTTGGGTTCTGAGCGAAAGGGCCAATCTTCGAATTGTGCCTGGGAGGTGTCTTGAAGCCCAAATTCACGAACTTTCAAGCACTGTTTTCGAGCACATCACTTGTGGAGTAGGGGCTTGCCAGGCTTGCCTACCCTTCCCTGCCTTGGGTTCGATTGGAGAAGTCAGAGGCCTTCCGGTAGGCCTTCCGGTGTGGTCACTGCACACTATGACCTCAAAAAGCGGGCCCAGTGACTTCGGAGGCAACTTCTTCTTCGCAGGTAAAGAGAAGAAGCGTGCAGAACCGTTCTCGCATGGAATCCAACGGAAATCACCTGGGTTTTTCAAGAGGAGGGGACCTCCAACCAATGGATCTTCGTGTGTTTTTGATCTTCCCTAGAGGTCGAACTGAGGGGTTTCCCTTGGTCTAGTGACTTAATCAGACACCAGCTGTGTGTTGAGGGGGTCTCCACCCCCTCTCGCGATTCGGATCGTTGGTCCGGGCACCCCGTACCGGGCACCAGAAGCGACGTAGGGATAGTGGAGTGTTCGGCGATGTCGGCGAAGTGGAGGAGAAGCAGCAACTCCTAAGTCAACTCTCTGATATGGAGGCCGTGAGTCCTTGGGGCCGCTTCGAAATGAGACCGACAAGCAAGAGGGCATACAGGTTGATCATGGGAGTTGGTCATTATTTTATGACAACTTAAATATACTTACACACACACACACCATATCCATATACATATATATATATATATATATGTAAAATATGAATCTGAAGCACCAAGAGTATAGTCCTAGACACTGCGAGTTTGCTACTGGAGCGTGTCAAGAGTCCTTACATCGTTTGGCAGAAGCTGTTCCCTCTGATTTCAGGTGTCTTTTGGTTGGGTTGGTGGGACTCTGGGATGCCACATGTACGGGTGATCCCTCCCCTAGGCTGTCAACAAATACATTTCCAACCTGGTGGCCAGGTGGGTTGGTGGTAGGAATTCTGAGGCCTGAAATGCAAGTTGGAACCTGTACATGTGGGGAATCAAGTCCCAGATGTTCAAACCACCAACCCACCAATTGGTCCTGACCCGCCGGCACAAGGCCGGGAGGAACGAAAACGTTCCACGCCACGTTCCACTGCTTGGTATTAATGGTCCGGGTGAATGGGCCACTGCACGACGCGAACCAAAAAGCGTTCGAGCCTCCGGGAAGGTCGGACGGGAGACGGCGGAACTCGGCCTCGAACACCGTTCGGGACTCCCGCGGGTGGTTTGGGTGATGGATTTGGGACGAAATCCCAAACTGGTTGGGGGTCGGCCTCCAACCTGGTTGGTTCGGAAGGGGTTCGGGGTTCGACCACGGGGGGTCTCTACCACTAGTGGTCGGTTTCCTAGCCATCTCTGGCCAGAGATTTGGTCCATCACTCGGTGCGGGCGGGCGGGTTGGAAGAAAGTGCTGGACTGATCAGATATGATTCAGGGAAGCCAGCAGATGTTCCGTCGTGCCTGGCCTCCTGGCCTGGCCGGACTTGACGGACTCTTGCCCTTTCGGGCTCAAAGACGACCCAGGCCTGGCCACCAATCCGAATCACGAGCTGGTAACCTCGGCCGGACCGGCATCCTGCGAGGTCGGTTACGAGCAGAAGATGGCCACGCAGGAGGAGCAGCTCTCTCAAGATGCCGAGAGCTCAGCCAGTCGCACCGGCAAATGCCTATAGAAGCTTCTTGCTACTGGTAGTACGGCTAGGAGCTACTAGTCTAGTAGCGTCCTTGCTATGATTTCTCCGATGTTCATTGGTCCTTGGTCCAGCACAAGAAGCTATACTAGTACCAAAGGACATCGCTACTAGGAGCAAGGACGCCATCACTACTAGGAACAAGAAGCTACTAGTAACAAAGAGTCGATCCCTAATTCATCATTCGTTGCATGTGGCGTGTCACAAGGCTTTCGCTTTCGACGTCCCCAAATCGAAGAATGGTCAGATCACCATCCTTAGCCGATGAATATTCGATGTGATGTTTTGGGGTCCGGCTTCCCAAAGGATCAGCTTAGTCTTCGACCTCAGCAGTCGCTGTTTTCGGTCGCACGGCGGCACGGCGGCTCCGGCTCAGATGAGCGAGTTGAAGGCGGAACACAAGCAGGTCGGAACATGATGGATCGGCTCGTCCGAGCTTTCGTCCGAGCGAGCGCGGGGAAGGTAGGTAGATGTAGCTATAGGTATGCATGCAAAAGACAATGTCGTCACTTTTTTTGAGTGATTGCTACCCTGCCTTGGGGGAAGGCTTTGCGGAAAGTCGTCTCTTCTTCCCAAACACAAGCTAACTCTGTTGGTTGGAAAGGGACCTACTTTTAGGTTGTATGTTGGCAACCCATAAAGGGCTTGATGTAAGCATTGGCAGGCATTCATCATGAGTGGAAGGTTTACATTTTCTCGTGGTGGATTTGTGTTTTTCGGTTGTTAATGTACTCAGGATCGCCTGCTGTTGATGCACAGGTGCGGTGTATGATATGATATGATAAGTGTTGTTTGGGTATCAGCGTTCCATTGGGGTTCACTCCCGGGGGTGACTGGGGGATGACTTCTTGGAAACAGCGTTGCCATGGTGATTGATCATTGAAACAGTGTCAAGGAATGACTAGGGGATGACTTTGTCAGGTTCCTGTACTAGGTACACCCCAGACTTTCCAAGACCATCAAAATCTGGCTCACCATGGCTCACCTGGTTTTGTAGTGTAAAACCCTTAGTACAACAAGGGTGCTTCGAGATGACCAGCCTACTAAATCAGCTGGTGGGCCAGGAAGCCTCCCGGGAGTATGATGTTTCCTTTCACTTTGGCCTTCGATCTGTGACAACCGGTCCGCAGCGTCACGTTCACACCGCCGGCGAAAACGCGTGGACGACGTCAAGCGCACGCACGCAGCTGGGAGCTACACTCTCTGGGGGGCTTTGGTTTTGGACTTCGGATCTACACTCCCTGGAACTAACATGGAAGTGGATGGCATGGCCCCCGAGTTCGGAAGACCATGAAATCCACTACAAACAGGTGGTGAACTCCACGTAACCATGTGAGTTCCAGGGAGTGTAGATCCGAAGTTGGGACCTGGTGACTATCGTGTGAACCAGGAAAAAGCTTGAGCAAAGGACCTCATTCAGCCGGCTTAAGCACAATCAGCGTGTGATGGTGAGGGGGGAGATACAAGTGTTCCGTGCATGTAGGAGGGTAGAGGTCTGTATACTATATTGGACTAGCTTTCAGCAGTTGCTGTGCAACAAGCAGCAGAAGTGTGCAGGAGGACTTGGTTCTATTGAAGATTCTGTCGCACTCCACTTACTTCGATGAAGGGTTAAATCATCTTAAATCTATGCACAGAAAAACAATGGTTCTAGGGGCAAACATCATGATTTCCCGTAGACTTTTCCAGCAAAACATTGCATTGATACCTTGAGTGCCATTGCATCGCAGGACCGAGCTAGCTTGGAAGAAGCCTTAGAGGCCGCCAAGCGAAGGCGAGATCGGTGAGATCGAGGGGGATGCATGGCATCCCTTGGTGCGAAGAAGGGATGGGTGGGGCATTGATGCCACGATGCTTCCCTCAAGCAGGTTTGGATGTGTAGTATTTGCATTCATCGATCCATGTGAGTCACCTGGGCTCACCTGAGTTTCCCAGTGGTCCCAAAGTTCATCCCCAACGGGCACACGTGACGCTTTTTGTCAAGTCCTATTTTGAACAACTCCGGAACGTCCGGAACGCCCGCCCTCTCAACCGCCCGCAGAGCATGAAGAGCATGACCGTTCTCACCGTTCTCTCAGCTTTGGAATCGAGAAGAGTTTGTGTAATTAGGAACCTACCCCCTGCATAGAGATAGCATCCAGAGATGTGCCAACTATATATATACTTATAAGATCGTGTTTGGGAAAGCCTGTTCTTTTTCTCAACGGTGAATGCATCGGATAGCTGCCAGCTGGAAAACGACATTTATCAAGACTCCCTGGTGAATTGGGCCCGCTGTATACATATATATATATACACATAATATATACATATGTCATACATACATATATCCAGACGGGTTTGTGCAAGACAATTTAGTCTCTTTACGTCACGTGTATCTTCACATGTAACTGCTTTTTGAATAGTCTTTTTTGGGACATTTGCGCGACCATTGCGCGCAATTGACCGCGCCTGTTTTTGTCGTTCGATATTTGTTCGATGATAGTCACACACATTGACGACTTCAGAACTGTTCCACGCTTCCGAGGGTTTTGGTCGGATGGGATGGGATGTCATCGTTTGGTTCCAATTGCACACCCATACATAAGAATCTCTTCTACGCTACGCTGCACATGCCTTCTGTACACATGTGCACTCACACGTCTTACAAAACCCATCGGGGAACAAGCGTGTGCTGCTTGAAAGTGTGCGCGCTGGAGAGAAGAGACTTTCTCCGGTGTGCGGCAGCCCAGATGATTCGGGATTCGGTTCACTATTCATTTAAAAGTAAAAACAAAAAAGAACGTTGTGTTTTTCACAAGCGTGTCGCTGTCTAAAGTAGACCCGGCAGGACATAATATATATATATATATGTGTGTGTGTGTGAGTGTGTGTGTGTGCAATTCATTCTGTTTTGTCATAATTTGTCGACCCCACCTCAGCTGAAAATCAGGTTTTGTGTAGAAAGCTTTGGGGAGGAAACCTTAGCATCACCTCTTTGAAGCAACGTCTCTTGCAACATTTTTGGGGGATTGATCGGATGTTGGGGGAGGAAGAACACTCATCCAGTTGCCCTTAAAACCTGCTAAGAGCTGGACCCTAAGTTTCCCTCAAAATCTAGAAGCCATATCACTAGTGCGAGCGCTTCTTCAAGGAAGCGCCTGTTCGACATGGGAGTTTTTGCCCACGGCGATCCTGGCAGCTCGCAGGCTCGAGGACTTCAAAGAAGAAGAGAATAAGAGTAGCTTGTCATGCATCTTTTGGATGTATTTTGGAGACGAAGCCTCGCGTTTGGAGACAATTATTGATTACAAACGAAGAACATGGACTGCACACATATGACATGAGTACATTTTGGAAAGTGGTTTTAATCCTGGAAGGATGCTTAAGGCACTCTGATAGTGGAGGCACTCTGATCGTGGAAGACGGGCCCTTTTCTTGGCATTGCGGCATTTCATTTCGAGACAACCCACTAATTGTGTGTCTCTTATGTTTATTGCATCAATCCAGGAGGAAACACCTTTGGCCAAAGGAGACATCATTACTGAAACTGTTGTTGCTGTTGCTGTTGCTGTTGCTGTTGCTGTTGCTGCTGCTGCTGCTGCTGCTCTGCTGGTGTTGTTGTTGTTGTTGTGGTCCGCCTGTCCGCCGGTCTGTGCTGCACCCGAAAAAGGAACCCGGGCCACGCCTGACCATGCCGGCACTCCATCATTGCTGACATTTGGTTAGGAAGCCTGGTGGTCCTAGAGCTTCCTATACCTGGTGGTGAGCTTGGGAGATGGACACAGCTGATGCATATTATAAGCTAAATGTGTTCGCTACGCCGCTACACATCATGCTTACCTAGGACTTGCCGAGAAGGATGAAGAGGCGGGTCCCATGCTGAAGTGGAGGGCACAGGACGCGCGCCAGCTAGCACACCGCTTGGACACTTCCATTGCATGCGCAGTGTGTCAGCACTTGAAGACTTGGAATCCAAGTCCCTAAATTCCATCCAAGGCTAACTTCATTCCATGCCATCTATAGTAGGTGCCACACCGTAAAAAAGGTAGTGAGGCGGCATATGATGTAATAATGAGTTGCCAGCAAAGTCCAAAACCCCTCGACTGACTCGGTGGCTGACATTGCTTAACCCATCAATAGATGGCAGAGATGTGGGAGACCATGTTGATTTTGAGCAGCTTTCCCAACAATTTCTGAGATGGTCATATTACATTATGGGAAACACTGGATTGCCTGTGTGCTATGACTTCCGTGCTGTGCAAAACACATCCAAAAACATATCAAAGCACAGCAGGTGGCCGAGAGCCGTGAAACGTCTTTGCGTGGCTCAGATGTTGCAGCACATGGTTTGACCAGGCAAGAGGCTTGTCCGCGTGAGGCAACCCTGCCGCGACAAGCGGTTCGCGACACGACGGGTTGCGCTTTGTTCATTTCCAGCTGCCATGGCACAACTAAAGAAGATGATGGGAGAAATTGAGAAGGCCCAGAAGAAAGTGGACGAAGGGGTTGAGGAGATCAGATTGAAATTGATCTATACATCGTGTTTCTTTATATATACACTTTAGGCTTTATACTCTGGATTTTTCCATGTGCTGGTTTTCACTCCGGCCCATAGGTATACTTAGGAGGGTGTAGCCCAGTCAACCAGCAACAGTCGGCAATAAGTATCATTTCTTTTCTTTGGAAGAAAGGCCTGCAACCGGGCCCCATCATCATAACTCTCCATCCGCACCCAAACACGCGGGTTTTGGGCAGTACAACCGCCTTGAGGAGTACAACCGCCTTCGGGAGGCGCATAGTAGAGCATCACAGCCGAATCAGAAGGAGAAGTTGGAGGAAAATTTGAAGGCTCAGATCAAGAAGCTCCAACGCGAGCGAAATCAGATCATCGCGTGGATCGGGGACAAGAACGTGGCTTTGAAATAAATCAAGATAGATGTGAGTGGTTTGTGAAAAGGACCATGGTGAGAAGCCAGTCAGAAGAACAACACTGTGCGGGCTTAGGGGCACACTTTTCTGGTTCGATTATTTGAAGGGATGCTCCTTCCGCTTTCCTTCATTCCCCCCCAGCAACATCCGTGGTGTCAATCCGTTGCGTTGCCCAGGTCAAGGACAAGAATCCTCTCAATGAACGCAAGGACAAGATCGAGGTTCTCATGGACCATTTCAAGGAATTCGAACGCGAGAGCAAGACCAAGCGCTACTCTCAGGCATCCGGGACCGGACGTGACGCTGGGGTTCAGCCTAGCACAGCCTGGCATGCCCTGGGCTTTGAAGCCCAAAGGCCATGTGCATGGTTCTGGATGCTCGGGCAATGGTCTGTTTGTTCCTGGCCTCTTTGGGGTTGTCATGACCCAGCCGATCAAAGAGCCCAACATTGTTTGTTCCACTGAGTCATGTCAGCGCCCTAGGGCGCTGACATGCAACAGCATGGCTTGTTTGGGCCAAAGAACGCGCGCGAAGAACGCGCTTTACGAACGCGCCGAGTTCAGGTGGGCCTGACGCGTGAGGATCGAGCGGATCCGGACGAGCAGCAGCGACGTGAGCTCACACAGTGGTTCCGCGATACCATTGGACCCTTGGGATGGTTTTTGCGATGGTTTTCGTTTTCGTGCATGCACCAAGATGGGTGGCATCAATGGTCTGGGAGAATCTCCGCAGGGCAAGAATAGATCACCACACTACAAACTGTACGTGAATTAACTGTTTGGTTGATTTGGTGATCGCCTGTTAGTATCAGTTTATACCGATCGTCATTTTCTGATAGGATTGTACCAAGTAATGTTATAAGACGTTATAAGAATATCATTTTTGCTGGGTGACTTGGGCGCCATCCCCAGTCCCCAGCAGAAACGGTTCCGGTGGGGTTGAGTCGGGTTGAGTCGTTCATGATCCTTGCCAGACGCAGCAAGTCACCTCATGTCAGATCTTCCGTGAACGGATTGACTGGTGGATGAGTCACCCCTACTTGACCGCCGAGCGAGGAAACTTGGGGAAGGAGATCGATGAGCGCACGGCCACCGAACAGCTCTTGTCCAAGAAGCCGAGCAAGGGCTCCAAAGAAGAGGCCCTAGTCGGTTGTTAGGTTGGAGGCCTTTGCTACTAGGTCAGAGGCCATCGCGATTAGGTTGGAGGCCATGGCTATTAGGTTGGAGGCCATGGCTATTTG